>CAWUFW010017852.1:0-245712 GCA_963921515.1 Calotriton arnoldi
GGTAAATATGTACATTTTTTACAAATAAAAGATGTAGTTGTCCATTGGTTTTTATACATTTTTTAATACATATTTTTGGGATAACAGTTATAGAATATGTATTTACATTGTACATATGCATTACATAATTACATATAGTGTACATTTTTAATAACATATTTTTATATAAAAATTTCATTGTATAACTTTTTTATGTTTTGCATATTTTCTAATAAATAATATTACATTTTATATAATATTAACATTGTAAATACAATTAAAATTATCAAGGTAAGAAAGCATTTTGAAAAAGAAAAATATTTTTAACATTAATACATTTTTTCACATTTTTAGCAAGCAGTACAAATTTTTCTAACACATTGGTAAGTTAACATATTTTATTTTAATGTATAATATTTATTTTCTAATATTTACTATTATAATTTAACATTTTTAAACAGCAAAGAAAATACATTTTGTATATTAGTAATATTAAATAGTATTTTTTTAACATTTTTTGGATTACATTTCTAATGTACATTGAGTTTAATGTAAAAAAGTATTTTTATTATTTCAATTCGGTAGCCATTTTCTAAACTAAGTTTTATTTTGTAGGCTATTTGTGTTGTTTTAGGTCATTTCTGATCGGAGAAGCTCACGGTTGGAAGCTGCGTCGCATTGGTTAAGGAAAATTTAATTTAAATACTTTTAGGCTTAATTTAGGTGTAGGGCGAAGGTAGTTAGGTAGTCTATAGTGTATGTAATGTTTGTATTTTGTGTTTTATGTGAGGTTTCGTTTGTAGGTTTGCGTATGCGAAATGCGGTTAGTGCATTGATAGGTAGGTGTTAGGGTATGTTCTATATGTTTAATAATGTTTAGAGTATGGTGTCATTAGTATGTTTATGTGTGTTTTTTAATGATTTTATTGTATATTTGCGCGTGAGGGAATGTGTTGTTTTTTCCACAGGTTTTTGTCGTTTGGAAGTTGCCGTTGGGCGAAGTTTGCTTTTTTTTAAAGGAACTGTGTATTAGTTTCTAGTAAACTAATAATTATTTTACAGTTCCTTAATTGTTTGGGTTTTCCTGGAGCTTTTCTTTTTTTAATTACATTTTTCGGGTTTTTAATGGATTCGGGTCTATGGATATGTTGCCAGCGTATTGTATTTTACACAGTTGTATTTTTACATTTTTTTGGGGACTTTTAACTAAGTTTTGGGATTTTTACACGTTTGGATTTATTTATGGCAGTTTGGATTACATTTCTTCAGCTACGAAAACAGTAAGGGGCCCATTACGATACCCGGCGTAAATAAATCCGCCAGGCATGGAAGCGGCAAAAATCCGCCCGCACACACCGCCTGAACACCGACCACGCCATTACGATTACACAAACCGAAAACCGCCATCGGCGGAAAAAGCACACAAAATACCGCCCGCCAACGTCCGAGTCGGAGTCAAACCGCCCGCCACGGACAGAAACACGCACGACAACACAAAACCGCCCGCCCTCACGGCCGACACACCGCACGTGACATTACGATCGCACCGACATGAGCGCGGAAAAACCACAAATATACCGCCCGCCAGCGCAAACAACGCCGATGAGAATCGACACGGCAGAAGCCATGGCGCCAACGTACCTGCACAGAAACCATCCGCACACAAAACCAATAGCACACAACATGGCCAACAAGTCCACACAGCAAGGCACGCACAAATACACAAGCACAGTACACATCCCGAAAACACCCCCCGGACAAACAAAAAATACAAAGGCCAGAACCCCAGACACAACACACCTGAAAACAACAGACCATGAGGACACACCCACATAGGTGAGTACAAAAGCAGCACTCCCACAGACCACAACCCCTTGCTACATTGCAAACCAGAGAGGAGAGGAGAGGACACAGTGACACAGCAAGGACAGCAGCACACCACAGAAACGCACACATCACTACCACCACCACCACCACCACCACCACCACCACCACCACCAAACACGGCACCACAAACCCCCTGCACATTACACAACACACACCGCACCAGCACCACAAACACCATGGCACCACAAAGAATGCCCAAGTTCACGCCCATGGAGCTGACGGTCATGGTCGACGAGATCATCAAGGTGTACCCACAAATCTATGGGAACATGGTCCAGCACACACCACTAGCCACCAGAAACAGAATGTGGAACCGGATCGTAGACCAGGTCAATGCAGTCGGGACCCTGCCCAGGAACAGAGTCGAGATTAACAAACGTTGGAATGACGTAAAGAGCCTGGTCAAGAAGAAGGAGGGCAAAAACAGAGAGCTGGCTGCCGTCACTGGCGGAGGGAATCCCGCGCTCTTTAAGACCTTCAAAGCGTGGGAGGAGAAGGTGCGAGTCGTGATACATCCGGAGATCCTCGCCGGATTAGCAGGGGAGTGGAGGCTGGTAAGTACAAACTAATGTATACCAGCACACCGCTATGTACTCACATGCACTACCACCATGCCACAGCTCCCAGGGACAAACACCCCCATGTCCAGCACACAATACACAACACATCACACACACATGCAACAGACACTACCACACACAGCCCAAACCGAACAACTGTAAGATGCGTGGGGACATGTGTACACTAAGCCAGCCACGTAACCACCAACAGGTCCCCAAATATGCCAGAAGCGCCACAACGAGCACCCACCACACCCATGTGTCCGCCACAGCTGCACTAACCGACAAGTAACAGGTAAGTGGCAGGAACACAAAGTGCAGTGGGTGGGACGGTGGACAGCCCAAGTACAACACACACCAGGCCCCAGTCCCACAGCACAGCAAGGAGGAGCATCCCCCACACCCCACAGCCACGTGTCAGCCACCGCAGTGCACAACGACAGCCGAAAGGCAGACATCACGGTCCACAGCAATCGGTGTCAGTGGGTGTCCAGCCACCCCACGACCCACAACACCCCCCACCCCCACAGACCTGCAACATGGAGCACCCCCGCTTAGAGCCATGTGGCATCCAGTACAGTGCACGCACGAACAACTTGCAGGTGGGAAACTGGACAGGGCTGGATTACTGGAGGCATGAGGACCATAACACGACCAACACATGGGACATGTCACGTAGCAGACGAACACGCAGCACCGCCCACCGTCACGAACAAGTGAACAATGTGCACACGGACATGAACAACAGACTCACACCCCACATGACCCATCACAGACATAGCAACACCCAAGGAGCCACGTCTGCATGCACAAGCCACACTGAATATAGTACCACACGGCAGCCACTGTGCAACTCATCACACACAACCGAAACACCATTGAAGTCCTGTCCATGTAGCCCCTACTGCCTGTCAACAACACACCCCACAACTACGCCTATGTAAGACAAACAACACTAGACGCAACAGAGCGGAACAACATAAATGCACACGAACACCACTGAACCCATCAAACTCACAGACACACCATGCACATACAACATACCATCCATCCCATCCGTCAGCCCCAGTCTCATGAAAGGCATGTCATCCGCACAGCTGCCACACATACAGCAGTCACGCTAAGACACATGCCCATGACCAACCATGTGCCAGAAGTCAATTAAGCGCACGACACACTGTGAGCAACAACACACAACATGGGCCACAGCCCCCCGAGCACTGCAGTGATGCACATGGCACAGGGCAGCACGCACACCAAGGAGATGGGACAACTGCAATACGTTGGCTGGCACACAACTATCACTCACTCATAACGATGCGTCCAATGCCATGTCCAGTAATCACAACAGACAGCAAATATGCAGGCCATGTCAAGCATGCACACACCTCAAACCATGCACTGTCATGCTGCCACAACACATGTCACGTTCGGCACCCATGGCTCACAGCATGTACCCCAAAAGCATATCCCCTCCCAAATGCGAATCTGGGGCATGGCCCCCATGTTGCCATATGCGTTCCTAAGCGTTCCATTTGAACCCCAAAAGCATATCCCCTCCCAAATGCGAATCTGGGGCATGGCCCCCATGTTGCCATATGCGTTCCTAAGCGTTCCATTTGAACCCCAAAAGCATATCCCCTCCCAAATGCGAATCTGGGGCATGGCCCCCATGTTGCCATATGCGTTCCTAAGCGTTCCATTTGAACCCCAAAAGCATATCCCCTCCCAAATGCGAATCTGGGGCATGGCCCCCATGTTGCCATATGCGTTCCTAAGCGTCCCATCTGAACACCAAAAGCAAAGTACAAACCAGACCCAGGATGGGCCAGGAGCCCGCATACACCAGAGTCACAATAAGTAGGGGCACAGCAACACACCCATCGGCATGGCCAATCCGTCCCATGCCACATGTGCACAGCACACAGTCCCATTGCCAAGCACACACAACTACAGATGCTACAGCCACACACACGCCTCCGGGAAACCCATGTACGAGATTGCACGGACTGTCAATGTCAGACGACAAATACATACTTCGCCAGGTGCAACACAATAACAAATCTCATTCTCTCCACAGGTGACGAACTGCTGGATGCTGGGGATGGAGCCAGCAGCCAGCACAGCCAGCCTACAAGCCCCCAACGAGGACACACGGATCTGGAGGATCTGTCCTCCTCTTCGGACACGGACCACCAAGCAGGCCCATCTGGTGTGGCAGGGCCCAGCCGCTCCCCAGGACCCCTCCTACCCACCAACCCATCATCCAGGGCTGCTGAACATTCCCAGCCCCCTGCTGCCACTGTCGTTGCGGCCACACCCACGGTCATTGTGGCCACTACCACTGCCGCAACCGCCACCATCGCCGCACCGACCACCACCGCCGCCACCACCGCCACGTCTTCGCTGGCACCAGCCCCAGCGCAGGTGGTGGCCCGGACGACTGGATCCACCCTGGGAGCCACAGCGAGGACCGTGGTGAGCAATGTGGCTAGTGGGCAGGCCGGTGGCAGCAGGACTGGTAGGAGGAGCAGGGTCAGGGAAACGCCAGCCTCCCCTGGGAGCCATGCCCTGCCTCACATGGCCAGAGTCCTTGGGGCCTATGAAGAGGCCCAAGGACAATGGGTCCGGTCTGCTTCAGACACGCGTGAGGTGCTGGGGGTGCTGAGGTCCATGGACGCCCGTATGGGCCAAATCGTGGACCTCATGGGCCAGCTGGTGGTGGCGGTGAGGTCACAGCCAGGGACAGCAGCTCCCCCTCCGCCACCACCTGCCGGGGCGCAGGGTGGAGCAGCAGTGTCCAGTTCCCCTGCGTCCACAGCCAGTGATCACACCTCAACCGCCAGCATGTCGCAAGCAGGCACCCCCCCTCGCAAACGTGGAAGGGGCCGTCTGAAGTGGAAACAGATCTCCCGGGAGGACTTCGCACGCTCCAAACGCAAGTGAGGCAGCCAGCCAGCCTTCCGCCAGCCTTCCTTGACCATCCACTGCATTGACTTGGACTACGACCCCACTCCACACAGCCATCTGGATGGCATGTGTGTGTTGGACTATGGACATAGAACCAGTGGGTACACCCTGATCATCACGCAGCCATGACCGACAGCTCATTGTCACTGCACGCACCACTTTTGTCATCACCTTACACACAATCACATGTCACAGTTTGTAATAAATGCACCTTTTTCACTAACTGCTGTTTGTGCCCTGTGTCTTCATGTGTACGGAATACAACGGCCACCTTGGGCGGAAAGGCACCTGATGCGTGGCATGGCATTTGAATCCGGAGGGCCTGTAGGGACCTAGGGGTGGGAGACAGAACAGGAGCACATTCAATGAGTGTGTCACACACCCATCACACAGTACATGTCAACAACTACAAGCAATGTACACACATCGCACAGAGCAATAGGGCACAATGCCACAGCCACCAACAGTGGCATACTACCCTGGCCATGGAGCGTTGACACACAGCACGCAGTGAACAAACGGCCACCCTGACACAGCACACACACACCTGCACAGATACAGCCACATCAGCCGTCGTACATGGACACTCACCGTCAAGTGAAGTAGCGGGCGATGAGCTGCTGCCGCACATTCCCAGCTTCCTCCTCTCCGCTGTCCTCCTCACTCGAGCTGTCCTGGTCTGCGGGCTGGGGCCCTGGTTGATCTCCGTCATCCACGATGAGGGGATCTGCTTCCGAATGGCCAGATTGTGCAGCATGCAGCACGCCACCACTATCCGGCACACCTTCTGTGGGGAGTACGCCAGCGCACCCCGGTGCGGTCCAGGCACCTGAACCTGGACTTGAGGAGGCCAAAGGTACGCTCGACCACACGTCTGGTCCTCCCATGTGCCTCATTGTAGCGATCGTCTGCTGGGGTGCGAGGATTCCTCAATGGACTGAGCAGCCATGCCCCATTCGGATACGCAGAGTCACCTGGGTGTGAGGGACACAGAGAACCGTTGCTAATCCAACTGGACAGGGGACAGCATCGCACAGCCAGCACGCTACACCACTCCACATACTCACCGACAATACAGGCACGATCCTGTTGCATATTGGACATCAGTCGTGGCAAGATGCTGTTGCGCATTATGTGTGCGTCATGGGCCGAGCCTGGGAACTTTGCACACACGTGGGTGATCACCATGTCCGCAAGGCACACCACTTGCACATTCAGGGAGTGCGTGTGCTTCCTGTTGCGGTACAGGTGCTCAGTGGCCTGTGGTGGAACAAGGCCGACATGTGTGCAGTCAATGGCTCCAACGACGTGTGGGATTCTGCCAAGGGCATAGAATGCACCCTTCACTGCCGCCAATTCACGAGCCCTGGGGAAGCGGATGTACCTGTTCCGGTACAGCATCATGGCTGCCAGTACATCCCTCAGCACCTTGCTGAACATGGGCTGGGACATCCCTCCTCCACTGCCCACTGTGTGCTGGAATGACCCAGTGGCGAAGAAATGCATGGCGGCCATCACCTTAGCCGTGGGGGTGACAGCAGTCGGATACACCCTGCGGGGACGGAGATGGGGTTCTAACATGGCACACAGTCGATGCAGGGTTGGCCTGTCCAGCCGAAACTTCCTAATAACCTCTGTATCGTCCATGTCCGCCAGCAATTGGTATGGGCGGTCAATGTTCGGTCTCCGCCTAGGGACAATGGCAGAGGACACATGTCAATGCAACACGACACATAGCAATTTCGCATACACATCACTGACATGACTGAGCAAGCACATGAGCCACAGCCCAGCTGTCAAGCTGGGACGGCACGGCCACAATACACTTACACAGGTCTCCCAACAATGGCAATGGCTAGTGATACAAACCACTGCCATGTGCATGCACATGGGGATCTAGGCCCCAATGACTTGCGGGGCGTGCTGATGGGGACTGACTGCATATCCGTCAAGCGGCAACGCCACGGCAACATGAATGTCTGCTGAGCATGGAACTGCTTCCGCGGCTGGATGAGTATGGCACACGACGATGACGATGTGGGCACAGGCTGAGCGGCCAAAACAAGTGGGACCTGTGGCACGAGGGGATATGAGACAGTAGTAGGTGTCAGCACTGCACCCTATGTACAGCACTGTACGGATCACACCTCCCGAAACATTGACAGGTGTCCACATTGACAGCCCCATGCCAAGACGGCTGTGTGCTTGCAGTCACACGTCACAGGTGAGAGGTTACATTGCACGTGCCAGGTGGCAGTCGTACATAGTGGGAGCTGGCATGTGTGTGCATGTGTCTCCTGTTCAGGATCCACCAGATGGGCGCTGACTCTGTACTGAGCATTGGACACAGCATGTTCCGTGGAAGGCTTGTGTGTGTGGGATGGTGGCACTGGATGTGCCTCCGTTGGGTGGGGGGCCATGCACAGGGCGGGTACGTCGATGATTGCGCATTGTTGGTCACGGTGGGTGCACCCACTAAGATGTGTTGCCCTGTGTTCAATTCCTATGTCCGCATGATGATGGACTGTAGATGTGGGCAGACTACACATTGGTCGATGTGCTGTCTATATGCATGTGCCTTCACACCAGGCACAGCTGCCCCTGCACATGTGACCCCTGCTGGACTCGCTGCTGGGTCTGTGGAGCTGATGCACCTTCTGCGCGTGGGGTGGGCAGCTCTCCTCACTTCCCTCATTGCGCATGTCATGACTTTGCCGCAGGTGACATGGATCATGGAGGGCCCACATGTACGCGTGGGTAGGCTACACATGATTGTACACTGGTCGCCACCCCCAGTCAGTGTTTCGAATGGGAAGGTTGTCGTGCTGGTGGTATGTACGATGTGGCGGATGGGCGGGCCTAGGTGCGGGCTTACATTCCGGACATGGGGGGGTAGTTGGATTGGCGACTAGTTGCAGTACACACGGGACACGTCTCTTCCTTTCCACATCTGGGTCATCCCTTGTACTAACTGACAGCGATACAGTCATCTTCGCCCCAGCCCTCATGTCCTCCCTCTCTCCCCCAATATGCATGCTCACCTGCGAGGCTAGCGCTTGCACAGGCAGCCCCAAGCTCGCACCAGAGAGGGCAAGGAGTGTATGTGTGGGTCCAGTTGCACGAGTGGGCTGTCTCAGGGTATGATGTGTTGCGGGACGCCGTCCACCTGCGTGGTGCCCCAAATGGAGACCCGGCCTGCATGGACTATGCATCACAGTCTTCGCCTTCCGGATCCGCCACCTGCGACACCCAGTGGCTGTGGCTGCCCTTGCGGCCAGGCCGCGTCCGTCTGTGGCTGATGGCCCACACATTCACTCTTTGGCCTCTCTGGGGAGGGCTCGGGGGTGGTGGCGCACGCGCTTGCACTTAGTCGCAATGGCATGTGGCGTGGTTGGTATGATGGGCAATGGATGGGATGGTGCGAGCCACCTCCCGTGACGTCAGTGCTGCTCGTGCTGTGGTGCGTCCCCCTACACTTCCATCTGACTTGTGCCATGCTAGACGTTGAGGGTCTATTGCCTGCGTGATATGACCAGGAGGAGCGCGAGGAGACCTCTCACACACCATGCTCCACTGCCATCCCGTGCCCTGTATCGCCTGTGCGGATTGACTATGTTGGGGTTACACCTGGTCGACTGGGGCTGTGTGTGCCTTGTCAAGGGGCATGGCGGGCGCACAACAGGATCCAGCTTGTCCACAGAGGGTGGGCTGAGGTGCGCCTGGTACCGCTTTGTACGTGTGCCCGGCTGCTGTGCACACACGTGTTCACTCCCCCCGACAGGTGTCCTCTCACAATGCCCAGGGAAGCAGTGGTGTACTGTTCATGACCCCTCCCAACACGGCGTGCTCCAACTTGGCATGTGCGCATCTACCCGTCGCACCCACCCACCTGAGCACTGCGTCCATACGACTTCACACGACACATGTGTGTCTTCCACAGTAGTGCTACTCATTTGCGTTGACATCCAATACCAGTGGACTACATGGTCATGTCACGACTGCCGTGTACTTCACATACTCTCATCCTCTCTCATTCGTACTTGTGAAATGAGTCAGCGGAGACAGTTTTGGTTTCAAACATTATATTGAGTCTTCTGTCCTCTGTGATGCAGTATAGTGGACACTACTGGCAGCGGAATACATGTTGAGGATATACTGAGCATGATTACAAATGGGATAGGGTGTGGGGTTACATGTGATTGGCTGTTGCATGTGGGATGTGGGCTTCAGAGTTACATCTGCTTGGCCAAGGCTGTGCTAATGTACATTTACGTATAGCTGCGGAGCTGCGGACTTTGACACAGACGGTATACATGTAGCCTACCAGACCGCTTGGCATCATGGGCACAGTCCATCTCAGTTCCATGTGACAGGTTTGCTGCGGTTGTTCCTCATGCACGCGTGCATGTGAGATGACATCAGGGCATGTGCTTGCGTGCATGCAGCGGCGTGCCACTTGTTGTTGCACTGTGGTGGTTATTGGACATGTCACAGTCACTGGGGTCGTGTTGTTGTTGTATGCACTTGTCGTCCATGCAAAGGTCCTGGTATGGGATTCCCGGTGCGGGGGTGGGAGGGGTGCAGCACCCACAGACTCCAGGCGACCTATTCATGTCCACTGAGCGGTGTGTGTGTCCATGTGCGCTGGATCCATGTCGTGTCCTGGTTGTTCGTGCAGTTCCGTCCATGTGGGTGCGATACACAGAGCCCATGCCACTGCCTCCCACGATGCATGCGGTGTTCCTGGATGTGATGGGGAACAGTGTGCAGGTCCCGGTCATATCCGATGTCATGGCGATGTCGTTGATGGTGTGGTTACAGTTGCCGGTCGTTTGGTATGGCTGTTGTGGTGGTGACTGGCCAGTCCGTGCGGAAGCTAAGCATGGGTGCGGGGTTGGACATCATAGGTCAATCGGGGAACCTGCGTTGTGGTCCGACGAATTGACAGGTTGTCAGGTATGCGATGCCGTCCAGCAGGGCTTCCATGTCATTGGTGGTGTACATGTTTGCCAGCCAATGTAGCGGATGGTGGCTGTCAAGGTGTTGTTCGTAAGTTGTCCCTTGGAGGACCATGATGGGGCATGCTGGGTGACATTCGATGTAGCTGTTCTCGATGATCCGTCGTGTGGAGGCACAGTGGTCCCATTTCAGTGCGGGTGCGATGTTGGCCACATACGCCATACCCCCATAGGCAGAGCAGGCCCTGTCGTGTGCGTCCAGAGGGAGGAGTAGTGGTAGCAGGTCCGCCTTCAGACATGCCGGGTTGGAGAGGCATATCTCGACGGGATGCTGGTAGGGACACCTCCGACAGTAGAAGACGGGCATGACGCAGCTGAACAATGTGATGCGGTAAGTCAGTCGGTAACTTACGTTCAGCAGGGACAGGAGATCGCATCCCAATGTATGGAACAGGTTGGTTTTGTACAGCTTGAGCTGTTCGGCGTAGTTGGGTAGGTGTGTTGCGGTTGCCATTTCGCAGCGGTTCGTTGAGGTGGCGTGCTCCGGCTGTGTGTGCAGTCTGCAATGTGCACGCTCCGGGGTTGCTGTGAGCTCTGTGTAGTCGTAGGGAGACAGGACTTGTGTTCTGTTGGCTTGTTTGGAGGACACGGGCCCTCTTCCCACATGCTTCTCAGACAGTTCAAGGTCAGTGCTGTGTGACTCCTTCCAATTAACTTGCATGTGGCCGACATGGGGGAGTGTTTTCTTCTTTCTTCCCCGTCCGTTGTGTGCTTCTGTGATATGCGCTATCTGCCCTGTGGTCGGTCTCCTCGGCATGCCTGTGTTGGTCTATTCTTGGACAATGGCTGTATTCACCGGCTTCTGTCGTAGGGCTGTGGTTTCGGAGTTGGAATGGAAGGTCATTCAGTGCTGTCTGCTCTCCCTTGTGTGGGCGGCAGGCTGCCTTTCCGCTCTGCGTTGGGCCTTGTGTGTGAATGTTATTCTTGGGCCACCTGTTGTCGGTCCCCGGGCTCTTTGGTGTTCCGTTTTATATGTCTTGTTCATATGTGCAGGGTGGTATGGGTGTTTCTGTGTGGTACTGGCGTTCCTCTTCCCGAAGGGGCCCTGCTTCTCCTAGTTGGTGTTGCCGCCGCTGTGTGCTACGCCATGTTTGTTACACTGGGGTGTGTCCTGCTGTTGCGTGTCTTCACTGACATGTGTGCGTCGGTTGTGTGGTGTTGGGTGTTGTCCGTGAATTGGGCGTTGGGGACATGTCTGTGGCCGGCCTGTCACGTGTCATGTGCGTTCGGGGTGGGGCTGATGTGTGTGCTGCTTGGTTGTGTCCCTGTGTCTGTGTGCGACGCATGCATGGCGCTGCGGTTGGCCTCTGCGTTGTGCGCATGTGTGGCGGCGTCATCGGCGCTTTGGGGCCGTGACGGGGTGGTTGGTTCCTAGTCCCAGGTGGTGTGTACACATGTGTTCTGCGATGTTACGATTTGGCCTGTGTGTCATATGTGGATGCGATGGTGGATGTGTAGTGTACACGCGCTGGTGGGGGTTGTCCGCTTTTTCCGCCCTTGCACTGTGTGCGCTGTTTGCGTGCACTTGTTGTGTGTGTGCCTACCTGCGTCTCCGCTGTACGTTGCGTCCTTGGTGGTGCATCAGCAGAAGCATGGGGAGTGCCTGCAGTGCTGGATTCATGCTCGGGGAGCCGCTTCTTCGTTGTCCGTGCTCGGCATCCGTGTTACCGCTTCGGTTTGTCGTACGGTATCTCTTGGCCGTGGGAGCCGTTTGTTTGCGGCATCGTAATTTATGCGCCGGGCGGGACGTGTTTCGTCGGACGGTGTGTGTCAGTTGGGCTGCGCCGCTACATGTACGGGCGCACTTTGATGGCGGACGGTGTTGCTGGCTTGCCGGCGGTGTTTGGCCTACTTTTCGCATCGTAATTGGACGGGCGTGTGGACTGCTGCGTGCCGGCGGTAACTGGTGGTTTTTGCATCCGCCAGCACGGCGGTGGTGCTTCCGCCCGCCATCGTAATGTGCCCCTTTGTATGTATACTTTAAAAGAATTTATATTTTTAAACATTAATGTATATAGCAATATATTTAATAATTCTTATATACATTTATTATAGATTTTTCAACATCAAAATGTCTGAAGGAGCACAGTTTATAACATCCCAGAAAGGAAAAATGTTACTATGTTATATGGGATATGTTTACACACAGGAGAAACAAACTGGCCTAAACGTCAATTGGAAATGTTCTAAATATTATTCCAATAAATGTTACGGCTGTGCTACAACAAGAGAAACCACTGTGATGTACACCAGGGAACATAATCATCCCCCAAACATTACAGAAATAGAAGTTAGAGGTGCACTTGAAAACATCAAAGAGGCTAGCACAAGCTCACAAAGACCAACAACTGCAATTCTAAAAGACCAGCTGCCTAAAATTCCCAAAGAAGCTACTGGACAAATGCCATCCATAGCTTCATTGAAAAGAACAATAGTGTGCACCAAAAGGGCTACAACAACTTCCACAGCAAGTGATAAAACTTTTGCAGAAGTAATAATTACCCCTGAACAAGCTATTACTTTCAATAAAGAACCATTTATTATCTATGATAATAAATGCAGTGAAAAAGAATTATAATGTTTGGTACAGCAACTAATTTAGTTAAACTTCAACAAGCTGAAATATGGATGATGGATGGAACTTTCACAACATGTCCCAAACCATTCTTCCAACTTTACACTATCCATGGGCTACATCAAAGTTGTAATATTCCCTTTATTTACGCATTGCTACCTAACAAACACAATTCAACCTACGTAGAAATGCTAAATAAAGTAAAACAAGAAACTAATGATTATTTCCCTCAAAAAATCATTATAGATTTTGAGCAATCAATGATCAACGCTATACTAAAAACATACCCCCATACCTCAATTCAAGGGTGTTATTACCATTTTAATCAATGCTTATGGAGGCACCTACAAAAATCATCACTGAGTGTAGAGTACGCAACTAATACATCTTTTGCATACCAAATAAAAAAATGGATCGCCTTAGCCTATGTACCAGTAACAGATGTTGCTGAACATTACAACATACTACTAGAAAGCCCTTTTTATCAACAACATGAACAACAATTAAGTCCACTATTGGACTACTTTGAAGACACCTGGGTTGGCAGATTACATAGATCTGGCCACAGAAGACAGCCCAAATTTCAAATTCCCTGGTGGAACGTATACACTAGCACACTTAATCAACAAGCCAAAACTAATTACGCTGTAGAAGGATGGCATAATGCCTTCCAACAAACAACAGGGAGAGTCAGACCAACACTAGAAAAACTAATAACATCCCTACAAAAAGAACAAAGCTATCAGGAACTCCGAATGGAACAATCTGTCACTCAACTAAAACCAAAAACATCCAAACAGACTAAACAAATGTACCAATACCTAGAACAGCAAGTAAAACTATACCCTAGTGCAAGAGGCCTGGAGTACCTAGGAATGATAGCCAAAACTCTACTTTAAAACATCCATACAAATTAAATACAAAATACTCTCCTTTAAAACATAACATAAAAATTAAATATATTTATTTTACCACAATTATAATTACTGTGTGTAATATATTTTTAACAAAAAAAAAGAATATATTCACACATATTAGTTATATATGTAATAAAATAACACACAACAACAATAAAACATAACATTATTTCCCTCCCACAATTAAATAAATTTAATAAACTTACTGAGTTTGTTGCCGTAGCTCTAAAATACAACATCTTCAGATATAATCCAATTAAATAAGAATAAAATCATCCATAGAAAGTTTCCCCCCAAAAAATGCACAAATTCAACTGTAGCAAAACATAAATCCTCCATTGACAAAACGACCATCCGGAAACCATAAAAAACCCGAAAATATCTTTAAGATAAGAAACGCTCCAGGAAACCCGAAAAATTTAAGAAGTGTTAAAAATATATTAGTTACTAAAACTAATAAACATTCTTTTAAAAAAAAACCAGAGGGGCCCATTACGATAACCGGCGGTAAAAAATCCGCCATCTACTATAGCCTGAAAAAACCGCCCGCCTGCACCATGGGAATACCGACTGAGCAATTATGATGTCGCGAAGCAACCTCCGCCCGCGGCGGCAAAAACACAGAAAATTCCGCCCGTCCATGTCAGAGTAGAAGATTATCCGTCCGCCACGGACGCAATGCCGCCCGACAACCCAAATCCGCCCGCTCTGACGACCGAGACACCGGCCGTAAAATTATGATCTCCCCGACATGAGCGCGGTAAATCCACATATTTCCCGCCCGCCACGGTTAACAACAGTGATGAATAACTGACACGGCGGAAGGCCTGGCGGCCACGTCCGTGCACGGAAATCATTGACGGACCAAAGAAATACACACAACATGGCCAACAAGTCCACACAGCAAACTACGCCAAAAAACCCAAACACAGAACACATCCCAAAGACACATCCCCCCTGGCAAAACAAAAAAACTACAAATCCCAGGACACCAGGCACAACACACCTGAAAACGACAGCCCATCATGACACACCCACATAGGTGAGTACAAAAGCAGCCCCTCCACAGACCACAATCCCTTGCACTACTACAAAGCGAAGACGACAGCAGAGAACCCAGAGAGCCACAGAGGAAAGCAGCATACCACATGCACGCACACATCACACTCATCACCAACACCACCACCACCATCACCACTGAAACACCGGCACCACTAACCCCCTGCACATCACACACCACACACCCACCACACCAGCACCACAAATACCAAACCACACACCATGGCAACACAAAGAATGCCTAAGTACACTGCCACTGAGTTGACGGTCCTGGTCGACGAGATCATCAAGGTGCACCCACAAATCTATGGGAACCAGGTCCAACAGACACCAGTAGCCACCAGAAACAGAATGTGGAGCAGGATCGTAGACCAGGTGAATGCAGTTGGGAACGTGCCACGCAACCGGGGTGAAATTGCAAAGAGGTGGCACGACCTGAAAAGCGTGGTCAGGAAGAAGGAGGCCAAGAATCGTGAGCTGGCTGACAGGACTGGCGACGGAAATCCCACGCCATTCAAGACCTTCAAGGCGTGGGAGGAGAAGGTGCGAGGCATTCTACATCCGGAGAGTCTCACCGGAATACCAGGGGGAGTGGAGGCTGGTAAGTACAAACAAATGTATACCAGCACACCGCTATGTACTGTCATGCACTACCAGGATGCCATAGCTCCGAGGGCCAAACACCCCCATGTCCAGTACACAATCCACAAGACATCTCTCACACATGCAACAGACACTCCCACACACTCAGCCCAAAGGTACCAACAAACAAAACCATGGGGGCATGTGTACAGTCAGCCAGCACCACAACTCCCACCAGGTCCCCTTGTACCTCAGATGCGCCGGAAGGAGCACTCCCCACACCCACACACATGTGTCAGCCATAGCTGCACTAACCAACAAGTAACAGGTAAGTAGCCTTACCACAAAGTCCGTGTGTCTGTGGGTGGTAAGCCATCACCACAACTCACAACACGGCCCCCACTCCCACAGACCAGCAAGATGGAGCACCCCTCGCTCTCATAACCACGTGGTAGCCATTGCATTGCTCCCTCCAAACCCAAAAAGTAGGTAGACTACTGTACAGGGTGGGGTGTCTGTAGGCATGAGGACTGTACTACGACTAACATTTGGGACACGTCACGTAGCAGAGGAACAGGTAGCACTGCTCCCTGTCATAATCATGTGACTAATGTGCACACGGACATGAATTACAGAGTCATAGTCCACATGAGCCATCTCAAATACAGTAACACGTAAGGAGTCACGTCTGCATGCAAGTCTCACTGGAGTACTGACCCACATGGCGTGCACTGTGCCAGTCATCACACACATCAGCAACACCATCGAAGTCTTGCCCATGTAGTCGTGTCTGCTTGTTCCGTTGACATTGTACAACATCACCCATGTAAGTCTATCTTGTCTCAATGTGACAGAGTGGAACCCCAGTAATGTCACATACACTACTGGACCCATGAACCACACAGCTACACAATGCACATTCAAAATCTCAGCCATCTCATCTTTCAGCCCCAGTGTCATGAAAGGTATATCATCTAAACAGTTGTCCCATTTACAGTAGTTCAGCAATAATTCCTGCCGATGACCAAAAATGTGTCTGCAGTGTCTGAAGCGCACGTCACACTGTGATTTACAACATACCTAATATAGTCAACACCCCAAGAGCACTGCATTGCTGCACATGGCTGAGGGTAGCACGCACACCAAGGAATTGTCCCATCTGCAATACGTTGTGTGGCACACAAACATTACTCACTCACTACAATGCTTGCAGTGTAATGTCCCTAAATGACAACAGTGAGCAGATATGCTGGGTATGTCAGACATTCACACACCTTTGTCTCTGTAGTGTCGTGTGGCCAAAACACATGTCCCCTTCTGCACCCATATGTCACAGTATGGAGCACAAAACCATATTTCATATCAAAAGCGTTGATGGAGCTGTACTCCTTTTCCCATCTGCGTTTCTAAGCGGTTCATTTGAACCCCAAAAACATATTTCATCTCAAAAGCGTTCATGGGGCTGTACCCCGTTTCCACCAAAGCCACAAAATGTAGGGGTACTGCAACACACACCGCATGGCATTCCAAATCCGTCCCATGCACCCATCACACTATTCCATTGCCTTGATCACGCACACACATTGTAGAGCCATACACACGCATCTGGGAAATCAGTGCACAACTGTGCACAAACTGTGAATGTCAGACATCTAACACAAACCTTGCAAGGTGCAACACAATAACCTTTCGTCTCCGCACCACAGGTGATGAACAGCATGATGCTGGAGAGGGAGACAGCAGCCATCACAGCCAGTCCACAAGCCCTCCACCCGGACACACAGATGTGGAAGACCTGGACACCTCTTCGGACGAGGACTCCCGACCAGGCACGTCTGGTGTGGCAGGGCGCAACCGCTCCCCAGGACCCCTTCTACCCATCTCCCAGGGCTGGTGACCAGTCCCAGGCCCCTGCTGCCACGGTCATTGCGGCCACCACCACCGCCGCAACCACCACCACCACCTCCACCAGGGCCTCCCTGACCACTCACCCTGCGCAAGGGGTGGTACGCACGTCGACATCGACCCTGGGAGCCAGAACGAGGCCCCGGGTGACCAATGTGGCAAGTGGGCAGGTCGGTGGCAGCAGTTCAGGTGGGAGGAGCAGGGTCAGGCCAACGCCATCAGAGCCTGGGAGCCAAGCCCTGCCGCAAACCGCCAGAGTCCTTGGGGCCTATGAAGAGGCCCGGTCAGCTGCCGATACGCGGGAAGTCCTTGGGGTGTTGAGGTCCATGGACGCCCATATGGGCCAATTCGTGACCAGTATGGGCCAACTTGTCGACCTCATGGGCCAGCTAGTGGTGGTGGTGAGGGCCCAATGAAAGCCAACCACACCACCTCCGCCACCACCTGCTGGTGCGCAGGGTCGTGCAACATCCAGTTCCCCTGCGCCCACAGCGAGTGGGCAATCCTCAGCCACTACCAGCAGCCCACAAACACAACCCCCCCCTCTCAAACGTGGAAGGGGTATTCCGAAGAGGAAACAGGTGTCCAGAGAAGACTTCGCACGCTCCAAACGCCAGTGAGTCAGCCAGCCACAGTGGCCATCTACTGCATTCACTTGGACTACTATCCTACCCCACACTGCCATGTGAAGGGCATGTGTCTGTCGGACTGTGGACCCAGAACAACATGGGTACACCTTGACCATCATGCGGACATGACCGTCAACTCATTGTTACAGCATGCACCACTTTTGTGATCACCTTGCCCACAATCACGTCACCGCTTAAAATAAATACACCTGGATCACATTATGTTTTATCTGCTCTGTGTTTAATCAAGGATGTGCAACCGTCACCATGATCAGAAATGCATCTGGAGTGTGGTATGTCGATAGGCCAGGAGAGGCTGTAGGGACCTAGGGGTGAAAAACAGAACAAGAGTCCATTGAATGTGTGTGTCACACACTCATCACACAGTACTTGACATCAAGTTTAAGCAATGTACACACATCTCACAGAGCAACAGGGCACAATGCTACAGCCACTGTCAGTGGCATACTACCCTGGACATGGACCATTGCCACACAGCACTCAGTGAACAATAGGCCGCCGTGACAATGCACACATACACCTACACAACTACAGCAACATCAGCCGTCGTACATGGTCACTCACCGTCAAGTGAAGTAGCGGGCAATGAGCTGCTGACGCTCATTCACTGCTTCCTCCTCTCCACTGTCCTCATCACTGGACACGGCTTGGTCAGCAGGCGGGGGCCCTGGCTGATCACCGTCATCCACTATCAGGGGGACCTACCTGCGAATCGCGAGATTGTGCAGCATGCAGCATGCCACAACTATCTGGCACACCTTCTGTGGGGAGTATGCCAGTGCACCCCCGGTGCGGTCCAGGCATCTGAATCTGGACTTCAGGAGTCCAAAAGTCCGCTCAACCACACGTCTAGTCCTCCCATGTGCCTCATTGTATCTGACATCAGCTGGTGTCCTAGGATTACGTAGTGGGCTCAGCAGTCAAGGCCCGTTAGGATATGCAGAGTCACCTGGGTGTGAGAAACACAGAGAATCGTTGCAATTCCAACAGGATACAAGACAGCATGTCACACCCAGCACGCTACACGAGTATGCATACTCACCAACAATCCATGCACGGTCCGGTTGAAGATTGGTCATCATTCGTGGGAGGATGCTGTGGCGCATGATGTGCGAGTCATGGGCGGATCCAGGAAACTTCGCACACACGTGTGTGATAATCATGTCCGCCAGGCACACCACTTGCACATTCAGGGAGTGGAAATGTTTCCGGTTCCTATAGATGTGCTCCATGGCCTGTGGTGCAACAAGACCAACATGGGTGCAATCAATTGCACCAACAACGTGGGGGATGCGTCCAAGGGCATAGAAAGCACCCTTCACTGCCGCCAAATCACGAGCCCTGGGGAATCGGATGTACCGGTTCCTGTAGAGCATCATAGCTGACAGGACATCCCGTAGCACCATGCTGAACATGGGCTGGGACATCCCACCTCCACTCCCCACCGTGTGTTGGAAAGATCCGGTTGCGAAAAAATGCAGTGCAGCCATCGCCTTAGCCGTGGGGGTGAATGCTGTAGGATACACCCTGCGAGGACGAAGGTGGGGTTCCAACATTGCACATAGGTGATGCAGGGTGGGTCGGTCCAGACGGAATTTCTGTATAACCTCCACATCCTCCATGTCTGCCAGCAATTGGTAGGGGCAATGTATGTTTGGTCTCCTCCTAGGACAGATGGAAGTGGACACATGTCAATGCAACACACCACATGGCATTTTCACATACACAAAACTAAAATTACTGACAAAGCAAAAGAATCACAGAACAGCTGACAAGTAGGGACAGCACAGCTACAGTACTCTTACACAGGTCCCCTTACCAATAGCAATGACCACTGACACAAACCATTGCTATGAACATGCACATGGGGATTTAGGCCATAATAGCTTGAAAGGCATGATGATGATTACAGACTGCATATGTGGGAAGCGGCAACACCAAAGCAATATACCTAGCTGCTGTGCCTGACACAGCTTCCGAGGCTGGGTGAGTATGGCACACACCAACAACACAATGTACACAGGCTGAGCGGCCCAAACAAGTGGGTCCTGTTGCACAACGGGATATGAGACAGTCAATGATGTCCCTAGTTCACCCAATGTACAGCACTGTACGTATCACACCTCCAACACACATTGACAGGTGTACACATTGACAACTCCATGACAACACAGCTGTGTGAATGCAAATACACATCACAAGTGACACGTAACGTTGCACGTGCCAAGTGGGAGATGTACATTGAGAAATATGGCATGTGTGTGCATTTGCACATCCCATGCTCCCATGCTAATGTGTACATGATGATGTGCCAACAGACATGTGGAGGCTGAGCACTGTCCGTCAATGCCTATGCACACAGCATGAAGTGGCCCTGTCTAGTGTGGACATGCTCCCACACACAAATCATGGCCACACCTGCAAATGCATGGCGCACATTAAACTGTGGATTCCACATGGCACCAGCGGACTGTACCCGCCATGGACCAGGCCCTTGAGGCCAACTCTAATGGCCCTCGCGGTTGCATCCTGCGTGTTCGACTATAGAGGTAAGCGTACCGGGACAGCTCGGAGCAGGCCATTGGGTGCATTTGAAGTAGGCAGACATGGTACACCAATTGCAGCAGCTTGGACCCACTGAAACAGCCCCCAGGGGGCTATATGAGTGTGGGAGGGAGACCGGCATTACCACAGCTTCCAGGGACTGCTGCCTGGCATCCCGTCAACAACACCTGCTGCTGCTGCCACCTGTCCACCTTCATGTCGACGACTCTGAAGATATGTCCAGGTCCACTCACCAGCGAGGAGCTGGAGATCCTGGATTCTGAGCTCCACGCACACTGCCCAAGGCTATTTCTTGCAAAAGTTGTGTGTGTAAGACAACTACAGTGTGTGTGGGAGTGCATGTGGGGGACACACATGTCGTTGATCCGCAGCACTATGAGTCAGAGCTTGTGGTGTTCCAACATGCACTGCTTACCATGCTTACTACAGGTGGAAGGGGTATGTAGGCTCTCTGGCGCTTTCCCATGCATGTCCCTCCCGAGTGGTGGTACATGGCATTTTCATGTCAGACATCCAGTGACGCAGCCACTTGGCAATGACTCAGGGCAGTTATTGATGTGTGAATGGCTGGCTGGGTCCCTGCTGGCCTTCTCAGTCTCAGCAGACCTGGGCTGCACATTGACCGCCCAATCCTAGAAGGAAATAACACTGACTGTACAATGGGTTACATGTGTCTTTTGTTCACAACTCTCCGGAAATGCGCAAACTCAGCCCTGTCGATTGAACACTAAGCCTGGGCGTAGTTCGCGAAGTAGCGCTACGCGAAGCTACGCAAAGTGCAGTTCGCACTACACGAGCTACGCGTAGCACTACACGAACTGCGTAGTGCACTGTTCGCAATGATTGCACAGTGCCGGATGCTTGTCCGCACTGTGCAATCATTGAAAACAGCATCTTGCACAGTGCGAGCTGTCTTTACTGCCGCTCGAGTAGATTTTTACTCGAGCGGCAACTTCTCAACGCGGACTGGTAGTTTCTCATCGCGGCGGTCACGAGCATACGCGACCACTCGCAATGAGAAACCTGACCTCCCGCGTTGAGAATCTCGCCGGGAGGTTTATTTTCCACGCTCGCGATCGGCAACTTGATGTTGCTGATCGCGAACAAGAAAAAGTCTCGCCGGGATGTCATTTTGCTTGCTCGCGGTCGTCAACTTGACGTTGAGGACCGCGAGCAAGCAAATGACCGCTGCACTACGCTACGCGTGTTTGCACTGTGCTACGTGCAATTCGCGTTGTGCGAAGTAGCGCAAACTTCGCAAACTACGCGAGCGTAGCGTAGTGCTTTGCCCAGGGTTATTGAACACTCCAGGCCTTGTGATAGGGATGTGTGTGAGAGATAGTGGCACTGAATGTGACCTCCATTGCGGGGTGAGCCATTCACAGGGCGAGTACATTGAGGGCTGCACAGTGTTGGACACAGTGAGTCCACCCACAAAGATGTGTTGCCTTGTCATCTATGTGTTGGTCTACCTGACAATGGACAGTAGATGTGGGCAGACTACACATTGCTCAATGTGCTGGCATCCTGCATGTGAATGGGATGGACAGGTACTGTGTACACACTCCCACCAGCATGCATTCACGTGTGGTGTACACATGCTGTCATGCCATGTCTGATTACTTCTTGGCTCTGTTACACATCTCTGAGTATTTTGGATGGGTCAGCATCATGCCACTGTGATTGGTGGATGTGGATGATGATGAGAGGTGTATGAGTGATATTTCTACCCTCTTGTGTACCATCCCTGCAGTTGGAAGTCCTCCAGCCCAAGGCCTTGTGATGAGCCATTGCATCCAAGTTGATGCCTCTGTGTATGTGTAACCGACAGTGCAGCCAATTCCACAAAGGGTGTGACGTCATCTGCCGGATGAGCGACTACGTGCGGAGACGAATCGGGGGATGCCCCCTTGTATTGTCAGGTTAGCACGGCGCTGCATTTCACCACTAATGGTCTGCATCTTGACAGTCACATAGCCTGTGCCGGATGCACGTTTGTAGGGGCATCAGCAGCAAGCAAGTGTACAGTATTGTGGGATGGTGTCTTTTGCTGTGAGAGGCAGCATGTGTCCACAGCATACCCATAATCTGGGTAATGTGATGTCTGTTGTGTGATGCAGTGGGTTATAAGTGTACTCTGTGCTGGGTGCATCTGACATGCATATGCGATTCCTGAGGGTCAAGATGTAATTTGAGCACTCTGCATTGTCAATGCATTCAGAGTCGTAGCCCTCAGGAACAACCTGTAGTAGCCTGGAGTGGCAATTCACATGTATGTTTGAGGCACTGTGCCTACTCTGATTTCGTTTGGACATATGTGTGCGATGCCTCACCTCATATACCTGGTACTTACACATCCGGCACACTGTGCAACAGTAGTTGTGCTCATGCGAACGACAGGTGGATGGCATGGGCTCATGACCATTGTGGACTGTCATGTTGCAGTCTGTGTGAGTGGTGTCCCATTCTGCTCCATGCAGGTATCTCGGCCTAATTACGTAGTGGTCATCCTTGCCACCATCAGGACAGTGGGTGTGCACACAGCGATTTGTGGCTATGGTCGCAGGGTGACACAGGCCGGGTGTTGTGCTATGTGCACAACACATGTGCCACTTATTTGCGGCTTCATTTACTGTACGCCAGCCATTACGTGTTGATTGTGGTGGCTGAACACAATTGCACAGGTATTGTGCAACATGTGGATTTGAGAATGTTCTGTGCTGCTTCCCTTGCACATGTCTATTTAATTGATGCCAAATGAGTGAGGCCACCTCGCTCTCTCTCATGTAGCATCTCCCGTGGGTGCTGAAGGACAGGGGACGGTCAACAGTGGTGAGGCATCGGATGAAGCAGCTGCACAGGAGCTGAGTGAGACAGATGTGACCAGCGCCTCGGAGGGGCCAGACGTGTGCTGGATGAATCACAGGCCGAGACGCCAATTTCTGCATCATCTGAGGACAGAGGTGATGCATCCATGTGTGCTAGCACAGGGGACGTGGACTCTGGCTCCTCTTCAGCCACGCGGAGGCCAATGCCCACCCTCCCATCTACTTCCACTGGAGCAACACGTGTCGGCACAAGGATGAAGGATAGAGTGTCCTTCACACCAGGCACAGCTGCCCCTGCACACGTGACCCCTGCTTCCCTCAGTGCTGGGTCTGTTGAGCTTGTGCGGCATCTCTGCGTGGGGCAGACAGCTCCCCTCAATGACTTCATTGCCCATGACATCACCTTGCCGCAGGTGACATAGTTCATGGAGGGCCTACATGTACGCGTGGGTGGGCTACACCAGACTGTCCAATGGTTGTCCTCCCCAGTCAAGGTGGGCCTTCAACTGGGCCAATCTCAGGCTGACATTCCTGACCGTTTCTCCACCCCCCTGGAAAGTGGCACATCTGACAACAGCAGGGCACGAGTCCTAAGAAAGAGAAGTGGGGGACGCTGACGTCACGACAGGAAGTGACATCACGAAAGGTGGCTTGCACTGTCAGACTCATTGCCTCCCCTCGCCCACCCCTTAGATGCGATTGCATCAGAGAAGCCAGCGCGTGCACCAGCAGCTCCGATCTCGCCCCAGAGAGGCCAAAGAGTGAATGTGTGGCTCCATTTGCTCCAGTTATCGAGCTCGCGGTAAAATAAGTGGGGGGACGCCATCCACCCGCGTGGTACCCCGACTCGAGCCCTGGTGTGCAGGCAAAGTGTCCTATTGGCTTTGCGATATGTGTGAGTTGCATGACACTCGTTGGCGGGGGATGGCTCGGAGGCCCGTCACCCTGAGGCCCATGTCTCACTCCATGGGTCCCTGGTCAATGGCAGCGGATGTAATGACTATGCGCGCCGGGGTGGGTCTACCTTTCGTCTGGGATTGTGTTTGCGGCCTGGCCCGCTAGGGCGAGCTACAGCCTCTGTGTGTTGCATGTGGTGTATCCGGACTCCGGAGGCTGTCATGCATTGTCACTGTTGTCCAGGGCTCGAGTCGGGGTACCACGCGGGTGGACGGCGTCCCCCCACTTATTTTCCCGCGAGCTCGATTACTGGAGCAAATGGAGTCACGCATTAACTCTTTGGCCTCTCTGGGGCGAGATCGGAGCTGCTGGTGCACGCGCTGGCTTCTCTGTTGCAATCGCATCTAAGGGGTGGGCGAAGGGAGGCAATGAGTCTGATGGTGCAAGCCACCTTTCGTGACGTCACTTCCTGTCATGACGTCTGAGTCCCCCCACTTCCTATTTAGGACTTGTGCCATGCTGCACACTGAGAATGTGTTGCCTGCGAGATGTGACCAGGAGAAGAGCGCCATGACCTCCCACCCACCAAGCTCCACTGCCATCCCATGCCCTGGGTAGCCTGTGCAGGTGGACAATGTAGGGGGTACACCTGGAGTACAGGGGATGTAAGTGCCTTGGCAAGGGCCTGGCAGACGCACAGCAGTATCCAGCATGTCCCCAGAGGGAGGGCTAACGTCTACACCTGATGCAGCATTGATCGTGTACCCGCCTGTTGTGCCCACACGAGTTCACATTCATCCCCAGACAGGTAGGCTTTCCAAATACCCAACACAGTGGAAATCTACCCCTCCGGAATCCTCCCCACACAGTCTGTTTCAACACTGCATGAGTGCACCTACCCGTGCCACCCACCCACCTGGGCCAAGCAGTCCTCCCGCTTCACATGCCACATGTGTATCTTCCACAGTTGTGCTTCTCTCTCAGGGGCGGACCTCCAACTGTCCCGTAGCACACAGACAGCACCAAGTCGGACTGGCATCCTGTTTGAATGGTAGGCACCCTCACACAACTACCTGTGACACAGTGGTGGCTGTAATGGCTATTGTGACTGCCATGGCAGTGTTGCTGGCCATGGCAGGGTGCACTCACACACATTGCATACGCAGATTTTGGTGTCACTACTCTGCACATCGGACTGGCCACTGTCCCTGGTGTTGATCAATATTGCCGCCTGTCTATGTAATCTGTGACTGGATGCTGTTGTTCCTGTAGTCGGTTGTGTCTGTGTAGTTGCGGATTGCAGTTGTTGCTGTGTGTGCATAGTTAAGTGAGGCACATGCCGTGTATGTACCTCAACAATTGCAATGTCTGGTCTCACATTCCAATGTGTTTTACACGTGGCAGGGACTTCACTTCTTTCAGACTCTGCTACTTGTGTGTGTGATGAAGAAGTATTTTTGTGACACGGATTGTCTGCATGTATTTGGTGGTATTTCTGGGAAAATGTATACGTGTCATGTTTGCGTGCAAGCAAAGCACAGGGTGTGAGTCTAGCCACAGGATGACAGGTAGCATGTGCGGGTATGTGTGAGCTTACTTTCTGTGTGGCCAGCAGTGTAGGTGTATGTTGATCTTGTGATGAACATTGAGCCTGGGCACATGGCTTACTTTCAATGTGTGCATTTGGGAGGTGTAGGTGTGTGTGGTGTGAAGGGTGTGACTTGGGGTAGTGTTGGTGTGTGTGTGTGCGCTCTGGCAATGTCGACTACACACATGTGTTACCCAGGCCCATGGTGGGTGTTTGTATCCGTGTTCAGGTCTGTGAATGTGATCACATGTGTGTATTGTATGTTGCACAGTGTGCAGTGTGTGGGTGTGTCCTTGCAGTTCAGGATGACTCCTACTTGATATGTTTTGGACATTGTGTGTCTGCAGGGTGTGTGACTGTCAAGATTGTGCCTTGTTTAATTGAGCATGTATGTGAATTTCTGCAGTTCGTACTCACTGTGCAGACCTGCCCACCCACACTGATATCGTGTGTGTGTTTTGTCATGCATTGCTGTAGCATGCTTCTTGCGTGGCTCCTACTTTTGCTTGATGAGTGTGATGTCAGACTGTGAAGGTAATTATACACATATGTAGGACTGGGCTTTGTAGTGACCAGGCCGTCAGTGTTAATGTGATGATCTGTTGGGCCACGTCAGAGTCTGACAAGCCAAGGCCCACGACCTGTAGTATTTCACTAGGTCCACTGTGGCAGCAAATCATATGCATTGACATCCAATGACACTAGACTACATGGTCATCTCACGACTCTCGTGGACTTCACACACTCTCATCCTCTCTCATTCGTACTTGTCTTCGATAAATAATTCTACAGAGTCACATATTTGCTTCAAGGCATGTATTTGGACTTACTTCCTCTGTGATGCAGTATAGTGGACACTACTGGCAGCAAAATGCATGTGGAGGATATACTTAGCATGATTACACATACAAAAGGGGGTACAGGTAGATGTGATTAGTTGTTGACTGTGGAATAAAGGCTTCAGAGTTACAACTGCCTTGCCCTTGCTATGCTAAAGTACATTTGCTCATTACTGAAGAGCTCTAGACTTTGACACAGACAGTATTCATTTTGCCTACCAGACAGCTTGACATCATAGGCACAGTACATCTCAGTTCCATGGTACAGGATTACTACAATAGTGACTCAGACACACCTGCGTCAGAGGTGACATCAGAGCATGAGCCTATATGCATGCAGCAGCGTCTCACAAGTTGTTGCAATGTGGTGGCTACTGAACATGACACAATAACTAGGGCCATGTTGTAGGGGGTTGCATTTGTTGTCCATGCAAAAGTCCTGGCACGGAAGTACAGACAAAGGTGAGGTGACAGTTCTCACGTAATACACCAGACAGATGAGTGTGCACTGACAGGTGCATGTGTTCAGGTGCGCAGAATACATATTATAGCATAGTTGTTCGTGCAGTATTGGCCATGTGGTTACTGTACACAAGTCCCATACCTCTGCCTCCCCCTGTTCATGCAGAGACACGGGATATGGTGAGGAACAGAGTGCATGTCCCGAAAATGTCAGATGTCATGGCAGTGGAGTTGATGGTAAGGTGTTAGTTGCAGATTGTATGGTATAGTTGTTGTACAGCTAACTGCCCTCTCCGTGCGAAAGCCAAGCATAGGTACGGTGTTGAACATCAATGTTCAATTGGGGGTATTGAGTCGGGGACCCATGAATTGACAATGTCATGTATGCGATACCTTCCAGCAGGGCATCCATCCCATTGATGGTAAACATGGATGACATCCAATGAAGCGGATGGTGGGTGGCAACGTGTTCGTCGTTAAAGGTCCCTTGTAGAAGCCTGATGGGACATGTTGGATGACATTCGATGAAACTGTGATCCAGAAGACGTTGTGTGGAGGCACACTGGTCCCATTGCAGTGTGTCCCCGATTGCAGCCACATACGCCATGCCCCCATACACTGAACAGATCCTGTCGTGGGCGTCCAGGGGTGCAAACAAGTGTACCAAGTCCGCCTTTGGACATGCCGGGTTGGAGAGACATAAATCCACAACACAGTGGAACGGACACCTCCGACAGTAGAAGACGGGGATGATGCAGCTGAACATTGCAATGCGGTAAGTTACTCGGTAACTTACATTCAGCATAGCCAGATTTGAACAGCCCACTATGTGTAGCAAGCTGTCACTGTACAGCTTGATCTGTCCGGCATAGTTGAGAAGCACTGGTGCAACAGCCATTTTGCTACAGGGTGATGTGATGGCGTGCTCCGGCTGCCTGAGCAGTCAGCAGAGTGCAACCTCCGACGATGCTGGGAATTCAGGAATGGATGTACGGCGGCAGGACTTGGGGTATAGCTTGGGCGGAGGACACAGGCCCTCATCCCACATGCTTCAATGAATGGTCAAGGCCAGTGGTGTCTGACTCTTTACAGATTACTTGCATTTGGCCCACATGGAGGAGTGGTATAATTGTATTTTGTAGTATTATCTTTCTTTCATGTTAGGCGCTATCTGCCAGTGGAAGTTTTACTCTGCATGGCTATGTTTGGCTTCTTGTTGGTACAATGGCTCCATTCTCCTGCATAATTTGTTGCAATGTGATTTCAGAGTAGGAATGGAAGGCCATTCAGTGCTATCTGCTCTCCCGTGTGTGGGCGGGACACTCCGTTGCCGCTGTACATTGAGGCTTCTGTGTGGGTGTAGTGATTGGGAACACCTGTTCTCAGGCAGCAGGGTTTTTCTATTTTGTACATTGCATGGCTTGATATTGCGAGCAGGATGGTATAGTTATTTTTGGATGAGACTGGCGTGCCTTTTGCGGACAATGTCCATATTCTGCGCTGTTATGTAGCAGCCGCCGTGTGCTTCTCCATGTTTTGCACTCAAGGGTGTGTCCTATTTTGCCATCACATTACTCCCCTGTTCGGGACACTTGTGTGACATCCAGTTGACAACTGTGAGTTGTCGGTTGGGGACATGACTGATGCAGGAAGGCCACGTGACATGTGCCTTCAGGGTGGGGCTGGTGTGTGGGGTGTATAGTTGTGACCCTGTGGTGTTTGTGTGCAGCCCATGCGTGGCGCTGTCGTTGGCCTCTGCATTGTGCGCATGCGTACCTGCGTCATCGCCGCTGCGCTGCGGTGCCGTGACGGAGACGTCACTTCCTGGTCCCGGGTAGTGGGTGCCCAGGATGTTGCGAGTTTTTTTTTTTTACAGGTGGGACATGTGTGGGTACAGTGGTGGATGTGCCCTGTACACACAGGGGTGTCTGGGGAGGCCATGTGCAGTTTTTCCGCCCTTGCATTGTGTGCAGTGTTTGCGTGCCCTTGTTGTGTGTCTGCCTACCTGCGTCGTCGTGGCGCGTTCACTCCTAGGTAGTGCATCATGTACAGCATGGGGATGGCCTGGAGTGCAGGATTCATTTCGGGGTGGGCCGCCTTTTTGGTCTCCGTACTCAACAGTCGGGTTTCTGCCTTGGTATCTCGTGCGGTGTCTCTTTGCCGGTGAGGCTGTTTGGTTGTGGCATCGTAATTTGTACGCCAGACGGTACGTCATTTCGTCGGACGGTGTGTCTCCATTGGCTCGCGCCGCTACATGGACGGGCGCACTTTGATGGCGGGAGGCGTCGCAGGCTTACGGGCGGTGTTTGGCTGACTTTTCACATCCTAATTTGGCGGGCGTGTGGGCCGTTGCTGGCGGACGGTAACTAGCGGTTTTTTACTCCGACAGCACGGCGGTGGTGCTTTCGCCCGACATCGTAATGGACCCCAGACTTCTTCCGGCACCCGTAACTTCTTGTAATTGAAACCTACAAAATAAAAGCACATACATTCCCACCCACAGAAAACAACACATAAAACACTTATTAACATTACTACTAACTTTAGACTTTAAAGAATAACACATTAAACACCGTATTTTTAACTATCTAACCAGGCCTCAATAACTTAAAAACTAAGGGGCCCATAGGATGGCGGGCGGATCGCCCCCGCCGGGCCGGCAGTAGTCACTGCTGGCCCGGCGGCGGCGATCCGCCCGCCATCCACACTTCAAAGACCCCCGCCATATTATTATGACTGGGGGGTCCGCGGTCTGCGGAGATCAGCCTTTCCATGGCGGCGTTGCTGCCATGGAAAGGCATGTGGTCTTTGCCTTTGGGGGCCCGTAGCAGGCCCCCAGAAAGTGGGGGTGGGTGGTGCACCCCTGCAGTGGCATGGACAAAGTGGCAGGCACCGCGCGGTGCCTGTCACCTTGTGCATGCCAATGCACAACATCTATTTCCAGCATTGTGGCGGGCGGTGCTGTGAGCACCGCCCGCCACAATGCTGGGAATAGGGGTTGCCACCGCCACGGTGGCGGTGGCATACTAATTTCAGGTGCGGTACCGCCGCACCCCTTGCGGACGGTCCCACATTCCGTTACGGTGGCGGGCGGACGGACTTTGGGGGTCATTACGATGGCAGGCAGACAAAGTCCGCCTGCCACCGTATTTGGAATGCGAGACTGTCCGCAAGGGGTGCGGCGGTCCCGCACCTGAAATTAGGATGCCACCATGGCGGTGGCAACCCCTATTCCCAGCATTGTGGCGGGCGGTGCTCACAGCACCGCCCACCACAATGCTGAGAATAGACGTCGTGCATTGGCATGCACAAGGTGACAGGCACCGCGCGGTGCCTGCCTCTTTGTCCATGCCAATGACCCCCCATGTGCACCCCCACGCCCCCAAATTTCTGGGGGCCCGTTACGGGCCCCCAAAGGCAAAGACCACATGCCTTTCCATGGCGACGAGTCGACCGGCGGAAAAGCGGCAGACGGTCTTTCCGTCCGCCGCGGACCCCCCAGCCATAATAATATGGCGGGGGGTCGTTGAAGTGTGGCTGGCGGGTGGATCGCCCCCGCCGGGCCAGCGGTGAATACCGCCGGCCCGGCGGGGGCGATCCGCCCACCATCGTAATGACCCCCTTTGTCCGCCCGCCATCGTAATGACCCCCTAAATGAACAAACAATACGTAACTATAACATATAACACTTCATAACAGCACTAATAAATCTCTAAATACACTAAACACTCTCTAACTATCTTCAAAATAAGTTTAAAAGTTATTTAAAATAAAGAAATTAAACCTTACCTTGTTCGACGTGAACCAGCTTCCAACCGCGAGCTTCTCTCCGACCAAATGACCCAAAACAACAGCGAGCGGTTACAAAATACAGGGTCCAAACAAATATGGCAACCTTAAAGATAGAAAATTAAACAATTTAATTTTGTAAAAATGTTATTTTAAATATAAAAAATGTGAAAGTATTTAATTAAAATACTACAAATATCATACAATTTTGGAAAAAAATTACATTACTTTCAACCTTTGTAAAATTATAATAATAAATATTATAACATATATAATATTTAATATTATAATTCCATAAAATGAAACTATCAAAAAACAATGTATAAAAAATTATTCTGAATTTGTTTGTGTATGATAAAAATAAACATTAAAAAAAGTAATAATTGAAAACATATGTAATAATTATTAATATTAATATTTTAAATATTAATATTATTAATTAAAATGTATTATATGTTTGTATAAAATTATAAATATGATTACATTTATATTATATAAAAAATGTTAAAACTTTCATTTGTATAAATATGTCCAAAATATCTATTATCGTAAAAATGTTGATTAATAATAAACAATTAAGAACAATCTTTTGAAAATCATTATTCTATATTTTAAAAAAATACAAACTATTGTAAATGTACAATACCTAATTTCTGAAATGTATATACAAACTATTTTGATGTATTAAATTTTTTTTATTTCATTATCCTACACAAATTACCCAATATAAAAATGGGTTATTACTTCCACAATAAAAAACATCTGTTATACTGTTATAATTATTTTTGAATTTATTTTAATTTTTGTATTTACATATACAAACTACACTTTCTTCATAATAAATATTGTACCAAATCAATATGCCCAATTTATTGTTTACCATTTCATATTTTTCAACTCAAAATTATTATTTTTTTTAAAAAATATTTATAAATTAAACTATATTAAATAACATATTATAATTTATACTTAAACTTTATTAATTTCCTACACTAAACCTAATTAATTTACTATTCCCACTCTAGTCTTAAATAAATTGGAGTAAGTGCTGGGCACTAAAATAAATTAATTGACTATTCCCACTCCAGTCTTAAATAAATTGGGGTAGGTGCTGGGCACTAAAATAAATTAATTTACTTTTCCCACTCCAATGTAAAATAAATTGGGGTAGGTGCTCGACACTAAACATAATTAATTTACTATTCCCACTCCAGTCTTAAATAAATAGGGGTAGGTGTTGGACACTAAACCTAATTAATTTACTATTCCCACTCCAATCTAAAATAAATTGAGGTAGGTGCTGTACAATAAAAAAAATTAATTTACTGTTCCCACTCCAGTCTAAAATAAATTGGGGTAGGTGCTGGACACTAAACGTAATTAATTTACTATTCCCACTCCAATCTTAAATAAATTGGGGTAGGTGCTGGACACTAAACCTAATTAATTTACTATTCCCACTCCAGTCTAAAAAAAATTGGGGTAGGTGCTGGACACTAAAATAAATTAATTTACTATTCCCACTCCAGTCTTAAATAAATTGGGGTAGGTGTTGGACACTAAACCTAATTAATTTACTATTCCCACTCCAGTCTAAAATAAATTGGAGTAGGTGTTGGACACTAAACCTAATTAATTTACTATTCCCACTCCAGTCTAAAATAAATTGGAGTAGGTGCTGGACAGTAAACCTAATAAATTTACTATTCCCACTCCAGTCAGTATTAAATTAGGATAATTGCTGGACACTAAACTTAATTAATTTACTTTACCCAAATCAAACAGTATTAAATTATGTAAATGTGATAACTAAAATTTAATAATCTAACTATAAACACAGCAAGAAATATAGTTTAAATATCAAAACTATAATATTTATTAATATATAGAAATAACAACACTACAAAAACAATTATATTAATTAGTAGACTACAAAATTTTATAACACTTTAGAACCAAAATTAAATTTCATAAATTATTTTAATACCAAATTTATATAAATTAAACAAAACTCTCATAAAATATTTTATTTCTAAAAGAATAAACACCATAAACAACTATAAATATAACATTCCACTCCAAAAATTAAATTAATTAATTGCATAAATTATGTTTTATATCAAAATTATAACTTTTCACAATTTATAAATAATTTTTTAACTGAAGTAGAAAATCCAACGCACCCTTAAAACTCATAAATACAACATGCCAACCATAATATTTTAATTCAATTTAAAAATATTGAAATCTCAAATAAATGAAATATTTTTGAAATTTAAATTTTTTTTTTTTTTTTAAACACTCCCAACATTATCCCTATAAAACAAACATACCACTCAATTTATATTTCTACATAATAACATTTAATTTTAAATAAAAAATTTGAATTTATTTAAAAATTTTAATATTCTCAACAATATTTTTAAAACACTCCCCACCCTTATCCCCTAAAAACACAACATCACAATCCTAAAATTATACTCATAATCTCAAATTCTCAAATTTTATATTAAATTTCAAAATGTAAAATATTTTTTTATTATCTTCATACTTTTACAAAATTTACCACCATTACACCCTATAAACACAACATCCCAGTTCTCAAAATATACATAGAAACGTTAAATTTCTATCCAAATTTGATTTTAAATTATTAAACTATTTAAATATCCTAAACAAATTTTTAAAACACTCCCCACCCTTATCCCCTCAATTTTATAATTTTGAATTTAAAAATTGACATTTTTTAAAAATATTTCAATTGTTTTTTAAAACACTCCCCACCCTTATCCCCTATAAACCCAACATCCAGCTCCTAAAATTATATTTCAAAATACAAATTTTTTATTCAAAATTAAATATATAAATATTACAAATTTCAAATATTTTACAACACATTTTCAAACACTACCCACGCTTATATCCTATAATAACAACTAAACACTACTAAAAAGAAATCATACAAATCATTTCTTCATAACATAAACAATAACAACAAAGGGGTCGATTACGATGGTGGGCGGACAAAGTCCGCCCGACATCGCATTGGCAAAAGGGACCGCCCGCCATAGGTGCGGCGGTCCCGCTATACAAATTAGGATGCGCCCGCCACACTGGCGGGCGCATCCCGTATTTTTACATTGCGGCGGGCGGTGCTGCGAGCAGCACCCGCCGCAATGTAAAAATACATGTTGTGCATTTGCATGTACAACGTGACAGGCACCGTGCGGTGCCTGCCACCTCGTACATGCAAATGCAGGGGGGTACCATAGGTAACCCCCACGTGCAGCCCCCCAGCCCCCGGGGGCCCGCAACGGGCCCCCAAAGGCATTCTCTGTCTGTCTTTTTGCGGCGGCATCTCCGCCGCAAAAGACAGGCATCGTAATGCCCACAGCGGTGCCTGCACGGCACCGCTGACATTGCCCCATTGTACCGTGTCCCGCAAGGCGGGCGGAAAAGGACCGCCTTGCGGGACCACGGCGGACGGTCTTTCCGTCTGCCACGGTACCATTCCCATTCCCACCGCCATCCTAATTTGGCGGTGGGAATATTCGGATCGCCACTGCCGGCTCGGAGGTCCTCACCACCGGCCCGGCGGTGGCGATCCGCCCGCCATCGTAATCGGCCCCAAAATGCTTTAACAATATTTTAACATGACGATATTCTGTCATTCGATATTATAAACTTCGATATTTTTGTACACACTTACAAATCGATATTTTTCACATCGATATACAAAACATCGAGATTTATTACCAACGATATATAAAACTCGATATTTTTGTATATCGATATATAAAAATCGATATTTAGACTAATTACCAAAAACATCAATATAGGAGGTCACACCATCACCACTGTCTCCGGAAACAGAAGTGAGGGGATTGTGGACAAGCACAAGCACTACTCAAGCGTCTTGCAGATAAGAACCAGACCAAACGTTGGTGGTGCCATGTTGCAGGGATTCTGCACATACACAGAACTATGCGCAGGAAAACAGGACCTCAGTGAATAGGGGTGTACCAACCTACCACATCAGTACTCAAGATCCCAAACCGACTAGCTATAGTGTCTCATTTGTTCTCCTCCAAATATCACGGAGCTACAAATGATTGGACAACCCAGAACACAACACTCCAGACTCTCTCAGGAATCGCGTGAGCAAGACGTACTCTTTTGTTCACTCACTCATACCTGTCCACAATGAGAATAAGCAGAGACACTGAAATAGTTCAAAATGTTTATTTTAACTATCGTGCTCTACAATACAGTATACGTGCCACTACTAGTAGTAAAATGAATAAACTCAGCACATTTAGCATTGTTACAATTCCATAGAAAACAAAGGGAGAAGTCATGTTATAAAGACTGTGGAAATAAGGGCCTATAGTCCTAACCACCCTCCCCTTGACTAGAAGAAGTTTATTTTATATAAAGAACGATCTCTGGGCTTTGACAGCAGACCCCATACCTTAAAGCCTGAATGTATGGTTTACATCATAGGAACAGCAGAGCTCTTCTCCATGGAACGGCTTTCTCCAAATGTGTTAAAACAACATGCAACAACGTAATATCAAAGCAGGAGTCTTCAGTACTGCAGCTGTGTCTAGGTGCTAGGGACTGACCAGAACAGAATAACAGGGGGCATTGTTTATCGACCTTGCATATCGTGTTCAGACTAAACTCCAGGAAAGGCAGAGAATGCGAAAGGCAACCCGTTCTCATGTGAAGGGCACAAACAAAGTCTTGTAGTAGCGTGCGCGAAAGCAGCATCATGGCAGCGAAGCTCATGCTAACTTAGCAATGTCGATAATGTGCCTAAGAACCATATAACAGTATCAGGACCTCCATTTTTTTACCATTCATCTTTATGCAGCTGGCTGTCATCCATCTAGACACCTTTTCTAAACATCTGTTAAGCCCAGCGGCAATGGTGTTGATGTCTTGTACCAGAGTGACGATCACTTGGGTATCATCTGTTTAGGATACCATTTTCAGGCTGAAAGAACAAATAATGTCTGCCAATGAGCAGTCATAAATTTTGAAAAGCATAGGGCTCAGAAGCCAGCCCTGCGGAACTCCAAAAAACAGCTGATGGCTGGATGACATAAATGGGCCTTCGCTAACCTGAAAACTATGGTTGTCCAGAAATGGGGCAAGCCACCTGAGGGCCTTTCCTGTGATGCCAACTTCTTCCAGTCGATGGAGAAGAATAGGTTATGAGACCATATCAAAAGCGGCACTCAAGTCCAGAAGGATCAGTGCTGCTGATTTGCTATGATCCATGATCATTTTTAGGTCTTCTGTGGCCCTCAAAAGAGCTGTTTATGTACTATACCCAGCACAAAAACCTGTCTGGCTAGGATGAATATCATAGTTTCCAAATAGTCTTCAATATTTCTATTGATTATTTTTTTCAAAATTTTACTAATTCCAGGTAGTAAAGAGGTGGGTTGATAATTACTTATTGTCTCTGGGTCTAAATTCAGCTTCTTTAATAGTGGATGGTGTTAGAAATGGGGTTTCTGGTTGGCTAGGGTATACACCTGAGCTAGGCAGAACCCACCACTCTAGTCAGGGTAATGGAGTTACACACATGAGATAACCCCTGCTCACCCCTTTGGTAGCTTGGCAGAGCAGTCAGGCTTATCCCAGAGGCAATGTGTAAAGCGTTTCCGCAACACACTTTCACACCAGTGACACACTAGGCACACCACAAAAAGACACTCCACACAAGGTTATATAAAAATATAATTTGTATTATTCATAAAAACACATTAGACCACAATCACAGAAATCAATATTCACTTTGCCACTAGGCAATGGTCATAATTTCCCATGTAGTACACTGAAGTAAAATACTTGTAAGTTGCACCAGTCATAAAACATCATAAAGCAACATTGTTGCACATAGTATGCAGTTCCTGCAAATGATACTGGTTATGTTGTTACTGCGAGGTAAAAATTACATGCATCCACATATCAGGGCATCACAATGCAGTGGTTATGAAAGCGTTCCACAAATCACCAATTCCATTACAGGGGGTGCCAAGGCACTTGTGCTTCTATCAGGTGCTATACGGTAATTCAGGCAAGAACATAGGGCACAGAGACCCCTGCATGCCTATCCCATGCATTACGCTAACTGATGGACTCAGCAGGACCGGGACCTCCATCGGGGACTCGTACCCATCCTACCAGCTGAGTCGTGAGTGCTCCCCCAAAGGTAGGCCACAAGATTAAAGCAGTGCTCCCATAGGTGTGAAGGCGGTGCAGCTGCGTGTAAAAAAAACTCATAGAACCAAAGCTCCCCAGGGGAGAGAGAGCCACCAAGACCTCATGCAGTCTATTTGGCAGCCCATGATCCGCCCAACTCACACTGAAGCGTGGAGACCTCTTTCTTGGACCCTTCCCACGGTGATAGTTCAATGTGAGCAGCTGCCCATGATCGTGCGGCACAGCTGCTGTAATTCAGCTCGGGACAGAAGCTGGGCTGGCCCGAGGTCACGTCTGACCTGGGGTCGGCTGTGATGATGGCGGTCCCTCGCCTGGAATGGCTGCACTGGAGGAATCTCCTTTTCTCCTCAGTGGGGGAGATGTGGAGCGTCGTCTCCGTTGGGGCCACACTCTGCCCTTTGTCCTCTCCTGCGTCAGCGTTGCCCAGCAATGTGGGGCTCTGGTCCGGTGCTTCCATTGCGTCCCTGCAGCAGAAGCCACACTCACCGTCGATGGAGGAGGGGGGAGAGCACTTCCACCGACAAGCTCTCCCTGCTCGCTATGTTCTCACACCAGGGACAGGGCCACGATGCACGTGCTCCAGCACCAAGGATGGCAGACAGCGCTCTCCACGCTCAGGGTGGCAGGATAAAGGGCTCCACATGCCCTGTCTTTTTTAGAGTGCTCCTGGAAGACAGGGAAATCGCTCTCCATGCTGGTGCAACAAAGGAGCACTCAACCCACGCTTTATTTCCAGACACAAGGGTGAAGGACAGTCCAGACCTTCTTCTGCTCCAGACAGGAGCAGCAACTGCAGGCCGGCCCACCCCACACACATCAGGGGCAGTGCTTCTCACACAGCTCCCAGCACTCCTTCCAGGCAGGTTACTTTAGGTTTAAGTCTTTGATTTCCCTGAGACTTCCAACAGGAGGCCAGCACACACAAGCCCTTGGAGATTCTCTTCACAAGCAGGATGCCACAGCACGGCAAAAAGAGCCCGTCATTTTCAATCACCACAGACAGAAGCAGCAACTCCGGGCCAACCCACCCCTCACTCAGAAAAGGCAGCACTCCTCACACAGTCCATCTCTTGGCAGGGTCCTCCTTTTCTGAAGTCTCAGGGACACAAAGACTTCCCCCCAGCTCCCCTGAACTCTGCTGCTGACAGTTCTGACCTGCCAGGAGGTGCCTATTCCAGTTCTGGGCCTTTGGAGGTTGTTCCTGCTGTTGGGAGCTGGAATAAACCTGAGGAACTGAGAAAATCGATGCATCACCCTTCTTGCAGCTGTTTTCCCGATGCAGCACCGATGCGCTGCTGCAGAGACGATGCTGCGCCTGTCGCGGCTGCAAGAACTGACGCATCGTTGGATCGCGGCTGAAGAAACTGACGCAGCGCCGCTTACCGCCGCATCGACCGCCAATGCATCCCATGCGGCAAGTTTTCCCAACGCATCACCCGCAGACCAGAGCCGTCTTGGAGTCAACGCATCACTTCCCCCTACAGTCCAGATTCGATGCATTACTTCTCCTGGGTGCAGTTGAACTGTTGCATCGCCTCCCCGAGAACTCAGCAACTGACACATCTCTTTGTTTCTCAACGCTTCCCTTCTCTGCGGCTTCTTGGCCTTGTGAATTTTGACGCATCTACAGGTACTTTGTGTAAAATCACGCAAACATAGTTTTCTATGTACCAAGTTGCTTGAAACCTTTTTAAAAGTCATATTCTTATTACATGTATGTTGGATTTTTGTTGTTTTGGTCTTGTTGCCTTTAGATAAAGATACTTTATTTTCCTAAACTGGTGTGGTGTCCATTTGTGGTGTTATCACTGTATTACTGTGTGTTTTGAGTACAAATACTTTACATATTGCCTTTGGGATAAGCTTGTCTGTTCGTGCCAGGCTACCCAGGGAGTGAGCAGGGGTTATCTAAAGAGTGTATCCCCCCCTTACCCTGACTAGAAGCAAGGGTTCCTATTTGGACAAAGGTACCTACCTCTGCCAACTAGAGACCCCCATTTCTAACAGATGGACAATAGCATGTTTCCATTCCTCTGGAACCCTACAGATTGTACAGCTCAGTCAAAGCAGTAAGCATCACATTTCCCTGTCTCACTAAAATATCAATTGGAGCTGGATCAAGCGGTGAACCTGATTTAAATGAGGGTGCTTCAGCCATAACATCATCTCTGGTCAGTTGTGAAAAGGCAGAAAGTATAACCTTGTTATTGTTGGCTTTTAGACAATTGTCATTGTCTATATTACGATTAAGCCTGGGCGGTAAAATCCGCTCCGCTCGCGGAGTTTGCGGATTTTGGTAACTCCGCGTTCCGCGTAGAACGCGGAGTTACCGAAAACTCCGCGATCCGCGGTGTAGCGGAGTTTTTCCCCTATTCGTGCTATCAAAATGTGTTTTCGCGAGCGCGGTAGCGACTTACTGGGATCCCTGCGTTCGCCAACGAGTTTTCCTAACCGTTCGCGTGCGCCACGAGATTTTGGTAGCAGGCCGCGAGGGTGTGCGAGCGCGAACACGTCATTCAGACGTGCCATCCGACTTCCGCGTTCGCGAACAGGAAATACGCATCGCGAACGGGCGGGACAAGTGAAAAACAAGATGGCTGCGCCCATTGGCGACCGCATGGGCAAGTTCGCAAGATATTTCCCCCCGAGCACACAAACAGCGTCCCGAACACGCAATACACGTTCCCGAACAGGAAAAACGCATCCCGAACGGGTGGAATAAGCAACTCCGCGTGCTTGCGGAATTCTGCGTAGCTTGCAGAGTTTTTTTACCACTTCGCGGAACTCAGCGTAGCGCGACTACGCGAACTCCGCCCAGGGTTAATTACGATCTGAGTGGCCAGTTAACATATCATAAATGTCTTTCACTTTCTTTAAGAAATGATTCGCCAGTGATTCACATCATTTAGCTGATGCCGTGGGACCTGTTCCTGGTACATCGTATTTTAAGAAGGAGTTCACTATTTTATAGATTTCTCTTGAAGAGTTGGCCAATTGATGAAGCCTTTCTAAAAAGACTGTTTGTGCGGGCTTTATGGATAGCTTGATGGTATTTTTTTAAAGACATTTTCTAGGTCAGTTTACTTAAATCATCCTATTTAACTCTCCATTTCCTTTCCAATTTCTTACATTCGTTTTTTAATTGCCTTAGGGGTCCATTACGATGACTGGCGGATGCACCTCCGCGATGCTGGCGGTGGGAGAAAACGCTGTTTTTCGCCCGTGAGCTGCGGTGCACCCGCCCGCCATATTACAATGGCCAAATCCAGCTCATTGTCCGTCCGCCGCGGTGCGACGTGGACCGCCATCAAAACGCGCCCGCAACCGCGGCGGAGCCAACCAATCCAGAGCCAACGCCATACGGAATGACGTCCCTCCCGCCGTACAAATTAGGAAGCGCAAAACAGCCAGGCGCACCGCAGCGGAGAAAACGGCCAATCTGAGCATATGGAAGCACCACAGCGGAGCGCAAATTCGAATCCTGGAGCCAACCGCCATGGACCCGGCACTACACGTCTTCCCGGCGCTGTACATGATACACCTCCAGCAAGCCATGGACCGTGGCGGACGCCGCCGCAGGTACGCCACCACACAACTCCGCACACAAACACAACCCACAACTCCATGTCTGATGTAAGGTCCCTGCCCTCACCAGACACCCTGGTGGCGACAGGAACACAACCACAGGTGTAGCCACACATGTCCTACCTGCCACTAATCCACCCCTCCACACCCAGGCCACCATGTCCGCGATTCTGAAATAATGTCCAGTTCACGTGACCGCAGTGGTGAATCCGTGTAAAAAAATGCAATGTAGTAGGCTGGGCCAGCGCAAGGCATGGGCAGTGCACAAAGTACACAGGGTAACACCTTCACACTCCACACACTAGGCCCACCCACACCATGAAGGGACATGCCAAGTGATCTTCCTGTGCTCCCACATGCCCAAAAACCAGCCAGGTGAACACACACACTGCACCACACAACAAACAACTAGGGAGACAGCCTCATCAGGTGTGCCTGCAGAGTAACACACAGCGTAGAAGCACTGGGCCAGGGGAACACACACACCACAACAACATCACACTCATGGCAAGTAAACTGAGTCCAAGCACAAAATAAACACACACAGACAATGAACAAACACTCCAATGGACACACAGCCTGCCAAGTCACACTGACATACCCCACACTGACACACAGCAACAAACACAGACCACATGCCAACAGCAATGGAGGACAACAAATAGCAAACCCAAAGTGAGGTGCACACAAATGGAATGGCAAGGAGCTGAACACCAACAACTTGTACATCACATGCAAGAGAAGGAACACATCACAACAACCCCAGCCCAAAAATCCACACATGGCAGTCACAGTGAGTGAAGTCAAACCACAGTCACCTCACTGCAACAACTCAGGGAGACAGCAAGGCAACCCATGTATAGGCACAGGGCTGAAAGGAAGGGTATGAAGTCTAACACTGATCAGCCACACATCTGTATCCAAATACATCACAGGAGTATTTCAGCAGCACAACACATAGGGCCGATTGCAACACTCCATGACTGTCAAACACAAGTATGAACCTCCACACAACCCCCACACCATCACACCTGCAGCACACAACACCAGTGACAAACACACAGAAGCTTGCCAATAATATCCAGTCAAGACACTGACAAGCAACACACCCCCTGGGTGGTATCCACAAACATCACACACACACACAGGTATGGCAGTACCACTGTATGCACAAAAACAACAGTCAAACACAGAACACAATCAAAACACACACAGAACTACTACAATAACAGACAAGACCTGTGCAGCTAAACAGTGCAAAATCAATGGGAGCACAGACACAACAGGAGTACACAACCACATCAGTCATGATAAATGCACAGACAACATACCACAACACATATAAGAAGTCCATCCACTAAAAACAATAATGGAGAACAAAAGACAGAAATGGGCCTACAATGACACATAGACAGACATACCACACCACCCATCAACTCAAAATGGTGTCATAGTGTACCACATGTCTGCACATGCACAACAATGACAAGAGACACATCAAATATGAGAGGAGAAAACACCAAAGATGCACATAAAACAAGCACGGGAACCACAACAGACCTCAGTCCATGTGACAGACACACAAGTAAGGCACACCACAATGGCAACACACATCTGAATCAAACACAACAACAACACACACACTGACAGGCAAATAGAACACCACACATAGAGCATCTGTCAACTGCACGACACAACACAACACAAACACTGCACACAGCCACATCAGCCCCAACACATGCACAGGCAAAGATATCAACATACTACAACAGCTAAACATCAGGGGGTGCACAACAGGCAAGGACAAGGCAACATACACTCACAGCACTGCATGCACACCAAGCAGTGTGTGCACAACACACATACCAGTTACAAACAGAGATGAGTGACACACCATGAACACACACAACAACAATCTAAACATCACACACACAACAACACACCCAGGAAGCCAATCAGTCCACAGCAAACACACCTACTTCCAAGCCAACACACACAGAAGCACAAGTCTGGGACACAAAAGTTGAAACAACATGATCAGAGGAAACAAGACATTGGCAATGTTGAAGTGGCAAATAGAGCATATGTCACAGTAAACCATACCAACACAGTAACCCTTTATTTAGCAAGGACACTGACAAGGCAGACAACAGGAGTACATTTCTTTTTATTTACATCTCACACAGTTATGCAGCACAAATTAGATGAGAGCAAGGCCAGTGGCCAGGACACAGTGCAGGTGAGGTACATGAGAAGCTGCACAGGCAAGGGGCACACAGCAGTGAACAGCAAGGCCAGTGGCCAGTCCAAAGTGCAGGTGAGGCACATGAGAAGCTGCACAGGCAAGGGGCACACAGCAGTGAACAGCAAGGCCAGTGGCCAGTCCAAAGTGCAGGTGAGGCACATGAGAAGCTGCACAGGAAAGGGGCACACAGCAGTGAACAACAAGGCCTGTGGGCAGGACACAGTGTAGGTGAGGCACATGAGAAGCTGCACAGGCAAGGGGCACACAGCAGTGAACAACAAGGCCTGTGGCCAGGACACAGTGCAGGTGAGGTACATGAGAAGCTGCACAGGCAAGGGGCACACAGCAGTGAACAACAAGGCCTGTGGCCAGGACACAGTGCAGGTGAGGTACATGAGAAGCTGCACAGGCAAGGGGCACACAGCAGTGAACAACAAGGCCTGTGGCCAGGACACAGTGCAGGTGAGGTACATGAGAAGCTGCACAGGCAAGGGGCACACAGCAGTGAACAACAAGGCCTGTGGCCAGGACACAGTGCAGGTGAGGTACATGAGAAGCTGCACAGGCAAGGGGCACACAGCAGTGAACAACAAGGCCAAGGGCCAGTGAAAAGTGCAGAGTGAGTACATGACATCCAGCACTGTGAATGTGTGTTACAGTACACTGCCATGGTCAGCAACACACTCAGGGTGTGAAAAATGGGCAGTCTATGGCACCACTGTGGGAGAGACATGTGTGTGAGGGGGACTAACACTCAGATTTGGCTGGCAGTATGACTGGGAGGTGGCTGTCTGTCGGGGCCAGTTGGGGTACTGGCTCGGGGAGAGAAAGGCCCAGCTGGGGTCGAGCCATCAGTGTACTGGTAAGCCTGAGGGCTGCTAGGTCCAGGTGTGGCAGAGCCAGCAGTGGTTTGGGAAGCCTGAGGGCTACTAGGTCCAGGTGTGGTAGAGCCAGCAGTGGTTTGGGAAGCATGAGGGCTGCTAGGTCCAGGTGTGGTAGAGCCAGCAGTGGTTCGGGAAGCCTGAGGGCTGCTAGGTACAGGTGGGGTGGTGGCACGTGGAGGTGGACTCATGCTTGTACGAGACCCAGTGTGTGTGGGTGAAGTTTGAGGGGTGCCCTTCCGCTTCTTGGGGATTTGATATGGCTTCCCTGTCCTGGGATTCATGCCAAGTGGGGTGTATACAACAGGCACACTCGTCACAAAAGCTGGATCATGTGCAGATGCTGGTCCCCCCTCTGGGGACGTGCTGGATTCTTTGGGACGCTTGGCCCCGGATTGCCTCTGCCCCTGCATCACCAGTTTACCAGGTGTCACCCCTACAGTGGCCTCCTTTCCCTGCTTCACAGGGCTCTGGATGGGAGTAGATGTGGGTGAACTAGCCTTGGAGGTCTTCTTACGGGTACCCTTAGCAGGCACCTGTTTGTCACTGGGCACGGAAACTGTGTGCTTGTCTCTGCGAGACACTTTTGGGACAGGTGAGTCCTTGGCTGGGGATGCCCCTGGGGCATGTGAGCCTGAGGCCTGCTTCTTGCCATCCTTGCCCTGGCTGTGGCCTGAAGGGCTTTTCCCTCTGGTGTGGGTTTACCTTTCTGTGGGGATGGTGTCTGCGGCCTGGACTGCTTGGGCTGCTGCTGCTGTGTGCTGCGTGTGACATATCTGTCCCTTGATTTCTGGGGTGTGTGCTCACTATCATCAGATGCGTCCACTGGCAGGGTGGTGGGCCTAGGGACTGGAGCTGGACCATGGGATTGGGCAAGTTGAATGGCTGCTGTCACTGCAGAGGACAGAGACTGTACAGTCCGGTGTAGCCCACCCACGTCGCAATGAACGCCCTCCATGAAAGACACCACCTGTGTCAATTGTTTGTCATGGTCCAGGAAGGCATTGAGGAGAGCTGTCTGACCCACACACAGCTGGCGCAAAAGGTCCACAGACTCAGCACTGATGGCAGCAGGGGGGACAGGGGCAGGGGCAGCGGTGCCTGGGATGAAGGACACTCTTCCCTTTTTCGTGGTGCGAACACGGGCAGCAACAGAGGGAGTAGCAGGGAGGGTGGGCACTGAACGCTGTGTGGTGGACGAGGAGGCAGAGTCCCCGTTTCCTTCTGACGAAAACATAGATGCATCACCACCGTCGTTAGATGGCATAGAGGTCTGCGTTTCTGGCTGTGACTCCTCTAGAAGACTACGGTCCCCCTCTGATGCGCTGGTGACATCCGTGTCACTATGCAGGTGAGCAGCACTTGTGCCTGATGCCTCACCACTGGTGTCCGTCCCGTGTCCTTCCGTGCCCATGTGAGATGCTGCATGAGAGAGAAAGGGAGAGAGGATCAGTACATTTGCATCAAGTTTACAAATATCTGCAAGGGAAGCATCAGTAATGATGGACAATCATCCATGTTGGACAACACCATGGGCAGTGACATTGTGCAACCTCAATCCAAACATCGAAATTACCGTGGCATGATGCAAACTTGACATCATACACCCATGTGATGGACGCACAGCCAATTAGCCTGTTGGTGGCTTCCTCTAACCACACACACATATCCCTCTGTGCACACCTAGGGCCCTGAAGGGGTCAAAGATTCTACTCACAACATGTTGCCACTGTCACATCTTGAGCCAGCAGAAGTGTCCAACACAGAGACAGACTCCAACATATCCACACACAATGTCCATGGGCACATGCCATCCACCATGTCGTATCTTGGGGCACAACTACAGTTGCACATTGGTGTTAGATGTGTAGCCAGCACAAATCTGACGTCAGCCAATGCACACATTGATGATGGCACACTCAGACCATGCACTCTGCTGGACCCTGACATGGGATGTCCGTGACGACACCAATGAAGATGATACCAGAAGGCCACAACTACAAATGTGAAGTCAAGGGCCATTACACCAATGACATGGGAAGGTACATGTAGGGGGAATGCATGATAACTGCACCCAACACTGCGGCCACTTACATGCCATTGCATCACACTAGCAACATCACAGCCCTGCACTGGCCCAGGCTTGGAGCACATGCTGCAAAACTACAACCAAAGTCACACTCACAGAATACTCACCACCAGCTTGCTGATGATGCACCTTCAGACGTGCATCCAGTTCAGGCTGCGTCACAGCTAAAATGCGTGCCATCAGTGGTGTCATGCTGCGCCGCGCCAACCTGCCGGCCCGAGGGATCAGCCCCAGTGTCATCTCGGCCACGTTCCAGCTCAGCCAGGCGATATCATCCCACCTCTTGTGACAGTGGGAGCGCCGTCTGTTTGAGACACCCAGTGCACGCACCTTTGATGCAATGGCCCTCCACACAGCCTTGCGCTGGTTGACTTTGAGCTGCAGACATGGGAGACAAGAGGGGGCAACAATCAGTGTAAACGACCACCATTTCCCAGTGCAGGACCATGACACTGACTCATCCCAAATTCTGCCATTACTTTAGCAGAGAGAATAAATCAGCAAAATTCAAACATCATCATGTGGGAACCACACATTAATGCATGCAGGTATGAGGGTGGACACAGTACATGCCCATCTCATGGCCATGCAGGACGCCAGCAGAGAGCTAAATGTGTATGCTGACCACATCTAATGCAATATTCTGGAAATACCAAGACATGCAGGACATCACTACATATGTCACTGTGAATACTCACTGTGCCCAACACTGCGCAGCCCTCAAAGCACTTGCCCCTCAAATGCCACACTGTGTCATGGAGGTGACATTGAGGGACATGACCTCACAAATGCAAAGCCTCATCACAAGGCCTGTCGTGTGCAATCTACATCTCTGTAATGGCTCATTGATGGAGACTCAAGAGGAAAAGCACAGATTTTACACTCTGTACATTCAGTGTTGTGTCACTGTCATATTGGGCAGTGAGTGTGCAGGCCATTTGGGGTCACACAGAGGTCCAACGTCATCTTTTACATGGAGGGACTATTTGGAAACACAAACAGTGCCAACACATGCGAGTATGTGCACATGCTGGTGGTGATGGAAGGGTCCGGGCACAATAATGTTGGAATGTACTGTGTCATAGGTGAATGACCAACAAGAATGTCACCCTGGGGGATTGAGGTCCTGTGCAGAACTAGAGATGAGGCACATATTGAGTCAGAAACAATGCCCTCACTACCCTCTGGACAACAACACTAGCTAAGGCCACAGATGGGCCTGTGAAGGACTTCAGACACACACACAGACATTCAGACTGGCAATCACTGTCCTGACTCGTGAAATGAAAAGATGCAGCCTCACTGTATGTCTGACAAGACATTATACTTCCCTCACATCTGGATGTGCAGGTAGGAAAACGTGTTGAATAGGAGAAACACACCTTCCCCCTGGAAACAGCATGCTAGGCAGTGCATGACCCAACCCCACACTCCCACGCACATACTGCAGCAGATCAACTTCATGTGTGGCCCCCCTGCACTCTCACTCACACACTGAGATACTCACCATGACATTTGGTGCACCAAAGAGCCTTGGATACTGGTTGAGCACCTCGTCCACCAGGACCTCCAGTTCCTCAGTGGTGAAGGGAGTGGAACGGATCTTATCAGTCCTCGCCATCACTCTGGGCAGGAGACAGCAGCAGCAGCAGGTGAGGGGTCTCAGGCAGCAGTCCCAGAAGGCAGCAGCAGGTGAGGGGTCTCAGGCAGCAGTCCCTGAAGGCAGCAGCAGGTGAGGGGTCTCAGGCAGCATTCCCTGAAGGCAGCAGCAGGTGAGGGGTCTCAGGCAGCAGTCCCTGAAGGCAGCAGCAGGTGAGGGGTCTCAGGCAGCAGTCCCTGAAGGCAGCAGCAGGTGAGGGGTCTCAGGCAGCAGGCTCAGTGAGCTGTGGCAATGTGTGGCTCTCTCACACACATATATAGCCCCCAGGACTCGTTTCTGTGGTTCTAAGCTGCTGCAATTGGCGTCCCAGGTCTGCCTCATTCAAATACATCCAATGACCGGCCCCGCAGTGGCGGAGCACGCCTACCGCGATTTTCAAACTTGCATCAGGCTACCGCGATTGCTCTTCCCATTGGCTGGAAGGGCATGCTCCATGGCGGTGACACACCGCAGGGGACAGGCGTGCTGTACCGCGCTGGTGCGTCTTTCAATTGCATCCAATGACCGGCCCCGCGGTGGCGGAGCACGCCTACCGCGATTTACAAACTTGCATCAGGCTACCGCGATTGCGCTTCCCATTGGCTGGAAGGGCATGCTCCATGGCGGTGACACACCGCAGGGGACAGGCGTGCTGTACCGCGCTGGTGCGTCTTTCAATTGCATCCAATGACCGGCCCCGCGGTGGCGGAGTACGCCTACCGCGATTTACAAACTTGCATCAGGCTACCGCGATTGCGCTTCCCATTGGCTGGAAGGGCATGCTCCATGGCGGTGACACACCGCAGGGGACAGGCATGCTGTACCGCGCTGATGCATCTTTCAAGTGCATCCAATGACCGGCCCCGCAGTGGCGGAGCACGCCTACCGCGAGTTTCAAACTTGCTTCAGGCTACAGCGATTGCGCTTCCCATTGGCTGTAAGGGCATGCTCCATGGCGGTGACACACCGCTGGTGCCAGGTGGTAGCTACCGCGATTCCAGGCCCATGCATTGCTATGAGTGACCAGGATCTGGGTGTCGGAGCATGCCATCCGCCATTAGCCATGTGTATATGCCTATCAATCCCACTATGGTGTCTTGGGCCATGGCGGTGACACACCGCTGGTGCCAGGCAGTAGCTACCGCGATTTCGGGCCCATGCATTGCTATGAGTGACCGGGATCTGTGTGTCGGAGCATGCCATCCACCATTAGCCATGTGTATATGCCTATCATTCCCGCTATGGTGTCTTGGGCCATGGCGGTCACACACCGCTGGTGCCAGGCAGTAGCTACGGCGAGGGTGCAGCCTGACATTGTTGACTATGGGCGTGATAGTGTTGTTTGAGCACGTTTAAGGCAGCAATGGACACATCGTGCTGTGTCAATGTCATGGGTCATATCTGTACTTCGAACAGTGGTCACTTCCAAAATATCATGGCACTTGATGTAACTTAAATGGGCTGTAGTTAGTAATGGCATCCTAAACTTCATATCTTACACCAAATGCAACACTGAAAGGACTAATGGGGCACATTACTCCTACACAATTTCATATCTGACCCCCAAATTTAGCCACAATTTCATTTCTCTCATCCCATTTTGGCCCCAATTTCATATCTGACACCAAATAAGTACCCCCAATTTCATATCTGATCCAAATATTTACACACATATTCATATTTCACACAATATGTCACTATACAGTACATGATTGTACAAACATTTCAGCATTATCTTCATTACTCACCACATATGTCACACTGTTGTCTGTTTGGTATCACCAATTACAGCCTTCATGTAAGGTTATTGTTCCCAGTAGCAAATCCAGCAGTATATGTCCACATGGACATGTGTGTGCTCTACACACTCAAGGATGTTAATTACATCACCGGCACACTTGGCATTATGTACCTCCTTATTTCTTTGACTTGTATCTATGCCTTTGGCTATGTTTTGTCTCCATATCTGACAAATGTTATCACCATTACTTGTGTCATTGTGTCGGGTATGTGCTCATGTTGTTCTGCCTGTCATATGTGATTTTGTTACATGTATTTTCCACAGCTGTGAGTATGTTGATAGTGGATTTGATGTGTGTGGTGTGTTACGTTGGTACTCACCAAGGACAGGTGCATTGACCTTGTTCACATGAAGATTGCTGGCTTGTTGATGGACTGTAGCCAAAAGTGGTGATGGTGCTCACTGACTGGGAACTTTGATATGGCATCTGTGACCAGTATAAGGTGACCCACAATTCGCTGGACTTTGATGTGATGCGTGTGCTTTCATTTGCAGTAATTGTGTGCAGTTTTTGCAGGGTGCAAAATTAGGACCCGTGTGCAGTGATATTAAACAAACACGAGTGGATAAGCCTGCTATGGTGTAGTAGCCTTTCTAGGGCACAAGCTGTTCCTGCGCAGTGTGGGTGAACTGGTGGTGCTGTTGAATCAAGCTAATGATGGCATCCAAGACAGGTGAGATATACCTTGATAGGGCTGGCTGTGAGACCCATCAAACTCTGACTTATGTTGTATTGAAGGTACCAGAGGCCAACAAGTGATGCACAGCCAGTATCTTTGTCTGCGGATGATTGTTGAGAGTCCGCTGTGTTGTTCCTGACAGGCTGTGTGGAATGTGGGTCAGGATGCTTTTGATAGTAGTCCTTTCGTACCTGTGTTGTGCGATGACATCCGCTGTTGTTATGTGTATGAGGCGGTTGTGTTTTTGTTATGTACTCAGTATGTTCATGCGCTGACTTGTAGGTATACTGGTGTGGCTTTGTCCTGGTGGTGTTGTAGGTTGTTTTTGTGGTACTGTTGTGTCTCCAAGCAGCTGGAGTATTAGCTCCATGGCAACTGTTGGACTTTAGTTGTGTGTCTGGGCAGTGCTACCTTCATACTGCATGTCATAGTGCAACTTAAGTGCAGATTGACGTTTGTCTACAGTCCTTTTGGGTCACGTACCTTATCCACTTTTTGTGTGCCACATTGACAATCAGTGTGCTTGTTGATGATATTGTGCAGTTGTGGCATTGTGTCTTGATCTACGGCGACACTGAATATGCAGATGCTTTTCATTATTAGTCATTGACTGACTTTGAATTGTGATTACCAGCATGTATGGCATGTGTACTGATGACAGTGGATATTAGCACAGGCTTGTGAATATGTATGTGAGTGTCTCTAAACTTGTGTGGATTTGCATTGGCTCACATTCCATGATGAGTTCTTCAGAACTGGACAAATTGTGTAGTTCATGTGTCCCCTGTCATGATTGCACAAGAATGTGTAGCAGGTACAGCAGCCACTTTGAAGCCAGCAGTGTTTCTGTTTCACACATGTCCTGTATCATTCACTGTCAGGGCTGTTTGCACCAGATTTTGATATGTGACTATTAGCATTCACAGAAACAGTTTCCATGTTTGTTGTTCTCACTGTGCGAATACTGAAGAAGTGTAATACAATGTTTTCTCAAGGTGTCACGACTTTTGACTTGCACTGTATGGTGCATTGTGATGCCAGTCAATGTTTGCGCTGTGTCAATCAAAAGCTACAGATTTGTGCACATCTCATGTTCTGTTGCAATGACTTGTCCCCTTTCATCTCTCCTAGGAGGCGACCTAATGTGTATCGTCCAGTCACCCTGCTGGCTAACATTGAGGTTGATGACGTGATACGCAGGTTCTGTCTGGACCGCACAAATACATCCAAGACCTGTGTGCCATGTTGGATCCACACCTGCGGGCTGGTAGGACATACCCAACAGCATTCACTACTGAATCGAAGGTGATGGCGGCACTGCATTTCCTGGCTAGTGGGTTATTCCAGGAGACAGGGGGCATTGCAGGGGGGATGTCTCAGCCCACCTTCAGCATGGTGCTATGGGATTTCCTGTCGGCCATGATCCAGTACAAAGACCAATACATTAGTTTTCCAAGGAGGGCGGCTTTGGTGGATGTGAAGGCGGATTTTTATGCCCTTGGTCACATCCCTAATGTTCTAGGTGCTATTGACTGCACACATGTTGGCCTGGTTCCACCACAGGCATGGGAACACATTTATAGGAATCGTAAACATTCACATTCCATCAATGTGCAGGTGGTGTGCCAGGCCGATATGATCATATCGCATGTCTGTGCCAAGTTTCCCGGCTCTGCACATGATTCCTACATCCTGCACAACAGCATTGTGCCCCAGCTGATGACCAATCTACTTCCGGAGCGGGCATGGATTGTGGGTGAGTGGGCAGAGTCAAGTTGTGTGCTGTGTGTGCCATGCTGTCCTCTGCCACAGTTGTATTACTTAATCGGTATGTTTTTTTAACACCTAGGTGACTCTGCATATCCCAACAGACCGTGGTTGCTGAGCCCACTACGCAATCCTAGGACACCGTCTGAAGTCCGCTACAACAATGCCCATGGTAGAACACGTCGGGTGGTGGAGCGAACCTTTGGTCTCCTTAAATCGAGATTTCGCTGCCTGGACCGGACCGGAGGGGCACTCATGTACTCACCCAAGAAGGTGTGTCAGATAGTGGTAGCATGCTGCATGCTGCACAACCTGGCCTTGCGGAAAGGAATACCCATGATCCAGGACGATGATGACCAGCCGAGGCCACCACCTGCGATACCACAAATTTCCAGTGACGAGGATAGTGGAGAGGAGGAAGGTGTCAACCAGCGTCGGCAGCTCATCAACCACTACTTCACTTGAAGGTGAGGGACAATGTGCAACTGGTCCATTGTCTGTTGATGTAGTTGTTTGGGTGAAGGTCTATGTGATCTTTGTGAGTGCATCCTGTTGTTGACTCAGTGCTGGCTGCCTATGTGTTGGATACAGGGTAGTTTGGAACAGCTACAGGATGTCTATGTTGGTACTGTTGCACATTGTAATGTGTGCATATTGTTGTACAGTGAGGACATGTGTTCTGTGATGGCTGTGATGCTACCACCTGACTAGTGACTTTTGTTCTGTTGTCTTTTGCCAGGTCCCTTCTGCCCCTCCTTGCCTACAGAGGAACCATGCTCCTGTGACATTGTAACCATGGTAAACATTGCACATACTGTGATAAACATGGAGCAGACTCAAATACATTTGTGCGTTATTGTTGTTTATTTCCAATGGGTATATGTGAGAGGGAAGTGGATATTTACATGAGTGAGAATGGGGAATCAATGAGTTGGCAGTCATGGTAGATGAGACAATCGGGTAGGCACCACATTGATGTGGTGACACAGTCCAACAGACGGATGCCATTACCAGGGCAGTGTGGGTAAGGACAGTGTACAGAGTCAATGTTTGGGTGAAGAGTGTTGCCATCATGGCTGGCTCTTTGACTGGCATTTGCCAGGTGCTTTGCCACGGGTGAGTCCCAAGTTTTTCTTTGGACGGCCCCTTCTTCTTTTGGCAGGGGGGCATCGCCTGCTGGGCCAGTGTTGTCTGAGGAGTCACCCCTCTCCGTGCCCGCAGGGGTGGATGATGAACTGTCATCCTGCGTGGCAACGGGGGGAGGTGGAGGTGTGGTCTCTTGACACTGGCCTGTCCCTCTGTACCGCCACTAACTGGCCCATGAGGTCCACGATTTGTCCCATACGGTTGTCCATGGACCTCAACAGACGTTGGAGCTCCAGGGCATCTTCGTGGGCCTGGCCCATATGTGCCTGTGTGCGTTCATAGGCACCTACAACTCTGGTGATGTTAGCCAGGGCTTCGGTCACAGTGGCCTGTGGTGTTGGAGTCCCACTTGTCCTCCCACCTGCCCTGCTATCACTGACCTGTTGCCTCACCACTCTAGCCACACGCCTGCCCTCCACAGTTGATGGTGTGGGCTGGGCATCCTCTGGGGCAGGGCGAGTGTTGCAGGCAACGGTGGTAGTGGTGGTGGTGGCACAGGTCATTCCAGCAGGGGTCAGCGTTGATGTTGTTGCTGATGGGGGGGGCAGTGGGGTCATGTGACCGGTTGTACCCTGGCACACCAGATGGGCCGGCTAGGAGCTCCTCATCCAAAGAATCCAGGGACTCCGCATCAGAGTGCCCATGTTCCGGGGGATGAGACTGGCTCTGCAGGTTGAGGTTGTTGTCCTCTGCAGTCAGTTGTTGGTCACCTGTGGAACAGAGGGTACATAGTCATTGACTTACACCCATCTTGCTTGCTGTGTTTGATGTCTCTTATTTACATGTTATGCAACACACAGTTACGTATTTCATGAGTTGAATGTCTGCACACTGATGTCGTCATGACATGATGGGGAGGTACATACATCTTTTTCCATGGTGTGACAAGTCATTGGATACCATGCCCCATGTGAAGCTATTTGTATTGAACTGATAGATTGTCATCTGACAACTGGCTGCTATGCGACTTGATGTAATGCATCTTTGCTGATTACTCTTCCTGACAAATGTTACATATGCACATGTACTAGACATTGTACCATTGGTATCTCATGCATACCTTTGTAATGTTCCGTGCTTGTATTTCATTGCTCAACAGACCATGCCTTTTTTATTGTTACTATGGTCCTTCATGCTCAGCACCCATGGAATTTACAGATAGCATTCGGTGCAGTGCATATATGGTCCCTGATTTGCTTACACATGGGTTTAGTTGAGTCACAGTTCTGTTTCTGTCACAGTTACATACGCATCGCTGTCTGCATTCTATCAAATGGAATGTAATTGGGGTGTATTTTGTTGGGATGTGTGGCCTTGTGTTGGCATTAGCTCAGTGCTTCGTTGAGGAATGGTGGGGTGCATGCACTGTCTGCTTACCTGTTCAGTTGTCATCTTTTCGGTGGACTTTCTACCACATGGTTCTGGGTGGGGGGAGTAGTCCATCCTGCTCAGCTGTGGGACAAGGGGGCCTGGTGGGAGTTGTAGTGCAGGCCTCCCTATTCCAAACACACCTCCCTGGAAAGATGGCTACCTACCTGTTAGGTGAGGGTGAAGAACACAATGTCTGGGACATGCTTCTGGGTGGGAGGGAGTAGCTCCATCCTGCTGAGCGGATGGGGCAAGGGTGTGCCTGGTGGGAGTTGTAGTGCAGGGCTCCCTATTCCAAACACACCTCCCTGGAAAGATGGCTACCTACCTGTTAGGTGAGGGTGTAGCACACAATGACTGCCACATGGTTCGGGGGGGAGTAGTCCATCCTGCTCAGCTATGGGACAAGGGGGCCTGGTGGGAGTTGTAGTGCAGGCCTCCCTATTCCAAACACACCTCCCTGGAAAGATGGCTACCTACCTGTTAGGTGAGGGTGTAGCACACAATGACTGCCACATGGTTCTGGGTGGGGGGAGTAGTCCATCCTGCTCAGCTGTGGGACAAGGGGGCCTGGTGGGAGTTGTAGTGCAGGCCTCCCTATTCCAAACACACCTCCCTGGAATGATGGCTACCTACCTGTTAGGTGAGGGTGAAGAACACAATGGCTGAGACATGCTTCTGGGTGGGAGGGAGTGCTCCATCCTGCTGAGGGATGGGGCAGGGTGTGCCTGGTGGGAGTTGTGGTGCAGGCCTCCCTATTCCAAACACACCTCCCTGGAAAGATGGCTACCTACCTGTTAGGTGAGGGTGAAGAACACAATGGCTGAGACATGCTTCTGGGTGGGAGGGAGTGCTCCATCCTGCTGAGGGATGGGGCAGGGTGTGCCTGGTGGGAGTTGTAGTGCAGGCCTCCCTGTTCCAAACACACCTCCCTGGAAAGATGGCTACCTACCTGTTAGGTGAGGGTGAAGAACACAATGGCTGAGACATGCTTCTGGGTGGGAGGGAGTGCTCCATCCTGCTGAGGGATGGGGCAGGGTGTGCCTGGTGGGAGTTGGAGTGCTGTTTGCCTGGACACATACAACACAGTTGATGTTGTCTACCTTTGTGAAGTTTGAGGTGGGGTGGATGTTAAATCAGTGTGACCTGTGTGTGTTTTTGGGGTACAGATGAGTGTACTTGTGCCTCAGGGATGTAGCTTTGTAGTTGTGCAAGACAGTACATGGCAGTTTCATGGTATACATTAGTGGGTACTTACCAGCCTCCACTCCCCGGGTATTCCTTCCAGACTCTCTGGATGCAGTATGGCAAGCACCTTCTCCTCCCACGCAGAAAATGGTTTTGGTGGAATGGGAGGGCCTCCACCAGTCGCATCAGCCAGCTCACGGTTCTTGGCCCTCTTCTTCTTGACAACACTCTTCAGGTCATGCCACCGCCTCATGATTTCATGCTTGTTGCGGGGCACATTCCCTACTGCATTGACCTTGTCCACTATCCTTACCCACATGTTTGTTCTTGTGGCTAATGGTGTCTGTTGGACCATGCTACCAAAGAGTTGTGGTTCTACTCTGACTATCTCAGTCAGTCAAACTATCTCATCTACTATTACTGTCAACTCAGTGTCAGTGAATTTTGGCATTTTCTGTGGTGCCATGGTGTGTGCTGTGCTGATGTTTTGGGGTGCAGTTGTGAGGGTGGTGTGGGTGGTGTAGGTGTGTGTGTGTGTGTTGTTGTGCTGGTGAGATGTGTGGTGTTTTGCCTATCCTATGTGCTGCAGGGTTTGGTTCCTTCAGGGCTGGAGTAGTGCAAAGGATTGTGGTCAGGGAAGGGGCTGGTTTTATGCTCAGCTATGTGGGTGTGTCAAGATGGTGTAATGCTGTCAGGTGTCCTGTGTGGGTTGTCCTGTGATTTGTATATTTGAATTTGCCATGGGGGTGTGTCATTGGGATGTTTCAGGTTATTTGGGGGCAGGGCTAGTTGCCTGTGTGCATTTGCTGGCCTTATTGTGTGTTTTTTTCCTTGGCCGCCATTTTGTTGGCGGAGCATCCGCAGCGATGGCTATGCTGCAGGCCTTCCGCCGTATCTCACATTCATTACTGTTAGCGACTGCGGTGGACGGAAACAGTGGAACGTACCGCTGTGACATCGGGGATATCATAATATCATTGGCGTTCACTCCGCGTGTCTTGCGGCGGGTTTATGTGTTTCCGCTATGTTACCGACCGTCGCGGTTGGATTTTTACCTTCTCCGCCGTCTACGGGCGGTTTTTCGATGCCTCCTACCGCCGTGGTTGGAATATTTTGGCGGTTAATCTGCGGACGGTAATTTTCCGCTACCATGGCGGTTGGATTTTTTTCCGTCCGCCATCGTAATGACCCTCTTAGTTTTACTCATTTTTAAAGGAATTATATCAGCCACATTTTTTGTGATCCAGTTTTTTTACTCCTCCCAATCTAAATAAACCACTCCTCACCTATCAAAGCCTTCTACACATACAAATATCTCCCCTATACACTCCCAAACCGTCCCAAATCTAAAATAGAATTATTATGAGAATCAGAATTACAACAATCACTTTCCTTACAAGCCTGGAACTCAATTTGGCTAAAAAACAACCACACCTGATGATGCCAGCACTAAGCAAACTTCATATTAGTTCTACCATATGTTGTTTTTAACTCCCACCCCTCTTTGCAAATACAAACCAAGAATACACAATACATGTTGGAGCTGTAAAAACACACCTGCCACATATATGCATATCTTTTTCACTAACCAATCATTCAATCATTCTGGATAAAGATATGCAAAACAATTTCGTCCATTTATTCTGTTACTTTTCCTTTTGAGATTTAGGGCCTGATTACGAGCACGGCGGTCTGTAGACTGCCGTACTCACTTTGGCCGCCAGAAAACCGCTGCCACCGCCAGGATCCTGGATCCTGCAGTGAAGGCGGTGGGGAAAGCAACGGGGATGGGAGGCGGTGGAGTTGCTGGCACCGCCCTCCCAATGACGACCTGCCTTTCTGGCAACCTTTTCATTGCGGGGACCGCGCCATGAAGAGGTTTTCAAAAAAGGCAGGTAAGGGGCCCCAAACAGGGCCCGAGGGCAATTTTGACCCTTGGCCAAAGTGCATGTGGACACTTGTTGTGCCCCCCCCTCTTTTTGCACTGTCGTGCGTTCACTGTGTGCTGTGCATGACATGTTGCATGGCACACAGTGCACCCGACGTGCAACTGGTGCTGTCACGGTGGTGGCATATGCTTCATGCTCTCTATGAGCGGAAACATGCTGCTGCAGTGGCACTACTGACACAACCCCGCCAGCCTGGTGGTGTAATTGTACTATGGCAGTAGGAATGCCGCCAGTTTGGCGGACTTCGCCCGACCGCCGCAACGGTGGTCTAGCGGTCAGACTGCCAACATCGTAATCAGGCCCTAAATCAAATTTTTGGGGAAGTTCTTCTCATATTTGAATAGGCACATGCAAATTGGGTACATTTGTGGATTTACTTATTGCTATTGCTTTTCAAATAATTAATTCTAATTGGTAGGATGCTACTAAGGTTACTTTACCGGATGGTGGAATTTACTCTGTCATCATCATAGACTTGATAGAGCATCTGCCACTTCAACGCAACAACTTCTTCAGAAGGATACTTTTTAATCACCTCTTACCACATGCTTATCTAGTCACTCCAATCGGATCCAGGACAGAAAAACTGTATTTCAGCTGCCATTAACCTTTCTTTTATCATTTACAGCACTGTAAACCACCATACTTGTATTTAATATGCAGTATTTGACGCACAAGCTCCATTTCCATTCTTTGACGGACTAACCTCTAACTATAAAGTTGTCATTCATATGCAGTTTCACCAAAGTTACTAATGCACTGAACCCTGAAAAGTGCTACCAAAGTTCTCAAACATTTGTTGGTAGAGAATCTCTACAGTTCCTGTAAAGTCAAATCTAAATTAGGAGCTATTTAGACTAGTGTAACAGCGCCAATGTGCATTGTGATGTACAATTTGCATAAACACATCACAAAGGCCCCTTGCACGAGAACACGCTCGCCCCCTATAAAGTTGACTTTGAATCATATCTAGTCATGGTTACCAGCCAAATATGATTTTGTGCAATTATGGACATTAAAGATCTCAACCATTCCTTGGGGAAACTATAACCGATTCTCTTAAAGCCATCTGTAAATTATGTTCAGTTTTGAATAACGTGATGTAAAATGCACTAGTTGTCAACCATTTTTACGAAAAAGACTGTGGCAAGAATACCATATTCAAAATACAAAATAAAATAAATTCTGTCTTTAAAATATCACAGCCATTATAGCACAATTTGAAAATCATGACCCCCCTGATAAACATACACACACACACACCAAAGCCTTCCTTGTTAAACACCAGCAGGACTAATAGATCAGTTTCATGGTGCATGGAAAGATGTGCATAGAAAAAGTATTAAGGCTTAATCAACGGAAAGAAAGGAATTTGCCTTCTGGCACTTTATTTGGTCTATAAAGCAAAAGTGAAAACCTTCTAGCTGCCAGTAGCATGAATTCTACCACCTGCTAAACAAATTATAAGATGGCGCAGCTTGAGCTGTCTACATTGTATTTATGACAAAAAAAACACCCAAAGGTAAGCAGCAGGTTTTGAATGCAGCTGCTATGGCATTCGTTTTTCAGTCAGTATTGGAAAATGGAGTAGGTAGATATTTTAATAGGTATAATGAATAGAGGTTTTCTTTAAAATAATTGGCAAATGTCAGGTCCTCTGATTCAAGCTGTGGAGAGGGACAGATTTAAATTGACTTCTCAAAAGATAAGCAAGAAAGCGCTACAAAGGTGAAAGATTAGGGTGGGAAGAAAATGGAGCTGTACGTCCAGATACCAGTGTGAGTTTAAAATCTATGGGTCAATGCACAGGCAATTGTAGGAAAAAAATATATTAATATTGCATATCCTCAACATTTCAAGATGGCGGATTACATCAACTCCACAGTGCTAAAATATTTTAAACTAAAATCATCATATGAAAGATCATTCCTCATAAATTATTCTCGCATAGGACCTATCTGCAGAGACACACATGCCCCCAGCAATGGATCAAATATTATTCTGATGTACTGCCCTAATTTGAAAACAGTAATACCATGTTCCAAGCCTGCTGCAGAGGAAGTTAAGGCACCCTGCAGGACCAACATCTTATAGCAAATCTCCTCCGATGATTTAGTGGTTGCGAGAATAGTGCAGTAAATAATACGATTATAAGATGCACAGAAGGTGGTAGGTCTGGCCAATACTTTTACCCCATTAGATAAACCATTCATTTGTAATACTATCTCACAATAGCAACTGAATTATTTTACAAATTCGAAGTCTTTTGTTAAAATTCAGCACCAAACATAAAAAAATTCACATGTGGACCTCTCATTTAATTTAGAATAGTCATCATTTTCAAAAGAGGGAGATCTACCAGATCTATGAGGGTCATTACGATGGCGGGCGGACAAAGTCCGCCCGCCACCGCAACGGCAAATGGGACCGCCCGCAAGAGGTGCAGCGGTCCCGCCATGTGTATTAGGATGCCACCGCCACGGTGGCGGTGGCATCCCGTATTGTTCACATTGCGGTGGGCGGTGCTGTCAGCAACACCCGCCCCAATGTGAAAAACGCATGTTGTGCATTTGAATGCACAACGTGACAGGCACCGCGCGGTGCTTGCCACCTTGTGCATTCAAATGTAGGGGGGTACCATAGGTACCCCCCATGTGCACCCCCTCCCCCCCAGTACCCTGGGGGCCCGCAACGGGCCCCCAGAAGCAAAGACCACATGCCTTTCCATGGCGGCAACACCGCCATGGAAAGGCTGCTTTCCGCCACCATCCTAATATGGATGGTGGTGTCTTGCAGACACCGCCACCATGTTAGAGCCCTTTTCCGCCCGGTCGATGAGTCGATCGGCGGAAAAGCGGTGGACGGTCTTTCCGTCCGCCTGGGTCCCCACCGCCATCGTAATATGGCGGGGGAAATGTTAGGCGGGCGGACGAAAATGGCGATCCACCCGCTATCATAATGACCCCCTAAGTGTAGTGCATACTGAGCTCTTTCAGGAAATAGTTGCCTTCTTTGTAATTTCGTGCCCTTCTAAAAAAAAAATCTACCCCATAAAACTAATAGGTGGTTCAACAAGGAGTGCAGGCAGTTAAGGTGTTCCTGGCCAGGGCTAATAAGTCAAAAGTTCCAGTGCTGATTTCTAATGCCAGAAAGGATTACAAGTGTGGGTTGTTGAAGGCCAAAAGGGAACGTGACGACGTAGCCTGGCTGAGGCATGTTCCCATAGGAATGATATACGCTTCTGGAAGCTGGCTGCCAGTGGCACTAACAAGCAGGGATTTGTGCCCCAGATTGATTTACCGATTTCTCTGGCCTCTACTGCGGGGAAACGTCTGCTATAACTGAGGGCCACGTTGTATAGAACTATTTAGAACTCTATTGTTCCACCTTTTACCAAAGAGAGTGTTATTGATTCCTTGTCTACCTTTACTAGTGGGAGGGCCCCTGACGGGCTTCCAGTAGACATCTTTGTGCAATATATTGACATCTGGACAGATTACCTTCTAGCACTAGCTATCAGCCTCATAATTGGTATTCAAAAAGTTTTTTGCTGAATAGTGTTAGCTAAAATTCAAACTTGGGCTTTACACAATGACATCGTAAGCCCGCTACAAGCAGGTTTTAGGGCCAAAACTTCGACAATTGATCAGGCTTTCCGGTTTGTATTGATATTTTGGAAGACGGTTTTTATTGGCAGAGGTGAGTTGTATGTCATCTTTGTTGATCTAAAAAACGATTTTGATTTGGAGATGGGTTTGCCTCTTAAAGTACTTTCCTTGTTGGTCAGGCTACATGGCAATAATTATGCCTGGGGCAAATGGGGTGCCCCGGGCCAGCAGACTGAGAAGGTCCCTGTGAAGAAGGAATACGCCCGGTGTGTTTAGTGTCCACTACTCTTTTTTCCTTACATTTAAATGTGTTGGCTGAGTATCTGTCAGACTGTTCTGTGGATGCCCCTATCTTAGCTAACGTTAAAACCCCAATTTTGTTATTCGAGGATGACACCTTTTTAATATCAAAAACTTTGAGTGGCCTTCAACAACTTCTCAAAAAATGTGGTGCCTTCTGTAAAGACCGTGGATTAGAAATAAATATTGCTAAAACAAAATTCATGGTCCTCACTAATCATAGAAAGGTCAAGAGCTCCTTAGTTTTAGGGGGAAAGATCCTATAGATGGTTGACTTATTTACTCACACCAACTTTGTCTTGGAGTCCCCATATTAACACAGATTTGTTGAAGCATAGGCCGATTGCTGGGGCTATTTTAAAAGAATATCATACTTCTTATACTAAACCTATAGCCCCTGCCTTGCATGTCTATGTGGCCAAGGCCCTGGGTGCCGCTCTCTATGGGGCTGAGTTTTGGGGTTTTGGTGATGTCTCTTCGCTAGGGTAATCAGAAATTAGATTCATGTGAACACTAGCCTCCCTTCCCTCTAGCCCCCTTTGCTCCCTCTCCATTTGGATATGGGCATTAAGAAGGTAACCCTGAAAGCCTCCGTAAAGCCATTACTATTCTGGTAGAGAATCTTTGTCCACTCCGGAGCTGGCACATTAGGCTGTGGCTCTACAAGATATTATAAAAGTGGATAGATTTAATAAAATTCCCTGGTTGAGAGCCATGAAAAACCTATTGCTTGCCCTTGGTCTTGGCGATTGTTGGACACATCCTGGGGCAGCCCCCATGCCATCCAAGGATGCTACGAAGAAACAGTACTGGGCCCTAGTAACAAGCAGGGAGGAACGTGGGTAAACTAACTAGTGATTTTTTGAATTTCAAACCGACACATTGTTTAAAGAAATACTGGGACTTGATCACTACCCCGTTTGATAGGAAATTATATCACCAATTTCAAGAGTGGACATGTGATGTAATGTTGTCACTGACCAAGTTATAAGTGATGTAATATGTGAGGTCATAAGCAGTGCATTGCAGGGGTGTAAGCTGTAGTTAGCTTAGGTAACTATAACTGCTGAATTTGAATGGTTTTGTACGAGTTAAAGCTGAACTATAACATCCCTTTAACCTTTGTTTTTTCAGTGAACTTCTAAGGTTTTTTAATTCTATTTCCTAACTATAATGTCCCTGTAACCTTTGGTTTCTTTAGTGAATTTCGAAGGTTTTAAAATTTGTATTTCCTAACTGTAACCAGTAACCTTTAAGAGTGGCTGTATAGGTCCGTGAGTGGGTGTGTGAGTGGCTGTATGGGTCTGTGAGTGGGTGTGTGTTGTGAGTGGTCATGTGGGTGTGAGTGGGTGTGTGAGTAGCTGTGTGGGTGTGTGAGTGGGTGTGTAAGTAGCTGTGTGGGTTTGTGAATGGGTGTGCGAGTGGCTGTATGGGTCTGTGAGTGGGTGTGTGAGTGGCTGTATGGGTCTCTACAGTGGGTAGAGAAAGGGGGCAAGGTCTCTGATGAGCTCTTAGCAATCCTGCTGTGTGGGACTTACTGGTGGGAACAGGAGGGGTTCTTGGCCTCCAACGATCCTCAGCAACCAAGGGGACTTCATCCCCCAACGAGTAGTGCACCAGGAGGCACATTTGCAGAGTGCTGGGCAAAGGGGCAGGGCCTCCGACGAGCTCTCAGCAAACCTGCTATATGGGACTTACTCATGGTAACAGGAGGGGGTCTTGGTCCTCAAGGACCCACAGCATCCAAGGGGACTTCACCAATGAGTGGTGCACCAGGAAGTGCGTTGGCAGAGTGTTGGACAAAGGCGGCAGAGCCTCCAATAAGCTCCCAGCAATCCCGCTGCGTGGGACTTATTGGTGGTAACAGGAGGTGTTGTTGGCTCCCAAGGTTTCTCAGGATACAAGTGAACTTCATCCCCCAACAAGTAGTGTACCAGGAGGCGCATTTGCAGAGTGGTTGAGAAGGAGGGTGGGGCCTCTGACATGCTCTCAGCAAACCCACTGTGTGGGACTTACTGGTGGTGACAGGAGGGGTTCTTGGCCCCCAATGACCCTCAGCATCTATGGGGACTTCATCCCCCAATAAGTCATCAACAACTTGTCCCCAAACCAGCTGGAAACACACAGGGGCCTTTTGGTAAACTGTCCATCATCATGGCAAAAGGTGGGAAAACCATTACATGCTCCTTAGGTGGATGCAACGGAGTCATTTTGCATATTTAAAAACTTACATTCATTTAAACGGGGGCTGCACAGCCTCCCTCCGTGAGCCGATATCAGCCCCGAGATCGCCATCCCTGGGGCAGGGCCAAAACTTAATGGGGACGTGGTGCCACACAGACTCCTTCCCCAGGCCGATTTCGGCCCAATGGACCCCATTCCCGGGGGTTCGACCCCTTCATTCTGGGTACGCTGGATCCCACACAGGGCACCCAGTGTGCCATGTTGGGGACTTAATGGGGAGCCTCAAAGCCCCCACAGTCCCTGCCTGCTTTCCGCATCCAGAGGGAGCCCACATTGCTCCCCCATGTAGGGAGCAGCAAAGAACGCTGCTTTCTCCATGTGGGAGCAATTCTGTCATCTGTTTTCCTGCCCATTGACAGTGGGCAAGGAAACAGATGGAAACTCCAGTCCCAGCTGGCAGGACCAGCTTTCCTGCTTCCGCCTACTGGGAGCGGAGTTACTGTTTGCTCTCGCTTGGTGCGAGCTGTTATATTTCCCACCAAGCAGAAGCAAACAGCTATCTTCTGAAGGTGGGCATCTTGAGAGATAGCAGGAACAGGCTCTGGGGGGTGGAGGTCCCCAGAGCCATTAGTGGCTCGAGGAGGGGAGCCACGCAGCACCTCTCCTTTACTTTTCACAGGCCGGCCTGGGGAGGTGGTGATCCTCTGGGCCCAGGGGGTCCGCGTGGCCCTTCTCGAATTTCATCATTGAAGCCCCGAGCAGGTGGTAGTCCCCGGGGCTCAAAAGAGCCTTAGGAGAGGGGCCCCGTGCACCACCCTCCTTTTCTTTTGTATGCCAACATGACCTGGTCCACCAGCGGGTATACTGTAAACAAGCGCAGGAGACCAAGCTTGATTTTTAAAATCATTTTTGCTGCAAATTTGTGAATCTGTTGCGGTTTTTGCTGCAAAGTTTGAAGACGTAGAAGATGTATGCCACAAGTGATTTGACGCTTACTACAGGGACATAAGTGCCCTTAGTCCCCAGAATTATCCGCCCTGAAGAGACCCCCATATCCATAGTGGGGTCGAAACGTCATCGGCAACCTTTAAGGATAGTCTTGAAAGGACTAGAAAAGACTCTGGTCCTTGATCTGAAACAGTGAATCAGAATCACAAAAGACATCCTTCTTAGTCCAATAACCTGTTTTTTAACTCAATACAGTCAGTTCATGTTTAAATACAAGTTGGTTATGGTAACTTCACTGGGGTCACAAATGTCACTTATTTTCAATTTTTTAATTATAGCGTATGCATTATAAATATACTTTGTGGTGTGTGAATATGTGTTTTTATAAAGTTCTCTGTAATTATAAATACATATATCACTAATTTCGGCTGAAGTCAGTATTAATCAATGCACTTCTTGGGCTACTTCCTCAAAATGTATTAAGGAAATACTACAAATGTTGAATTAATTTAGGCATTAGATTATATTATTCTATTTGTCAGGCTCATGAGAGAGTCATTGCAAAAATCAGATACTTGCAACAAAGATAAACATTTTCTTAAAATGAGTTCCTTGTGAATAATTGTGCCTATCTAAAGTATTTATGCAGCACACAAACAGTAATAAAGTGACAAGACAGCACAAAAAAAATCCCAAACAAATTTAGAAAAATGGAGTACGTTCTAATGAATAAAATGGTACCAGAGCAACAAAAACCCAATCAGGAGAACCAGAGATATTCAGTTTCAAACATTTTAGATAAAAATAGCGGCTAAAAGTGCAAAGCACTACTCACTGTCATCTGTGGTAACGCTAGATCAGGGGAGGCTACAAGTTAAGGTCAAACACAATGGAGCGTGGGTCAGATACAGGGACCAGGTTAGTCCAGCCCAAAAAGTTACCTTCTAAGTCTGGAGCGATGAGTTCCATTCATGTTGGAGGACCCCACGAAGAGGTAGCAGAGGGTCACGGATGGTCGTTGCTGTAGCTTGGAGAGCAGGTAGGGCATTGCCGGCGGTCATTTCTGTAGCATAAAGAGCTGGGTAAGTGCCGTGGACAATTGTTGCTGTAGCTTCGCTTTGACAGTTGTTGTGGGCTCTTGTTGATGTAGCACGAGCTGTAGCTCTCATGTTGCTGGTCGTCATTGGGGGCGTGAAGGGCAGGTTTCACCAGAACTTCGCTTTGGTGGTTGTCACAGGAGGCAGAGTCTTGGTGCAAACCGGCCTGTTCGTGATCATGTGGGGTCCAAACTTCAGGATTTTCACCTTTTCTTTGGGAGGAGTTCACTCTGATGACAGGCAAGGGTCCAGGACCTGGGGAGGTACATTTTGCAGAGGCCATCAGGGCTCAGGCTGGTCCTGTTGCAGGTCCAGATAGGTCCAGTTGCAGCAGGATAGCTCGACAGTGGCAGGTAGGCATCTGAAGCTTGTTATGCCCTTGCAGCTCACAAAGGAGGTCAAGCAACTGACCCCTTGGAGTCACTGTGGGTAGCCCCGGATGAAGATAAGCAGGTCCAATCTTCCTTGTTAGAGAACAATGCAGTCCCCCTTGCAGTCCTTGGCAGCAAACAAGTCTTGTTTCTATAATTTCCACACCTCCAGCAGCGTTCTGATGAGTTGAGTGGCTCTGGAGGTTCAATATGTATACCGCGTGTGAGAAGTTGGGCTGGTATATGCTGTCCACTAATTAAAGTGGGCACCTTGCACCAGTCCAAACAACCCTTATGGTGATTTTAAGAGGTCAAAGATAACCTTAGAAAGCTATCCAAGTGGTAGCTGTGGAGAGCAGCCTTCAGGCTTAGTCTTGAAGGAATGTTAAGCAGCTTGTTTTACCAGAATGCAACCTTATAGTATTGGTTAAATGAAAGGAGAACCACACAGTAGTTATAAAAATATGTATTTATTAATATAACACTCTCTAGTACGACACAGTATCTCCTACACAGAGATAATCACAAAGCACACAATACTTAAGCACAGAAATGGCAGTTAATAGCACTAATACACAGTGGGCCCCGGGGGGGGACCAAACCATATACTAAAATAGTGGTATAAGAACCACGACTCGAGTCAAGACAGAATCGAGAGGACTTAGAATCACTGGGACCCCAAGGAACCACCCAAGGTGAGTAAGTAGGGTCCCCATGGAGGACGGGTGCACTGTGGGAACACAACCGCGTGCTCTGTACAATTCTATGGGAAAGTCACGGTTGACGTTTTAGAGTTTAAGGACTCTTCCCAGTGGGCTTCGAAGAAACCCCGTGGAAGTTAGGAAGTTGGAGAGCCACCCCACCCATGGATACCTAGGTACCCGAGTTACCTAACCCAGGGAAGCCGGGTGCATAGGTCTGAAGTGGCGTCAGAAACCGCCGTTCAACCCAATGGAGGACTTCGAAGAAGAGCCGCTGCTGGAAGGAAGAAAAGTGTCTGTTGGAATCCAAAGGTGGATTCTTGTCGAAGAGTACCTGAAAGCAGAGGGGACAGAGTCTGGATCACCCAGGAGTGACCAGGGGCTCGGTAGACGAATGCCCACCGATGTCGGGTGCTTCAGGTGCGTTGATGGAGTTCTTGACTCTGCAGTCACGGGGACCAGGAGATGTCGAGGACAACCAGGAGCTGCATATGAGCTGTCCCACAAAGGATGTCGAGTACTGAGGGGTCGGTGTCCAGCTGGAGCACCAACAAACCTTGGCAACAGCAACCCATGCAGAGGGTCAAGGATGTGTACGGTTCAGACCAGCAAGGTCCAAGAGACTCACCAAACACAGGGGAGTCAGGGCAAGCCTGCAGCAACCAGGGGAGCCCAAGAAAAGCAAAGTTGACTCTCAAATGGACCCACAGGCCGGAGGCACAGGAGTCGCAAGAGGACCTCGAGTGATTTCACCAAACAGCAGCCCATGGAGCACTCGTTGCCAGGAGGCTGGAGTTATTGGTAAGAAATGGTGCCAGAGGTTGAGAATACTCAGAGCCCAATGCACTTGTTCGGGAAACGGCAACAAGCATATGCACTTGCAAATGTATGCGGTGCACGGGGGTTCGGTTATTGCAGCCCCTAAGAGGGCTGCTGACCTCAAACTTGGTGAGAGGGCAGCTCAGACCCCGCGAAATGTAGATCCAATGTAGACCCAACTCCTGTGTTGCTGAAGCCTTCGGAGTCCGTAGGAGCTCAGGGTCAGCAGACCGTACAGCAGTGTTGCAGTGCCTGCGAATGCAGGGGAGTGACTCCTTCACTCCAAGGGAGATATCTTCAGTTGTCCCTGATGCTCCACAGGTCCTGCACGGATCCTGTATGGTGCACGGGCACAGACGATGCTTCAGACTGAGAGGGAGACGAAGTCGAGCCCAAACTAAGTCTAGCGAAGTCCAGAGTATCCAGACGGTTGAAGATCAGTGGTTTCTGGTTCAGAATCTTGTCCACATCGAATCTAGGATCCTACAGCCAGGTAAGCACTTAAGTACCCATAGGAGAGGGTTGGACAGATTCAGGGGACCCTCCCAGGGAAGGGTCTGGACAGCGGGGAGGTTACTCTCATGTCCTTTGTCCAGTTTTGTGCTGGAGCAGGAGCCAACGGCTCCCAGGACTGGTTTGAACTGGACTATGCACAGGGACACCAAATGTGCCCCTCATGCAGACTTTCGGTCGCTGGCAAGCGCACCCACCCAGCCCTAATACACTAAATCCTGTCTGGGAGGTGGTCACACCTCCCTGTGACAGGATGCCTATTGTTCTGCCTTCCCCTGATTGAGCTTTGCTCAGCAGCAGGAGGGCAGAAATGTGTCTCTGGTCAGCAGAAACCATTTTGTGCTCCCCTGGGTTAGAAGGCTGGTACCGGGAACACCAGAGACCAAACAAAGCTCGCCTCTGAGGGGTGGAATCATACCTCCCACACCGGTTACCAGTGTGGGAGTATGATTCCAACATGTTTGACACCAAACACGATAGGGTTTGTTTCATCCATTTTAGAGTTGGTCATCACGTGGTCGCATAATGTCACTCTATATGTCGTAAATGGCTGTCTTACTGACAACCCGGGAGAAAGGACTCCGTAGGCTGCAGGAGTGTCCTGCTCATGCAGTGGCACCCTCTCACTTTGAACCAAGCACCCTGCCCTCAGGATTGTGAAGGCCTGCTAGAGGGGTGACTTATAGGTTTTAAGTTCAGTGACCCTTAGATATAGTAAACCTATATCTTAAGTAAGTGGTGCATGCACCAACTTACACAGGCTGCAATGGCAGGCCTGTAGGTTCCATGTTGCATGGCCTCTCACGGGTGGCATAATACATGCTTCAGCCCATGGGAAGCCTCTGGGGTACCTATGCCCTGGGTACATGGGTACCATATACTAGGTACTGACAAGGGAACCCTAGTATCCAATCTGGAGCGTACCAAAGTACATAGCATAACAGTTTAAGAAGAAAGCAGATAGACTGGGTCCTGACTAGCAGGATCCCAGTCAGACTAGTCAAAAACAGTATTACATTCAGCAAAAAGTGGGGGTAACCATAAGAAGCAGATGCTAATTTCCTACACCTCGTACCAGCATTTGTGTATGTGGGGGGCTCCAAGTCCTGCCGCCACATTTGGTTCTGCAAAGTTCTTCCCCTGTCAAGGCTCCAAACTGTCTTGGTGTGACAAAAGGTAGGAAAGGAAAAGTGTAAGGTTCGTTTATGTGGGCGGGAGGCAATGTCCTTTGACATGTAAGTGGAGCTGGGTACAACCCCTTTCCAGTCACCCTGCATGGATGGCCAGGAAGCAGTGCACTTTGAAGTATAAATAGAGCTGGGTACAGCTCCTCCCTAGTCATCCTACCAGGATGGTCCATCCTGTCTACACCTAAGCCCTCCTTTGTGTTACTGTCTGGAAGCCGTACACAAATAAAATCAGCAGAGTCATTCACAGTCATGTGATCCAGGATACTGACAGAGGGACAAAGGGTTGGGACAAGAAAATGCCAACTTTCTAAAAGTGGAGTTTTTAGAGTGCTAACTTAAAATGCAACTTTACCATTAAAAAGGATTTTAAATTACCTTTCATTTGAGTGGAAATCGAATACCTCTATCTGCTCCCCATTCAAAGTTTTCACTTAGTAAAGCTAATAGGGTAACCCAGTGTTAGTCAATGGGATAGATAGGCCATACAACAGTGAAAAAAGACTTTAGGAGTTTATCACTTCCAGCACATGTAAAACTTTAACTCACATATCCTACTTTTCAAATACAATACATCCTGCTCTCTGAGCCTTTAGGGCCTACCTTTAAAAGGAAGGCTTAGGTTTGGCAAAAGGTTTATTTAGTCAGGTCAAAATGGCAGTTTTAAACTCCACTACAGGCTGAAGTGGAGGCCATAGGCATGTTTTTAAGTAGTACTTTATTGGGTGCCACAATGAGTGCTCTACACTCACTAGCAGAAGCTAATTTACAGGCCATGGGAACATGTAGTACCATTTACTTGGAACTCAGAAGTAAATTAAATGTGCCAGTTAGGTGTAGGCCAGTTTTACAATGTTTGAAGGTGAGAGCACAAACACATAGGCACTGGTTTGGAGTGGTAAAATGTAGAGTGCTAAAGACAGCAAAAACAAATTCAATAAAACAGGAGGGGTGAAGGTAGAAATGTTTAGGGGAATACCACATCAATGTTGTCAGGTTTAACAACTCCAATACAATAAAGAAGTTCACCACCTGCATGACCGAAGGTGTTCACTGGATAAAAGTCGAATGTTTCAACCTCAACACCGACAAGACAGAAGTAGTGGTCTTCAGCAAAACACCTCACCATGGGGCTCTAAATCATGGCCAGCCAAACTGAGGCCCACATCCACAACTAGGAGCCACACCATGAACCTCAGAATAATCATTGAAAGCAAACTGGACATGACTGCACAAGTCAACGCTGTCACTGCATCCTGCTTCAAGAACCTGAAGATGCGGAAGGTGATCTTCAAATGGCTTCAAAGCAACACTAGGAAAACGGCCACTCATGTCCTAGTCACCAGCAAGTTAGACTATGGGAACACCCTCTATGCCAGGATCCCCTAGCAACCCAATAGAAGACTACAAGCCATCTAGAACTCAGCAGCCAGACTCATTCTTAATCTCCCTCACAGAACTCACATCACACCTGTTAGAAATGGGATTTCTGGTTGGCTAGGGCTTGCCCCTAAGCCAGGCAGAAACCACCACCCTAGTCAGGGCAAGGGAGTTACATGCTGAAGATAACCCCTGCTCACCCCCTTGGTAGCTTGGCACGAGCAGTCAGGCTTATCCCAGAGGCAATGTGTAAAGCGTTTGTGCAGCACACACACACAGCAGCGACACACTAGGCATACCACAAAAGAAACTCCACACAAGGTTATATAAAAAAATATCCTTTGTATTACTCATAAAACACATTAGAACGTAATCACATATGTACACTGTGCCATCTGGCACTTAGTATGATTTCACAGGGATTATATACATGACAGGGCCAATCGGGCCACTTTCAGAACCATCACAGCTCACAAGTGTACAGATAGAGAAAACAACCAGTAACTACTGGTAAAGGTGCTCTTAGCACCAAACATTAGGCAGAAACATCTTAGGCATACATCCTAAATCACCAGTGCACCACAGTAACACTAATAAGGTGCACACATCACCTCAAGGCCTTATGCCCAACCAAAACATGGAGGCAATCTCTAGGCCGTCTGGCCTTATCCTAGGGGGGCCCGTCTTGGGCTCCCCACCATGCCCTTTGTCCAAAAGTCAGGGCTCTCCTAACCGTGTGTCCATCAAGCAGCTGCCCGCGATCTGGTGGTGCAGCTGCGAAAACCAACCCTTGCCCCCAAACTCAGGGCAACACCAAAGCGACCCCGGGCAGTCTCGGACCCCGAGGGAGGAGGGAAGCTGACACCTTGATCCCCCTCCTCTGCCCCGGCCCAGAATGGGTAATGCTCCTGCCCTCATGGCGATCGGAGCTCAATGCCAGGAAGCTCAGCCCCACTCATCATTCCTTGGGGGCTGAGCGGTTCTGCTCCGAGCCCTCCTGTGGCTGGTGCCTCAACTTCGGCTCCGGCGGCAGGACGAGAACTCAAGGGGAACGATGGCCAGCACCACACAGAGCAGAGTCTCCATCAACTGCGCTCTCTACGGACCTCCTCCTCGTCTTCCTCCCAGCAGTGGGCCCCGCCCACAACCAGGCGCGAGAAGCACGCCTGCCTTCCGGTTCGTGGTGCGGCAGTTCTCGCCGTGTTCCACAGAAAGAGCCCACTTCTTGGCTCAGGACATGGAAATTAACAGCGCCGAGGGCGCAATCCAGAGGAAGCGCTCCACACGCTGTGCTGAGGAATAAGCCCACACAAAGGCAGGGCTCTCCTCGTCCTCACGAGAGCCCCGCCCACAACCAGGCAGCTTCTGCCTAGGCTTCCTGTGTACCGTGCGGCTGCTCTCACCGTGATCTCTGTGAGAGCCCCCTTCTCAGGCTCAGAAGGCAGAAAGTGAAGCGCCCACCACGAGCTTCTGGTGTCCGGGTGCAGCCCTCTTGAGCAAGGGCCCTCAGTCCTCTGAAGGCAGGGGGGCAAAAATCCAGTGCTCACCACGCGCTGATGCAGATGAGCCCACGCCAGGGGCTCAACACCTTAGACTCCTGTCTTGCTCCAAGCCCAAGTCCAGAGCACTCAGCCCTCCTGGCAGAGTGCTGGGAACACACAGACAGGGCACAGCCAGGCAGGCCAGCACAAGGGACAGAAGGGCAGTCCTCCTCTCAGCAACAAAGTCCCATGGTTGTTCTTCCTGGCTTACTGCAGCCCACGCAGTGTCTCCTCTTCAGCCCCGCGTAAGCACACTTTCATGGGGTCACAGCCCCAATACCTATACTCATGCCAGTCTTTGTTCTCCCCCTGGCACAGGGCTCTGTGCCTGGAATAAACGCGTTCTCTTAAATCCCTCCTAAAGTGTGGAACGGCCTACCACTCCACATAAGAGCCTCCTCCTCTCTTCTTAAAGTCCACAAGAAGCTGAAGACCTGGCTTTACAGCTAACCAACTCACTGTAGCTCAAAGATGATGACGTTTGGGAATACCAACACTATGTTTAAACTCAGTTTAAATATGATATTGAGTTTAAATTAGTTTAAAAAACAACTGTAATTCATCCAAATATTTATCACACAATTTTCAGAAGCTAGTAAATATTTTTAGACTTAATATAAATGTCATTATAGGATAGGGACATTTGACCTAAACATACAATTAAAATATTGACTCTTTTTAAAAAGAGAGAAAGTGCCTTTAGTAAATAATAGAGTATGTTTATTACAACAGAATTCAAATGTATCCACATTTTTAAACACGTTGACCAAGAATAACTGTCAATTAGGGCTTAAGTTTATACAATGCCAGGTTACATTCCTGAATACAGTATCTGGTATATGTAGGCATACATTACTGAGAATCCAACAATATTAGAAGGAATGTTAATATTTTTACTGTTGATTTTTCCAGCTTCGTTCTATATAGCTTTCTGATCTTACTTTTGAGGTCATGGGTTGTTTTGATTTCTTTCTAAGTGGTTCAGCTTGAGATATTTATTCCCATGAATGACCCTAACTTAGTTAGTAAACTATATACTATTCTGATCAGGAGTCCAAACTTTCTGATCATATGGTGCTACAATTAAATGCAATATCACCCTCTCATCACTTACTGAGAGTACCAAACATTACTTAAATTACTCCCCCCCCCAAAAGAATTTCTACATGCCTGCAGGTGCACAACATTTGTTGAGCATTCTATGTTGCTATGACTAATGATTCCCTGGATCTTTTCAACTAGAACTGAAAAATAAATAACCAAAAACCCTTTCTTAGACACTTGTGCCCCTAGTATTAATAAAATATCAGTTATACATGAAACACCTAGATTATAGTGCCTGTATGTACCATCTAACACCCTTAAATCATTATGCCTTATGCTTCTATGTATTAGTGACTGGTAAAATATGAAATTCGCTATAGGTGCACTGAGTAAGACCATTTTTTACTCAAAGTCTAGATTATGCTAACAGTAAATGTTTGCAATGCAAATTTTGCTAGTTATATTTCTTGATAAATACCAATTCTACATGGTGCTCAACCAGTGCTGTAATTGAAGTTTGCATTATAGTAGTAGCTATCATTTGCTGTTGGGGTATAATGCTGCGTGACATCTGTGCAACAACATAGGCACGTAGTAACGCTGGATGATGCGTCATTTTAGTTTTAGGAATATACTGACTATTTTCATTACACACAATTGCTTTGGGCCTTTCAGAAACAATGTAATGTGTTGTTCTTGGTAAGCCAACACAAAGTAAAGTCTTTATCATATTAGATATTTTCCTAGCGATACCAAAATCAAAATCTTCCTAATATTCAAAATTATTGAATAAAAAATGTTTGCATGTTGTTACATGGTTTCCTTCTATCTACATATCAACATAATGTAGAAATATTTCCTTTATGAATAGTAGAGTATCTAACTGTAATCGCTTGACATTCTTCCACCAATATGTATTCTGAAATGCATATATTATTGGTAAAATTAAAAAAATTTAATTATGTATGGTGTTCACTTCAATAGAAATTAGTTGTCATATAAACAAGTACAATTGCGACTATTCTCAATGGAAAATTTGGCTACGTATATGTGTGTTTAAGCATATATAATCAAAATACCCAAGAATACAATTAATTCAAAAGGAGTGTGTTTGTGCAAAATGAGCACCACAGTATTTTAATTAAACAATACAATATTAAGATATACAGAAAGTAAATTCAGTGCTGAAATTAAAGAAAATGTAATCGGGGAACCCATAAATTGGGGATCAAGGTGTGGCAGAGAAAAAATGATGGAATCACAGGGGCGGAGCGTGAAAAGCAGACTGACAGTCAAATCATACATTTATTTAAAAAATCTGCTGTAAAGAAATTGGCAACGAGGACATATGTGACAGTAAATCTGTTCTAAATTACTTATTGGTCTCAAAGAGGCGGCATTTTAAAATATGTTTCAGGGTTAAGACACCTGCTGCAGAGATCATTGTGTGCCCAGCCATTTTGAGAGGGTTTATAAAAGCCATAAAGCTAGTTAACTCTAGTGGTTAATGCAGTTCTGGGAGAGGTCTGTGTTTGTGAGTTTTGACTCACAAAGTAGTATAGAGGATTAATGTGCCTGCTGCAAAGCACAACGTGTTGCATACAGGTCACAGATTTATATTTTATTTAGATAGGTAAGTGAACTACTGCTTGAGACACTGAGATCATTTTGTTACTTTAGTTCATAATTTGTAAGTTTTCCAATATAGCACAGTGATCTATTACCTCCCAGTCCATCCAGTCCTCGTCCCATTACTTAACAAAGTGGAGATGACCATCTCCACAACAGAAAAAAAGAGCAGGAGAATACTGGGATAACTAAACCCAGCCCCTCCCACTGGGAGTACATAAGCTGTACTATCCCAGCATTCAGCCTGTTCTTTTTTTCTGTCTTCTGACAGAATTGGACGTGGATTTGCTGGTTCTTACCTGCTGGAGTCTTCTTGGATGTCTCGTCGGGCTGCTGGGCTGTCCTCGACGTCCTGTTATGCGGTCTCCTGGCCTGCCGGGAGCTGCGTTGTTGGACGGCCAGTCCTTTGTGGCTGGGGCGCCGCTCCTCCCGGTTTGTTCCAGGTTGAAGGCCGCTTCTTCCTGTGGCTGGGCCGGTCAGGAAGACGCGCTGCTGCTTGGGTCGCCTGGGGTCGGTCTTGGAGGTGCCCCTGTCGTTCCTGGATGCCGGTTGGGGCTGCATTTTGGCCTTTTCCTCCCTGGACGCTGCATGGCCGACTGGGGGTGCCGGTTGCTCCTGGTTTTACCCTTTGCTTGGCGCTCATTGGTGGATGGCGTCTGGGCTGGTGGTTGAGGGTCAGTCACTGTGTGGTGATGTTTGACTGCCCCTGTGGTGAGTACTGCGAAGTGCTTTCTTTTCCATGCTATGCTGCCTCTACTGCTGTGCTGCTTTTACGGCCTTCATGTGCTGTTTCTTGCATGTTCTCGGCCACTTTTTGCAGGTCAGTCTGTACCGCTTTGCAGATGGTGTGGCGTCACTAGGTGTGGTGCGGGTCGTCTGGGGCTGCCTGCCTGGCGGCTTTGCCCTTTGCGCACCCTCGGTCCCTGGCGGGGTCCGGTCTAGGGTTGTCCCGGGTGCTTGGGGCATTTCTTCAGTTGTTCCGTCTCGGTGTGCTCCGGTGGTGCTTTTCTTCCAGTGCGCAGTCTCCTCCTGGTGGCGTGCTGTTTCCTGGGCTCCCTTCGGTGGCCTGCTGCCTTTCCGCCCTGTTGGTTCCTGCCCTTGTCTGTTGTGCGGTGTTCGGCGGGGTCGGGCATGGTGGGTTTCTGGTTGGGTGCCCGCCTGTGCTTCCCGGGTGCTGTGGGCTTCGCAGTGTGTGTTTTACTGGTCTGCGGCCTTTCCTCCCTGCTGGCCCCTGGTCGTGTCTGCTCTCAGTCCATGAGCGGGTTCGGGCCTGGTTCGTGCCTGTCTGGGTGGCGGCTTGGGGCTTCCGGTTGCTGTACGCTCCTTGGTTTGTTCCTGGAATATTTGCCTGGCCCCTGCTCGGGGGCGCCTTGCTTCTTCTTGGCCCCTTCTGTGGGGTCACTGTGGCTGCTGGCCTTTGTATGTCCCGTTGGTCGGTGTGTGGGTCTTTGTTGGTTCCTCTCTCTCTCTTGGTTGAGGGGGTTCTGGTTTCCCTTCCCTGGGGATGGCTGCTCGGGGCAGGCGGTGGGTTGGCTGTTCCCCTGCCCCGGTGGTGGGTGCCCTGTTGCGGTTGCCTTCCTGTTCTGGGGCCCTGTCCTTTGGGGTTCCCTGCCTCCCGGTTGCTGGGTTTTGCGTTTCTTCCTGTCGCCTGGGTTGGCAGTTTGTGGGGCTCCTGCCCCTGGCAGTTTTTTTCTTTTTTTACTGTGGCTGGGTCGCTTCTGGTGTCCTGCGTCCGGCCCTTGGGGTTTCCGGCCTCCATGTTTCTTGGGTTCCGTTGTTGCCATGAGGGGGAGGGGGGTGTTGTGCCCTCCCTCTGTCCTGGTGGGGCCCTTGGCCTTGGTTGGCTGTTGGCTCCGGGGCTGTGCTGGTGGTACCCCTGGTGGGCCTTCTGGCTGGCGTTGGTGTTTGCCTGTTGCCTAGTGCTGGGTTGTGTTGCGCTTGGCTGGCTGGTGGGGTTTGGTTTTCCTGTTGTAGTTTCCTTCTCCCCTCTTGTGTTTCTTTTTGTGGCTTGGTCCGCTTTTTGGGGTCCTTTGCCTCTCGGCTGCCGGTTCCTTTACCGCCTGGGGTGGCTGGGTGTTGTGGGTCTTCCTTGGCTTCTGCCTGGGTGGCTCCTTGGTTTCTCGGGCACGCGGCTCCTGTGCCCCGCCCTGTCTGCCAGTTTGGTCCTTGTGGTTCCGCCTGCCCTGCGGCCTTTCCGCCCTGCCGGTTTTTGTTCTCCGCTGCTCTAGGTGTTTGTGCCTGGTCCTGTCCATGGCTGGTGGGTGTGTTGGTGGGGCGGCAGGTTTTGGTTCTGATGTCGGCCTCCCCTGGTGTGTGGGCCGCGTTGCGGCTTTCCTGCTCCTCCTTGTCGGCCTTCTAGTTTCCGGCTGGCTTTGCCTCGGCTCTGGGGCCGTGGCTTTCCCCTTGGGGCCTGTCATTTGGGCTTGGGCCTTTCTGGCTCCGGTGCGGGGCTGGTTCTGGGCCTGTGGTGTCTCTGGTCCTTGCTCTTTTGTTGGCTCTGCGGTTCTTGGGTCGGCCGGTGTTTGGTCTTCCCTTTTTCTTTCCGATCCCGCTCTCCTCGGTGGGTTGTGCGCCTTTGGGTTCTCCGGGCGCCTCTCCTTTGGGTTTTCGTGGTGCCTGGGGTCTTCCGGTGTGTTGTTGGGGCCTCGGCTTTGCTTCTGTTGGGTTTTGGCCTTGCTGTCCCTGTGTTTTGTCACTCGTTTGCCTGTGCGGGTGTGTTGCTGGTGCCTTCTCTGCTTGGTTGTGTCCGGCTTTTGGCTATGGGGCCCCTGGTTGCTCCGGGGTCGCCACTGGGTCCCTGCTCGGGTCCTTTCCTGGCCGGTCTTTCTCTGGTGCCTTGGCGCCTTGTTTCGGTGGGGTTCTTTCGGCCTCTTGGTGGTCGGTGGTCCTGTGCCTGGTGTTCCTGGGTCCTGGGCTGGCCTTCTGTCCTTTTCCTGTGCCCCTTCTTTGCGCCTGGCTGTTGCATTGGGGCCATTGTGAGGGTTGACATGTGTGGGCTGCTGGGCTCCCTCCCTGTCTTCCTGCTGCTTCTCCTCCCTGTGTGGCCTGGCTATGGCTGGCTCCTGTGCCTTTCCCTGTGCCCCTTCTTGGTTGGGGGTTTTGGGGTTGGGTCGGTTGGCCCTATGCGTCTCCTTCCGTCCCCTGGGGCATCGTGTTGGGGGCCTCCTGTCTGGCTGGCCTGTCTGTTCGGCCTGTTGGCTTCTTGGGTGTTTGTAGGAGCGCCTGCGGGGTTGGGCTGTGGGCCTCCCTGTCTTTCTCTCCTGTTTTTGCCCTTCTGCGGCTGCTCTTGGGTTTCACCTTGGGTGGTTCCTTGGTGTCCCCCTTTGTCGTCCTGGCCCGGGGGGCGGCTCTTGGTTCGGTGAGGGTTTCCTCCTTCCCGGTTCTGGGGTTTGGTCTTCCCCGGTTCCCAGTTCGGCCCTCTGTTGTTGTATCTCTTGGCTTCTGGATTCTCCCTGGCCTTCGTTGGGCAGGGTGCTGGGTTCGTGTCCTGGTGTCTCTTGCTTTCGGGGTGTGTGCTTCGGGCCTGGCCTGTTGGCCTGTCCCTGTGCCCTGGGTTCTTCTCCGGGTGTGGCGGCCTTTCTGCGGCTCTCCGGTGTCTCTGCTGGGGTTGGCTGTTGGCCGTTCCTGCCCCGTGGCCTGGGCCGCCTCTGGGGTTTCTGTGCCTCTGGGTTCTCTGTTGCCGGTGTTGTTGGCATTGCGGGGGGGCTTGCTCGTGGTCGCTGCCCCCTCTCTTCCTGGTTGCTCGGTTTGCGCCTGTCCTTGGTTGGTCTTCTGGGTCGGTGCCTGCGTTCCTTTCGGGTTCCGTCCTCTTCAGTCTTTGCGGCTCTGCTGGTGGCTTCCCCTGGTGTGTTAGGGTTGGTCCTGTGGTTGGTCGTGTCGTTCCTTGGTCTCTTGCCTTTGGTGGGACTTCTTCGGGCTCTTCTTCCTTCCCCTCAGCTTTTTGGTGCAGTCGTTGTGGGTTTGTTCGGCGGGGGTCGCTTTCTTCCCTCGTCTGGGGGATCGCTCTCTGTCTTTGCTCCTGCTGTGTTCGTGTCGGCAGGTGGTGTTTCTGTACCTTCGGCTGTGCCGCCCTGCGCGGGCCTGCTCTCGTCTGCTCTCAGGCGTTCGGCCGGGTTTGGCCTGGTTAGTCCCTGGTTGGGCGGCTGCCTGGTGGTGCCTGGTGCTGTGGGCTTCACCCTTGGCTGTTTTCTCCCTGGTTGGTTGCCCTTCCTGGCTTGGTTGTGCCGTGTGGGCGCTTCCGCTTCCTCTGGGCCCCCTTCTGCTGGTTGTTCTTTGGGGGGCGATTGTTTCGGCCCCTCTGGGGGTTCCCTTGGGGCTTGGCTCTGGGTGCTGGGCCTCCTTCTGGCTTGGCCTGGGGTTCTTGTGTCCCTCTTGTTGCGGCCCTGGCTCCTTGCGCTGGGTCTTCTTCAGTGGTGACCTCGTCGCTGTTCTTGCGATCTGTTCCTGGTCCTTTCTTGTTGGGTTATCCTCCTCTGTGGCTGGTGGGGTGGTTCCTGGTGTCGGTTGTCTGCCCTTTGGGTGGCGGCTCCTTGGCTGGGCTCCTTGTATTGGAGTTTTCCTGGTCGTCCCCTGCTCGTTTTGGGGTTTCGGCTCTGTTGGCTTGGTTGGGGGCATGGCTGGTTGTGTGCTCCTGCCTGTGTTTTTCTTTTTTCTTGTGGGCTCCCTTTTGCTTCTGTTGGGTGCCACTTTCGGTGTGGTATCCCTGGTGTTGGTGGGTGTCCGGAAGGCCAGGTTGTTTGCTTTGGTATTCTCCACTTTGTTAAGGAATGGGACGAGGACTGGAGGGACCGGGAGGTAATGCCCTATTACTTACCGGTAATCTTCATTACTCCTGGTCCCGTTGTCCTGGTCCCATTCCTTACACCTCTTCCTCCCTCCCGGACTGGCCGGCCTTCCGGTTGGTGGCTTGGTATTTCAGGCTGAATGCTGATTTAGTACAGCTTATGTACTCCCAGTGGGAGGGGGTGGGTTTAGGTATCCCAGCATTCTCCTGCTCGTTTTTCTGTCATGGAGATGGTCATCTACACTTTGTGAAGGAATAGGACGAGGACAACGGGACCAGGAGTAATGAAGATTACCGGTAAGTAATAGGGCATTTACTGGCATCAAGGAGCTGCATGCAAACTAGTCATGGGTTTAGGTGCTTATGATTTTTTCTCATTCTGCTATTGTTCTAAGATTGCAAAGAAGGGTTCCTTTCAGAAGTAATAAGGTCTTGTTAGTACAGACAACCACAATAATTGAGTTATGTTTCACATCCTGACTTTTTGTTTCTTCTGACTGTTCACTCTTAAACTATATAGCCTAAAGAATGGATGATATATGATTTTTACTACTTCTAACCCTCATTGTCTTATGTAAAATTTCCTGTACATTGATTTACACAGCTATGATTTATTGTGCCTCTGTGCAACGTAAAGCACTCTGACACCCAACACTGGGATGAGTAGTGCTACAAAAGAATTCAATAAAAAAATAGATGTCATTTAAATCAATAGTTGTTTAATTACTCACACAGGTAAATCTTGCATTCTTACATTGCAAGCACATCTCTTACAGAACGAGTGGACCAAATTTAAAAACCTGCCTACAGATCATAGGGGCACATGCATCAAAGGTTTTTGCGATCGCAAACGGTGCGAATCGCAAAAATCGGCCGTTTGCGATCGCAAATTGGCCTTTGGAGATGCATGAAAGTGTTTCCTATGCGCAATTTAAGAATTCGCAATTAATTGCGAATTCCTAAATGCGATTGCATTTAAGGAATCGCAATTTGCGATTCCTTAAATGCAATGCTAAAGCACTTTCAAATAGCGATTTCGCTATTTGGGACCGCAAATTACAGACAAATCAAACTTGTCTGTAATTTGCAAAACCTTCGAAAAATGCTCTAAAATGCATTTTTTAAGTTTTAGGTTACACACACACATGCCCTTGGGGCATGTGTGTGCTGCAACATGGAGTGCACATCACAATTTCAGGGTGCAACAGGGTGTCATTTTGACACCCTGGCACCCTTGAAATTGCATTCTCAATTTGCGATTCTCTAATTGCGAATCGCTAATTGAGAATGTCTTCCCATTCATTCCTATGGGCCTCTAGGCCCATAGGAATTAATGAGGAGGTATTCCTTAATTGCGACTCGCAATTAGCGAGTCGCAATTAAGGAATGTTTAGGAATCGCTATTTTTATAGCGATTCCTACATGCATAGGCTTTTGCGATTCCTTAATTGCGATTCCTTAATAATCGCAATTAAGGAATCGCAAAAGCCTACCTTGATGCATGTGCCCCATAGTTTCTCATAAGTACTTGTGAAATAATAACAAGCTGGGCACCTTTGTTTCATCTATTGCATTGACATCTAGGATTTAGCCTGCAGATAGCTCCCAGGCAGAGCAATAATAAATGCACAAAAGGAAGTCTGATGGCCTTTTAAATCAGACCTTTGTTTTGGGCACAGCTGGATGCTAAAATAGGCAACCCCCTTCAACGCCTGCAGGTTGCTGCTCCTACCGGAATGCAGACAACGTGCGGGACCTGATGAATTATGTCTCGCTGTCCGAAAATGACAGCAGGACAAAATCAGCATGTTTTCCTGGTTCGGCCTGATCCCAGATCTGGCACGTAAATAGCTGCTGGAACTGGGTTTCGACTAGATCCCCCTACTTTCCAGCACTGAATTGAATTGAAAATTATGTTTTGGTGTTTCAGTAGGTTGAATGATAATACCTGTTTTAGTTTGGAGATTCATAGAGTGCACATATCATTTGATTCTTTAAGGGAAAGGTAATATGTCTTGAGTAAGAACAAAAGCATGATCAGAGTGTCAGGCTTATCCATCTTTACCAGCACAATGAGAATCGCCGAACACCCCCCCCCCGAAAAAAATTAATGTGCCAAGTTCATGAAAAAAGATAGAGATAATCGCTTAATCGCTTAGCCAAATATAATAAAAGTTCAATGATACAGAATGAAATAAAGTGATGAAATTCACTCTAGGAAAACATATTTTTCCTAATAAAATATGTATGTGATTTGGCCAAAATATGTGTATTGTTAAATTAACTAAATATGCACTGCCACATCACCCGCCATCACTAATCACAAAGTGAGATTCTTAAAAAGGAGAGAAAGTCCGCAAAGGTTCAATACAAAAACTACCTACCTCTCCATACTATGATAGCCTAAACACAACATTTTGTGCATAAATTCAGGAAAAAAGTAATTACTATAATAATCATTCAAGAAGTATTTTCTCCATGCAAATATATATGTAAAATATGTATAATTTTAGCAAGGATTAGAAACTCTAGTTGCGACAGGATGAATGTTACCATCCAATTATTAGAAATGATTAGTGGCTATCAGTTATTTATTCTCATTAAGGAGGTGTCATAGGCAATTATAATTTATAGGCCAGTTTAAGTAGAATTAGCCTACATCGATGCTATTGATCACCAAAATGAGGATCCTCTGCAAACATCTACTTGGCCTAAAAAATTATTTAATTTCAGTGTATGCGTAAAAGTAGGCTGCCAAATCACTTTATAAACAGTAACAATGCACTTAAGTTTAGTTTTTCAGACTGCACATTAAATATATATTTGAATTCTAAGAAGGTTTCCACTAGTTACACACATCAGATCAATTTTGACTCGCCTTCTTAATCGTGACATATTGGACCAACTTTAACCAACATTTCCTTGCTACCGACTCTTATAATGCTGTCTTTTGTACGCTGATATTGCTGATGTGGATATGCCTAAGAAACATTGAAATCTCCTTTTCATCTGTCATTGATAGGTTCCTCCCTCACCTACCACCGACCTCACCTGCCAGAGGAAGAAGTCCCCAGCCACTGCAAAAATAGATTCTCTACAAAGTTTTGTCATACCTGAACCCGCTTGCCACCCTTTTGTCATGAACCTCCCCATTTGGGCAGTGTGGGAGGATACCCCGTTCGATTTTCTTAGCCCCCGGAGGTAATGCGTGCCACACCACCTTTGGTTGAAAGGAGAACAGACAGGTGCCTCTCACTCTTCCCTATGATGAGGTAGCTCATCCATATTCAAAGTATTTTACACATATGCCTACTAGCTGTGATTTGTTAGTGCAACAAACATTAATCTGTTTGCTAAAATAATGTGCTGATTTCGTACACTGTTACTCATCATCATTGTTCATTATTATAATTTCCCTAGGCCCTATGCCTCCTACGTAGACACTCTAAATAGTTAGGGGCTTATTTACAAGCCCCTTGCGCCACTTTTGCCTCATTTTTAATGGGAAAAGTGACGTACGGATGGTGCAAGGGGCTTGTAAATAAGCCCCTTAGTGTGCCTTTTGTGTAACACACATTTAGGCCTGATTTGGATATAACATATATGTATTTTCAAGAAGCCTTGCCATAGATGGTGCTTCCACTAATTTGTACCAGTAGCAACCTGTGAGATGAATCCAGTGAAGGCAGTGCAAACCTGTATTTATGGTCTACAGACCACCTACCTACCCAGCTGTTCCATACTGTCTACTCGCCCAGTAGTTTCCTGCCACACCACAAGTCAGTTGAGAACAAAGGAGGGACACCATTTGTCTTTATTCTTAGAGAGATAAACTGCTTTCCATTGTGCCAGCCTGGGCATTAGCAGTACATCCAATCGTTTTTTCATCAGACTTGCGGACTGAATCCTTAACAGAAAAAAATTGAATAGAATTTAAAAACAAAATTGGATCAGCTACTCCTACCTGAATTGGAAAAGGTTTATAGATCTATGCATGATTGCACACATCCATATACGATGCCAGGTAACATAAAAACTGCACTTTTAGACGTCTGCAGCAAAGTCACCTTGGTGTTTCTAATATTGTTCTATTGGGGGGTACAATAGCCCATTTATGGCACTATACATTGCAACACTGCAGACTCTTTTACTTTACTTGAAGATAAGGTTGCATTTATTATGACCACCTACACTACGGAAGCCTACAAGACCGGATGTTACCTGCAACCCTTGCAGGCTCTGTGGCATTGCGGGAAAGGGAGTACGGGGACATTCACAGGTGTCACCAATAAAAAGCTTTCGTGTAAAAAGTATAAACAACACTGAAAGTGACAACCTATGACATTGTATACTTTAAGATGAATGAGGCAACTTCATATGCTTCAATATAGTTGCTCGCAGTTTGTTTATTTTTTGGGGAGTTTTAGAAAGTGCTAAACTTTGCCATTTTGGAGTGATGTACAGTACAAATACAGGATCAAATTAGTACTGCACAGTGTATAGGATTCTTGAACTCAAATGCACACATTTGGCCATGCTTTTTTTGGCACACATTTGCCAGTCCGATTCCCCCATGCCCAGCGCCGGGACACTCTGCCGAGTAGTCGTGCGCTTTACAAATTAATATAACATAACATAACATGCTGACACTCCAGCATACCCGAGTGGATGAGCCAAATAGTGTTCATTCTACTATGTTTTGTGGTCCTGTCCCAAAATACAGACCTACTGGTATAAAATAATAGATAGGTTGCACAGGATTGTAGACACGCCCAGAACTTTGGTTTGATAGAGGGCGGGCATACACCTGATGACAGGGATGCACTTCTAAACTAAGTGGGGGCCCATAAAACAAAAAAAGTGAGTGAGGTTAAAAATCATTATAGTTATCAAATTGTGATTTTTAATGAGTATGGTAACTATATGATATTAAAATAAGTGGACGGTATATGGGGAATTTATTGTCCCCTAACCGTAATAAGAATAGTCAACATGTTTCTGCCATGGTGGCCCAGGAGGGTCCAAGGCATTCATCAGGACCTTAACATAAAAATGGGGCTCCGTTCTTACCAACTGGTGGTTAGAAGATACCACTGTGCGGGTGTGACCTATGTCACTCTCCACTGTAAATGATGGCTTCTAAATTCAAGCCTGTAATAAAAAAAACAAAGAGTACGTAACGACATACTTAGGTCACACTGAAAACAATACATGCACTGGTTCAGCTAATAGTGAGTGGCTAATTGCGTGACATGTGACACTCTATGCGTGCGCACATCATGAGTGATAATGTGAGATAAAATCTCACTGATCTTACCCTATGCAATCAAACTACTTGCCCCATGGGAGGAAGGGAGAGGAAACCCCTGTAGTCAAACCCTGAAAAGGAAAAGCACAAACACCGCAATATGCGTCATTGAATGCGATCAAACAGTGTTCCGTTCTCTCAGATTCCAGACATACTGGAAGAGTGAAAAGCTTCACTGTGAGAAGCAGCCAGTCATACACCCATGCAACCTCTTACTGCATCAAGGACAGTTTCCCACGATTCTCCTAGATGACTGCTCCCGGTCCTCCCCGATGGTGAAATGAAGGAACCGAGGCTCCTGGTTATATAGTGCCCCCTTAATTGGTTAATCAGTGGAAATGAGCAGAACACACGAAAGGTGCAGCCAATTACGCGAGTTCCGGTGTCCCACAGCGCACTGTTTATTGAGCGGAGGACCGCCTGATCTAAAAATGGCCGCGCTTACTGCGCGTGCTCAGTGAGTGTAATATTCTGCCTGGGTGAGCGCATGCGTCTAAGATTAAGAGACGCGATGGAAGAATGCCCCAAAAGGAAAATGTCACTCTTCTAAAATACCTCTACAAATGGTATCTACACACCTGCTAGCGGACTATTCATAAAGGGAAACAAATAAGTGCCATGAGAACACGGTGTACAATCAGAGCGTGATGTTTAATCCTCAAATTTATTGCCGAAAATCGGCCAAGTGATGGCAGGTATGAATCTTTTTTAAAAAAAACCTGTTAACCAGAAAACCGCTAGATCATATGAATAATAAGCAGGTCGCTAATAAGGGGAAAGAAGCAAACGGGTACTAGCACAATTGCCTGAGTACCAGATTCCTAATCCATAAACATGGGTTTCAAAGCAACATTGCAATCAATGTTGTCAGATTGGAACCTTAGTTACCTGGGAGGCCGGATGAATAGTGCATATTGGGGACAAAAGGAGGATGTATAATGACTATAAAATACTGATATTAAGAACGCGGATTGCTCATTAGAAGAGTAATGACCAAATTGCCAATAACTGAGGATTTACAATCGATCCTTTTAGGGAAAACCTATAGATAAAGCGACCGAGTGGCAGGGGCCACACTGACTTAGTGTTGGAACAGCGCAGTATACCAAATATGTGCGCAGAATGCATCGAAGATGCTAAGAGATATAGGAGAAAAAGATAGGAGAAAAACTCCACAGAGCATGATGTCATAAAAAGATTAATTAACGTCCCATTTGCAGCCATGGGATTTCATCGTTGAGCCCACTTTCCCACGATCGTAGGCGGTAGACCCATCGTTGCTCCCTAATGTGTAGGGCTTTTGTTAGATCATATTTGCGTTTCTTCATAACCTCCAGCACTACCCACTTGAGGTCTGTGTCCTTGTGATTTTTCTCAAGGAAATGACGTGTCAATTTAGTATTGTTTTCTTTGCACCTGATGGTGCTCCGGTGCTCATTGATGTGGACCTTTATCTTCCTTGTGGTCATGCCCACATACTTAAGATTACACGGGCAAGTCAGGAGGTACACGACATTCTCCGTGTTGCAGTTACTGAATTCTCGCAGTTGCCAGGGGTAGTTGGTGCCTATGTTTACCTCCTTTGTGTTGGTCATGAGATTGCAAACCGTGCACCCTCCACAAGAATAGTGGCCCACTGGTCGTTGGTGGTTCCAAAGTGTTTGTTGTTCCTCTATTTCATGGGATATCATTTTGGAGTGTACTAGTTCGTCACGTAGGCTTCTGTTTCTCCTGAAGGCAAACAGGGGTGCTTCCCATTCTTTTCCGACGCTATTCAAGATGTTCCAGTTCTTTCTAATGATCTTCTGGACTGTGTTAGAGACAGGGGTGTACGTGGTGACACACACCAGTCTCTTGGTATCCTCTTTGCTGACATCCTCTAACAGTGACTCCCTGTTGTTGTTTCTTGCTCTTTTTCTTGCCTTTCTCACCATCCTCTTTGGATAATGACGATCCAAAAGTTTTGCCTCCAGTTGTTCCGCTTGTGCTTCAAAGGTTTCAGTGTTCGAGCAGTTTCTTCGGACTCGAAGGAACTGGCCCACCGGGAGGTTTTGCCTCAGGGCTCTCGGATGATAGCTCTCAAAGAGGAGTAAACTGTTCTTATCCGTGGTCTTGTTGTGTACTTTCATCGAGATTCCCTCACTGGTAAGAGAGATGTCCAGGTCTAAAAACACTGCATGGTCCTAAACTTATGAGGTGCTCGTCCTTGGAGTTCACCCATTGGGCGAAATTGCTTGCTTCCTCCTCTGTCCCGTTCCACACGATAAGCACGTCATCTATGTAGCGCTTCCATATTTTTAGATGTTTGAAAAATGGGTTGTTGCGGTTGAGGATATGGTCGTCTTCGAACTGCTGGACATAGAGACATGCCATACTTGGGGCAAAGGTACTGCCCATCGATGTCCCTGCGATTTGATGATAGATAACATCCTCGAACTCAAAAGTTCTCCATGAGGGCGAGTTCAGCACATTCCATCACAAATTGTTGGGGAGTGATGAAATCCCAGTCCATATTCAAGATGATATGTTCTACAACCTCCAATGTTCGTCTCTGCGGTATGCTGGTATACAGCGCCTCAATGTCCATTGTTATGAACAGGTCCCCTGTGGTGTCTATCTCCAGGTCTTGTAACAGACAGAGGACGTCTTTGTGTCCCTGAGATATGAGTGGGACTTCTGTACAATTGGTCTAAGAAACCAACCGCAGAACTGAGAAAGAGGTTCAAGAGCTGACCCTATGCCCGATACGATGGGTCTTCCTGGTGGTGGCACCCGGTTTTTATGGATCTTTGGGAGTATGTAAAACCTGGGCATCCTGGGGTTCTTATTGACGTAGAAAATCCGCCTCCTGTTTAGTAATCCAATCGTTACTAATGGCCTCTTCCACCATGTTCTTGATTCTATTCATGAGAGGCCCTGTGGGGTCATTCTGATGTATTGCGAAGCTGACTGTGTCTGAAAGTAGTCTCTTACATTCCTCTCGGTACATTTCTTGGTCCATAACGACAATGGCACCCCTTTGTCTGCCGGTTTGATAATAAGATCTTGGTTGTTCTTTAAACCCTGGAGTGCCATTCGTTCCTTTCTGGTGAGATTCTGGAATCCTTTGGTAGTTTGGAAATTAATTTCCTCAATCTCCTTTAGTACAGCTTGTTCAAAAGCTTGTATATGGCAGGGGATAGTCTGGGTTGGTGGTTGAAAAGTTGATTTCTTCCTTAATCCCGTTGATTTCCTGTCTTCTGTGTCATTCCTGGTATCGCCAAAATGATTGCGAAGCTTGATTTTCCTAAAGAATTGGGCCAATTCTGTGTTGAGAACAAATGGGTCATTGTTAGGTGTAGGGACAAACCCTAGTCCTTTTGACAGGACAGATTCCTCATCCATTGTAAGTGTGTATGTGCTGAGATTTACAATGTTCGTCACTCCCCTGCTGGTTGATGGGCGTTCGCCTTCCCTTTGCTCCTGGTCACCACTGTATTGGATGTTTCGTCCTCCCACTGGACCCTTGTATTCCTTCATTTTTGCCGTCCTCTTCCTCTGCCCCCGCCCCTGTATAAAAAAGGCTGGGGATTTTGTGGGAAGCCAAAGCCGGGAGGATAATACGGTTGTTGCCAATATCCAAATGGTGGCAATGGTGGCTGTGTCATTGGTTGGCGATAGGCTTGTTGGTATCTGCTAAATTGTGGCCCTGAGCTCTCATCGCTGCTACTGTCGCTCCTCTCTTCTCCGGAGCTGAATGTCCAATTCAGGGGAGTGGGTCTAAATCGTTGTTTCCTACCCGACTGTTGTTGTGTGGGCTTATCATAATGTTCATCAGTGATGTATGGGTAAACTGTTTCTCTACTGAATTTCTGTACGTCCTTTTTAGTTTTGTTAATTTCGACTGTGTAAGATATTCCTTGTACTCAGTATGGTCATTATTGATTTCTTCAAGTTTCTTCTTAAAGACCGATATATGCACTGATGTTTTCAAATTGCTCTCGCTTTGTTGGATCTCCACAAGGAGGGCATCTGCCAATTGTCTGGCCGTGTTAATAATTAAAATAAGCCAGTCCTTGGTACACTTCCAAGCAATGCAAGACCAGTTTGTGCGAAACTCCTTATTGTTAAGGAACAGTCTGGGTTCATTAGTTACTATGAGTCCCCTCGGTGCAGTGTTTTTCCTAAGGTATTCCGTCATAAAGGCCCCATGAAGAGCCGTACGTATCTGTTCCTTCTTTTTGGCTGACAATGCCTCCCATTCGTCAGAGTTCTTAACCTTCTGCGCCACCACCACATCGGCTAACACAGACGGTGCACTGAGGATCTCCGCAAGTACCTCCTCCCGAACGACAGTTCGGTGTCCATGGTTCAAGCAGGAGTTATAGTAAGTGAGCCAGATCAATTCCTGATCAGCTCCTCTTAATTGATTGTCTGGGACTTTGTCTTCACTTTTCGACAAATATCCTGGTCTGATCTCTACTGATCAGCACTCAACCCCAATGGGTAAAGGTACCCTAGATCGTTCCACAGCCATCAGCTGTACATTAATCATAAACACAATAAATCCCATGCTAATACATGGGGAGGGGAACTAGAGGCGCGGGGTTCTAGGAGCAAGCAGCCTCCAACAGCAAATGTTTAACCACAACAAGAGCTGCTCCTAGTATAGTGACCACTGTGGGTTTTAAAACCGAATTGTAAGTGAAAGCATCTCACAAAATGTGACGGACTGGTCTCACACACCACCGGGTGTCATGCTTCATCATTGACCAGTCCTCGCCCTCTAAAACCTTGGTTTGATAGAGGCGGGCATACATCTGATGACAGGGATGCACTTCTAAACTAAGTGGGGGCCCATAAAACAAAAAGTGAGTGAGGTTAAAAATCATTATAGTTATCAAATTGTGATTTTTAATGAGTATGGTAACTATATGATATTAAAATAAGTGGACGGTATATGGGAATTGATTGTCCCCTAACCGTAATAAGAATAGTCAACATGTTTCTGCCATGGTGGCCCAGGAGGGTCCAAGGCATTCATCAGGACCTTAACATAAAAATGGGGCTCCGTTCTTACCAACTGGTGGTTAGAAGATACCACTGTGCGGGTGTGACCTATGTCACTCTCCACTGTAAATGATGGCTTCTAAATTCAAGCCTGTAATAAAAAAACAAGAGTACATAACGACATACTTAGGTCACACTGAAAACAATACATGCACTGGTTCAGCTAATAGTGAGTGGCTAATTGCGTGACATGTGACACTCTATGCGTGCGCACATCATGAGTGATAATGTGAGATAAAATCTCACTGATCTTACCCTATGCAATCAAACTACTTGCCCCATGGGAGGAAGGGAGAGGAAACCCCTGTAGTCAATATGCGTCATTGAATGCGATCAAACAGTGTTCCGGAACACTGTTTGATCGCATTCAATGACGCATATTGCGGTGTTTGTGCTTTTCCTTTTCAGGGTTTGACTACAGGGGTTTCCTCTCCCTTCCTCCCATGGGGCAAGTAGTTTGATTGCATCGGGTAAGATCAGTGAGATTTTATCTCACATTATCACTCATGATGTGCGCACGCATAGAGTGTCACATGTCACGCAATTAGCCACTCACTATTAGCTGAACCAGTGCATGTATTGTTTTCAGTGTGACCTAAGTATGTCGTTATGTACTCTTTTTTTTTTTATTACAGGCTTGAATTTAGAAGCCATCATTTACAGTGGAGAGTGACTTAGGTCACACCCGCACAGTGGTATCTTCTAACCACCAGTTGGTAAGAACGGAGCCCCATTTTTATGTTAAGGTCCTGATGAATGCCTTTGACCCTCTTGGGCCACCTTGGCAGAAACATGTTGACTATTCTTATTACGGTTAGGGGACAATCAATTCCCATATACCGTCCACTTATTTTAATATCATATAGTTACCATACTCATTAAAAATCACAATTTGATAACTATAATGATTTTTAACCTCACTCACTTTTTTTGTTTTATGGGCCCCCACTTAGTTTAGAAGTGCATCCCTGTCATCAGGTGTATGCCCGCCCTCTATCAAACCAAGGTTTTAGAGGGCGAGGACTGGTCAATGATGAAGCATGACACCCGGTGGTGTGTGAGACCAGTCCGTCACATTTTGTGAGATGCTTTCACTCACAATTCGGTTTTAAAACCCACAGTGGTCACTATACTAGGAGCAGCTCTTGTTGTGGTTAAACATTTGCTGTTGGAGGCTGCTTGCTCCTAGAACCCAGCGCCTCTAGTTCCCCTCCCCATGTATTAGCATGGGATTTATTGTGTTTATGATTAATGTACAGCTGATGGCTGTGGGAACGATCTAGGGGTACCTTTACCCATTGGGGTTGAGTGCTGATCAGTAGAGATCAGACCAGGGATATTTGTCGAAAAAGTGAAGGCAAAGTCCCAGACAATCAATTAAGAGGAGCTGATCAGGAATTGATCTGGCTCACTTACTCTAAATCGTGCTTGAACCATGGACACCGAACTGTCGTTCGGGGAGGAGGTACTTGCGGAGATCCTCAGTGCACCGTCTGTGTTAGCCGATGTGGTGGTGGCGCAGACGGTTAAGAACTCTGACGAATGGGAGGCATTGTCAGCCAAAAAGAAGGAACAGATACGTACGGCTCTTCATGGGGCCTTTATGACGGAGTACCTTAGGAAAAACACTGCACCGAGGGGACTCATAGTAACTAATGAACCCAGACTGTTCCTTAACAATAAGGAGTTTCGCACAAACTGGTCTTGCATTGCTTGGAAGTGTACCAAGGACTGGCTTATTTTAATTATTAACACGGCCAGACAATTGGCAGATGCCCTCCTTGTGGAGATCCAACAAAGCGAGAGCAAGTTGAAAACATCAGTGCATATATCGGTCTTTAAGAAGAAACTTGAAGAAATCAATAATGACCATACAGAGTACAAGGAATATCTTACACAGTCGAAATTAACAAAACTAAAAAAGGACGTACAGAAATTCAGTAGAGAAACAGTTTACCCATACATCACTGATGAACATTATGATAAGCCCGCACAACAACAGTCGGGTAGGAAACAACGATTTAGACCCACTCCCCTGAATTGGACATTCAGCTCCGGAGAAGAGAGGAGCGACAGTAGCAGCGATGAGAGCTCAGGGCCACAATTTAGCAGATACCAACAAGGCTATCGCCAACCAATGACACAGCCACCATTGCCACCATTTGGATATTGGCAACAACCGTATTATCCTCCGTCTTTGGCTTCCCACAAAATCCCCAGCCTTTTTTATACAGGGGCGGGGCAGAGGAAGAGGACGGCAAAAAGAAGGAATACAAGGGTCCAGTGGGAGGACGAAACATCCAATACAGTGGTGACCAGGAGCAAAGGGAAGGCGAACGCCCGTCAACCAGCAGGGAGTGACGAACATTGTAAATCTCAGCACATACACACTTACAATGGATGAGGAATCTGTCCTGTCAAAAGGACTAGGGTTTGTCCCTACACCTAACAATGACCCATTTGTTCTCAACACAGAATTGGCCCAATTCTTTAGGAAAATCAAGCTTCGCAATCATTTCGGAGATACCAGGAATGACACAGAAGACAGGAAATCAACGGGATTAAGGAAGAAATCAACTTTTCTACCACCAACCCAGACTATCCCCTGCCATATACAAGCTTTTGAACAAGCTGTACTAAAGGAGATTGAGGAAATTAATTTCCAAACTACCAAAGGATTCCAGAATCTCACCAGAAAGGAACGAATGGCACTCCAGGGTTTAAAGAACAACCAAGATCTTATTATCAAACCGGCAGACAAAGGGGTGCCATTGTCGTTATGGACCAAGAAATGTACCGAGAGGAATGTAAGAGACTACTTTCAGACACAGTCAGCTACGCAATACATCAAAATGACCCCACAGGGCCTCTCATGAATAGAATCAAGAACATGGTGGAAGAGGCCATTAGTAACGATTGGATTACTAAACAGGAGGCGGATTTTCTGGTCAATAAGAACCCCAGGATGCCCAGGTTTTACATACTCCCAAAGATCCATAAAAACCGGGTGCCACCACCAGGAAGACCCATCGTATCGGGCATAGGGTCAGCTCTTGAACCTCTTTCTCAGTTCTGCGATTGGTTTCTTAGAACAATTGTACAGAAGTCCCACTCATATCTCAGGGACACAAAGACGTCCTCTGTCTGTTACGAGACCTGGAGATAGACACCACAGGGGACCTGTTCATAACAATGGACATTGAGGCGCTGTATACCAGCATACCGCATAGACGAACATTGGAGGTTGTAGAACATATCATCTTGAATATGGACTGGGATTTCATCACTCCCCAACAATTTGTGATGGAATGTGCTGAACTCGCCCTCATGGAGAACTTTTTTGAGTTCGAGGATGTTATCTATCATCAAATCACAGGGACATCGATGGGCAGTACCTTTGCCCCAAGTATGGCATGTCTCTATGTCCAGCAGTTCGAAGACGACCATATCCTCAACCGCAACAACCCATTTTTCAAACATCTAAAAATATGGAAGCGCTACATAGATGACGTGCTTATCGTGTGGAACGGTACAGAGGAGGAAGCAAGCAATTTCGCCCAATGGGTGAACTCCAAGGACGAGCACCTCAGGTTCACATACACCATAAGTAAGGACCATGCAGTGTTTTTAGACCTGGACATCTCTCTTACCAGTGAGGAAATCTCGACGAAAGTACACAACAAGACCACGGATAAGAACAGTTTACTCCTCTTTGAGAGCTATCATCCGAGAGCCCTGAGGCAAAACCTCCCGGTGGGCTAGTTCCTTCGAGTCCGAAGAAACTGCTCGAACACTGAAACCTTTGAAGCACAAGCGGAACAACTTGAGGCAAAACTTTTGGATCGTCATTATCCAAAGAGGATGGTGAGAAAGGCAAGAAAAAGAGCAAGAAACAACAACAGGGAGTCACTGTTAGAGGATGTCACCAAAGAGGATACCAAGAGACTGGTGTGTGTCACCACGTACACCCCTGTCTCTAACACAGTCCAGAAGATCATTAGAAAGAACTGGAACATCTTGAACAGCGTCGGAAATAAATGGGAAGCACCCCTGTTTGCCTTCAGGAGAAACAGAAGCCTACGTGACGAACTAGTACACTCCAAAATGATATCCCATGAAATAGAGGAACAACAAACACTTTGGAACCACCAACGACCAGTGGGCCACTATTCTTGTGGAGGGTGCACGGTTTGCAATCTCACGACAAACACAAAGGAGGTAAACATAGGCACCAACTACCCCTGGCAACTGCGAGAATTCAGTAACTGCAACACGGAGAATGTCGTGTACCTCCTGACTTGCCCGTGTAATCTTAAGTATGTGGGCATGACCACAAGGAAGATAAAGGTCCACATCAATGAGCACCGGAGCACCATCAGGTGCAAAAAAAACAATACTAAATTGACACGTCATTTCCTTGAGAAAAATCACAAGGACACAGACCTCAAGTGGGTAGTGCTGGAGGTTATGAAGAAACGCAAATATGATCTAACAAAAGCCCTACACATTAGGGAGCAACGATGGGTCTACCGCCTACGATCGTGGGAAAGTGGGCTCAACGATGAAATCCCATGGCTGCAAATGGGACGTTAATTAATCTTTTTATGACATCATGCTCTGTGGAGTTTTTCTCCTATCTTTTTCTCCTATATCTCTTAGCATCTTTGATACATTCTGTGCACATATTTGGTATACTGCGCTGTTCTAACACTAAGTCAGTGTGGCCCCTGCCACTCGGTCGCTTTTACCTATAGGTTTTCCCTAAAAGGATCGATTGTAAATCCTCAGTTATTGGCAATTTGGTCATTACTCTTCTATTGAGCAATCCGCGTTCTTAATATCAGTATTTTATAGTCATTATACATCCTCCTTTGTCCCCAATATGCACAATTCATCCGGCCTCCCAGGTAACTAAGGTTCCAATCTGACAACATTGATTGCAATGTTGCTTTGAAACCCATGTTTATGAATTAGGAATCTGGTACTCAGGCAATAGTGCCGGTACCCGTTTTGCTTCTTTCCCCTTATTAGCGACCTGCTTATTTTCATATGATCTAGCGGTTTTCTGGTTAACAGGTGTTTTTTAAAAAAAAGATTCATACCTGCCATCACTTGGCCGATTTTCGGCAATAAATTTGAGGATTAAACATCACGCTCTGATTGTACACTGTGTTCTCATGGCACTTATTTGTTTCCCTTTATGAATAGTCCACTCGCACGTGTGTAGATACCATTTGTAGAGGTATTTTAGAAGAGTGACATTTTCCTTTTGGGGCATTCTTCCATCGCGTCTCTTAATCTTAGACGCATGCGCTCACCCAGGCAGAATATTACACTCACTGAGCACGCGCAGAGAGCTCGGCCATTTTTAGATCAGGCGGTCCTCCGCTCAATAAACAGTGCGCTGTGGGACACCGGAACTCGCGTAATTGGCTGCACCTTTCGTGTGTTCTGCTCATTTCCACTGATTAACCAATTAAGGGGGCACTATATAACCAGGAGCCTCGGTTCCTTCATTTCACCATCGGGGAGGACCGGGAGCAGTCATCTAGGAGAATCGTGGGAAACTGTCCTTGATGCAGTAAGAGGTTGCATGGGTGTATGACTGGCTGCTTCTCACAGTGAAGCTTTTCACTCTTCCAGTATGTCTGGAATCTGAGAGAACGGAACACTGTTTGATCGCATTCAATGACGCATATTGCGGTGTTTGTGCTTTTCCTTTTCAGGGTTTGACTACAGGGGTTTCCTCTCCCTTCCTCCCATGGGGCAAGTAGTTTGATTGCTTAGGGTAAGATCAGTGAGATTTTATCTCACATTATCACTCATGATGTGCGCATGCATAGAGTGTCACATGTCACGCACTTAGCCACTCACTATTAGCTGAACCAGTGCATGTATTGTTTTCAGTGTGAACTAAGTATGTCGTTACGTACTCTTTGTTTTTTTTATTACAGGCTTGAATTTAGAAGCCATCATTTACAGTGGAGAGTGACATAGGTCACACCCGCACAGTGGTATCTTCTAACCACCAGTTGGTAAGAACGGAGCCCCATTTTTATGTTAAGGTCCTGATGAATGCCTTGGACCCTCCTGGGCCACCATGGCAGAAACATGTTGACTATTCTTATTAAGGTTAGGGGACAATCAATTCCCCATATACCGTCCACTTATTTTAATATCATATAGTTACCATACTCATTAAAAATCACAATTTGATAACTATAATGATTTTTAACCTCACTCACTTTTTTTGTTTTATGGGCCCCCACTTAGTTTAGAAGTGCATCCCTGTCATCAGGTGTATGCCCGCCCTCTATCAAACCAAGGTTTTAGAGGGCGAGGACTGGTCAATGATGAAGCATGACACCCGGTGGTGTGTGAGACCAGTCCGTCACATTTTGTGAGATGCTTTCACTTACAATTCGGTTTTAAAACCCACAGTGGTCACTATACTAGGAGCAGCTCTTGTTGTGGTTAAACATTTGCTGTTGGAGGCTGCTTGCTCCTAGAACCCCGCGCCTCTAGTTCCCCTCCCCATGTATTAGCATGGGATTTATTGTGTTTATGACGCCCAGAACTTTGCCACCACAGCTAATACTGAATGGCAGTTGGAACAATTTGGTACTTGGAGCAAATGACATATGCAAGTAGAGAATGTCCAGAAAAATTCAATAAAGTGTGGGATGCATGGAAAAGGTATAGTACAAGTGGTTTGGACTGACAATATGTGTTAGTGTCTGAGGTCGTGTGCTGGGAAAGAAGAGACAGCAAGATCTTATTCTAAAAGAGTAACCGGCCACAGTGTAGTAAATACACTTTTGATTCTGATGTATCTTGGAAATATCAATGGTTGGACATATCTAATATGAGATCATGAGTGAGTGTTGTGTTATATTGCATCAACATTTTAATGAAATTTTTAAAAACATTAAAAGGTTTTGGAGTAACACAAGTCCAACTGGTATTACAAAAGTGTGTGGTGTGAAATAGGACAGTGCAGCAATTAGGACATGTCTTTAAGCATATACCATTTGAAGAGTTCAGTTTTCTAAACTTTGCAGAAATATAAGTGATTGGGTTCTGCTCTCAGTATGGGATTCAAAAACTTTCAAACTTTCAGGCCTCAGGCTCTCAGGGATCTGCCTTCATGTACCTGTCATATGAGGATGTGGAGCTGGGTAAGGTGCAAATTGGCATTTGGAGATACATTGTCACTTTTCCAGAAAACCTTGTGGGTGGTGCAGTGTATATTGATTTTAACCTCTACTTCACCGGAAGCCAAAGGCTTGGGTTTACATGATCACATTTTCATAAGTGGAGTTATGTTTGGCCAACTGATTCTGTTTGCATGTATGTATGTTGCATTATGTATGTGGTACTTGTATAGTGTTAACCTAGCCAAAAGGCAGCAGACCATTCACTATACAGGGTGTATAGCAGAGATATGATCAAAGATTAAATCAAGGCAGGGAGTACTGTGTTCTGAGAGGGTTGGTGCACTATTTACTATATTGTGATTACGTATTTCATCAGCAATCTCCTAAAATGCAGAAATGTGGTGGAATCACCCACCATCAGGGGATAGTGTTGTTGTATTCATGCATATATATGAACTACGTATGATGCAAATCTAGCTAAAAGGCAAGTCTATCATTAAGCTTGTGAGGGAGCCCGGTATACATAATATTCAAATTTTTTTGGTTAAATATTTTTATTAGGTTCATGGGCGTCAGCAGAAATGTTTCCAGGGGGGGGGGGGCAAAATGTTAACGTCATCACCATCCTCCGACATGATGTGTGCCAGGTGGGGCACAAGAAACACTGGGGCGCAGGAGGAGCCATGGGGGGCAGGAAGCAGGCCGCATATGATCTCATACAACACAGCACAGAAAGCAGCCTGCAGGATTCTGTACCCCGGCAGCAGACAACCTCCTGTTTTCTCAGTCCAACACCCTCTGCAAGCATGGATGACCTAGCTCCTAGAGGCGATCCACATTAAAAGTGTATGACACACGAAAGTGCACCCTGCCACTTTGTGCAGCTGCGTCCCTGCATAGAGAACCACTAGCTGCTAAATAACCACACATATAATAAAAAATAATAACCCTTGCTTGAAGTTCTCTGGGCGGAAGGACACTGCATCCCACACTGCACTGGGAAGTAAGGCATTCGGGACATGTATGTCACTGCAGCAGTGTCCAGATGATTACCCAGTATCTACTACAGATGAGGTACCTACATCTGGCTATCTGTGGAGCACTGCACCTCCCTGACTCTTCCTGGCACTAGCTGCAGAAACAACAGAAACACAATACGATCAGGCTCTACACTCTGTCGGACCGAAGAGTGTTCTCAGTGGTCAAAGTGGAGGAAAAAAAAGTAGGGGAACTGTGGGCGCAGAATCAGAGGGCGTGAATAAGCAGAGGATTGGGTCAGTGGGCGTAGTCAGAAGTGTGGCTAGAAAAAGCAAAGCATCCCAATTATTAGTATTTGTTTGGCATTTCACTGACCAGTTACAGCTTATTACGTTATTTGTCTCAACCAATGGATACACATGTTTATTTAAGGTTCAACATGAGTTCTTGACATTACAATACATTCACAATGTGGGATATGTTTCCAATCACAGAATGTCCCAAATACGCTTAAAAGTGGAATCACAAGCCATTTGTCATCAGCACTTCTCCCTTTTTCCACAAGAACAGTTCAAACATGAATTGCAAAATATTGTAATTTGCAAATGTTTTCCACATAATTATGGCTCTGCCATACTTGCCCCATAATACATCATCTGTTGCATAATCTGACAATTCTTTTTTTATGTTCAATAAGTTTTTATTGGTTGTTCGAAACAAAACAATGTATAATACATAAAGTACAAAAGATACTATAAGCAAAAGAAAATACAGCACAGTTCAAATCTTAAATAACCTAAATAGAGACAAAATAGGTGAATAGACTATCAGCACTGCGTCAGCAAATAACATAAATAAAAATAATATAGATGGCACATGGGATGTATCTTTAAGGCAGAAACAGATAACATGGAAGGCTATTTCGTTCGGTACATATCTAGTGGTTACAAGAGTTTCGGCTTAATCCTAGAACAATTATATCACACTGCGCGAAATATAGACGGTGATAAGAGGTTAAAGATCCTTGATGTGTGCCCCTCTAAATGTCATGGTAAAGATGTCGGTCATGGAGGGTCCCCGTACGGTACTGTGTAAGAGCGTAAGGTAGTTTGAGAGACAGTTCACAGTGGTTTGTATGATTCAAAGAAGAGATCAAGGGATTCCCACATGCTTCTAATCGGGGACTTCCACGGAGAGTTGTGGAGCGCTATATTATCAGCACCTCGCAGGTTAGTGACCCAGTTCAGCCAGTGTTTAAAGGACGTTTTGCGAGTATCCTTCCAATTGTTGAGAATTATCTTAAATGCTGCTGTGAGAAGTAGGTCAAGGAGTGCCTTGCCTTTTTGCACAAGGAGTCTGCTCTTGTAGGAGCAAATAGCAGAGCCGGGAGGTCCCTGCTTGTATCAAGGGGGAAAAGTTTAGATATGAATTCAAGGACTTTATCCCAATAGGGTGTCACACACGGGCAAAGAGTTAGTAAGTGTTCTAAGTCCCCTACTGCACCATTGCAGTTCCAGCAGATATCGTCTTCACGGATTTTGTGTTTGTGTAGTCGGGCTGGTGTCCAATATGCCTTGTGTAGGAGCCAGAACTTTGTGTGGGACAGCACCGGGCTGATTTTATTTTTAAATACTGAGTTCCATGTCCAGGACCAGTCTGAGTCTGAGATCGATAATCTGACAATTCTAACAAAAAATTGTTTGTAGCTCAAATGCATCAAAAATTACTAAAAAGGAGGGAGGAGCCAAGTGTCGGACCAAGATGGCCGCTTGAGCTCTCGGCTCCGCCGCTACTATCCCCCCAAACCCAATATCCTGACGATATCCTGTCCCTAATGGTCGGCGATTGCAGCAGAAAGTGAGCGGTGCCGATTGACGTTGTCCCGACTCTCTGACGCCGCCCGGAGCTGAAGATACCGGTGCCGGTCAATTGGGCCTGTTCGCTGGTGCTGGACCGGGGACTAAGGTGAGGAGGAGGCGGCTGTGACGTGAACGGGAATCGGATGCCCGGACCGGAAGTCGCCGGTCGGAGCGCGACTTCCCCACCCAGCAGAATCTCACCTTCTGAAGTGACACACGGGGCGCGGATGGGGCGGTGGTAGGATTCCTCCCCCCCCCCCTCTTTCTTGACGGCCCGTTTCCTCCTGGACCGAGCATGGAGGTGGCAACACAGGCAACGCGATAGGCGGCGGCGTGGGGAGGTCGGACCTTCGAGGACTGACTGGAGGGGTGAGAGCGACCTGCTTTCCATTTCCCCCTCCCCCCCCCCTCAGCGGCATTTGTTGGGGAGGTGCGACTGGGGCCAAGATTGACCTGCTTCCTTGCCTGTGCTCTCGCGTCGGCCTGGCGGCGGAAGGTGGCGCCGACCGGACCGGGGAATGGATCGACAGTAGAGGTGACATCTACCTGTGAGGAGGCCGAAACTCCACGCGAACCACGTGCCTCCGGTGCCTCCCGCCCCTGACCGGGCGCCCGCGCTGGCCGGAACCACGCGCGGCGATTAGCCACAGTATTGACCACTCGGCTGTGCGCGGCAAGTGATCTGGACCGGAAACTAACTAAGCGACCTGGGATACAGAGGGATAATGGCGAGTAAGGCAGACTCGGACAGGGGCCAGGCCAAGGGGTCCAGGGGGTCGAGACAGATCCAATCGAACAAACTGGACCGCTATACCCTGCCCAGAGGCTCGCCGACGGATCCGCATCATGCCCTTAGGGTGGGGGAGGTCTCTGCGAGCCCCACTCCGGAACTGACCCTGCAGGATGTCATGGCAGCCATAGAGGGGGTCAAATCATCCCTGGAACATAAAATGGACACCATCTCCATAGAAGTGAACCTAATCCGGGCCGACCTAACAAAGATGAACGAAAAAGTCAAATCCTTGGATATTAAGACGACCGGTCTAACGGACGACGTGTCGCAGCTCCAGCAAGAAGTACGCGATCTCAAATCCTTTTGTGAGACGGCCGAACGTAAACTTGACGACTGCGAAGGAAGGTCTAGGCGCAATAATATCCGCATTTTAGGGGTGCCCGAAAAATCAGAAGGGCCAGCCCCTGACTTGTTCGTTGAGGACCTTATCCTGAACCATCTTAAACCCAAGGGACTGGGGAATTTTTTACCATAGAACGTGCCCACAGGATCCCGGGTGGGCGACCCAGGCCCGGGCGCCTCCGCGCCCTCTAATTGCACGGGTCCTCAACTTCAGAGACAGAGACGCTATCCTGCAATGCGCCCGAGCGACACCCCCCCTAAGCTACGAAAATGCCGCCCTCTCATTCTTTCCGGACTTTACACAAATGGTGCAAAGGCAGCGTAGAACGTTTCTGGCCGTCAAGAAGAAACTCAGGGACAAAGGACTTAGGTACGCCATGATGTTTCCGGCACGTCTACGTGTCGAGGACGGTGGAAGGGTATGGTTCTTCGAGAATCCTGAGCTGGCCTCAGATTGGCTGGACAGTCGATCCGCTGGTGACCCCCGGGGAAGTAGTCGAGATGGAGATCAAGCGTCACAGGAACGGGAGTGAATACTGATTAACAGGCAGGCGGCCTGTATGAACATAACCAGGTACCCGGGGTTTTAAGGCCCCACAGTCGGACGACAGTTTTATGGAACCGTAGCTATTCAGCAAGGCACTCCATGACATTATGGGAACAATTTATCAGTGACGAATGGGTTTGGGATAGTGGGAAGGGGCACCGACCTTTCTCCTCTTTACTACCTTTAGTTATTGTACGTTCTAGGGTATTGGGTGACAGGACCTCTGCCAGTTTGTAATGGGCAGTTCTAAGTCCAGAGAGCAGGGACGCAGGGAGGGGGGTTGTTGGAAAAGGGAGTTGGGAGGGGTGGGTTGTTCTATTGTTAATTGTATATATCGATACATGATTTGTGTACGGATTGTTCTTTCGGCAAATTTTATAATCTGCATGACCAAGGCTCTGGGAGACACATACACTTATGACGCATACGCAGTGGGATAAAAGTGCGAAGATCCTGAGCTGGAATGTCAACGGGTTGGGGGACAAGGTTAAACGCAGTATAGTTCTCCAATATATTAGGAAGCAAGCTCCCGACATTGTCCTGCTTCAGGAGACACACTTGATAGGTAGCTCATGTAAGGCATTGTGTAGATCTGGATATAAATTAGTGGCACACGCAGGGTTCACCAAAGGCTCCAGAGGCGTGGGTGTAATGTTGAAAAATACCTTCCCGCTCACTATAGACCGCATTTGGGCAGACGACAGGGGCCGATACGTGGGTGTCACGGGGTCCTGGGAGGGGCGCACTACCACACTGGTCTCAATTTACGTTCCCCCTGGCCTCCAGTCCACCACATTCCAGGACCTGCGTGCCACTCTCATCTCACTACCTGAGGGGGTGTTGTTGCTGGGAGGGGACTTTAATTCTGTGGGGTCGGGAGAGTTTGACCGCCATCCACCGCGGAAACTGGGGCCCTCGCATAACTGGTTGCCTGACTTTCTTGACACCATGGGACTAGTGGATGGCTGGCGCACATATAACCCTGACAGAATGCAATACACGTTTCACTCGGGAGCTCATGGCAGCTTCTCCAGATTAGATTACATCTTGATCCCAGCCCCCCAAGTCTCGCATATCCATGAAATTAGACATCTGGCTAGGGGCATTTCGGATCACTCACCGCTTTGGGTCCATGTGCTTCTTGATCAAGCCCGGGTGGGTAGGGTGGCCCCTATTAACCCCTGGCACCTTCGCAACCCTAAAATCCATCAAGAACTCACCAAAACAATTGATACATATTTTGCCGAAAACCTGGGCACTGTGGACTCCTCACAGGCGCTCTGGGAAGCATTTAAGACGGTGATTAGGGGAGAGGCCCTGTCACTGATATCCGGACAAAAGAAAGAAAGATATAAAGAAATTGCAAGAATAGAGGATGAGATCTCTCGCCTAGAGAGAGAGATGGAGATGACGGTCACACCTGCCACAGCTCACTTGTTGCGACTCAAACAGGATGAATACAAGGCACTATTAACTGAAAGAGCGAAAGTGCTAGGGAGAGAGACGCTCGGTAGACTCTATGATCTCGGGGATAAAGCCGGGAAACTAATAGCCTGGCTTGATAAACGCGAATGGGCAAACAGGTTAGTCCCAGTCCTTCACGAGGCTAATGACACTGATGTAACGGATCCGCAGGGCATAGCAAACTGCTTCGCCAGGCACTATAAATTAATATACTCCGCAGTGGCGTCCTATACTGAAGACGAATCTTTCGAACTACTGCAGGACATCAAACTTCCCACTCTTTCTTTAGACGATCAGCGTCTTTTAGATAGCCCCCTGACTAAAGAGGAAATAGCGGCAGCAATCAGGTCACTGCGGTCAGGAAAAGCTCTTGGCCCTAACGGCATCCCAATTGAATTGTATAAACTCAGCCCTGACAAAGTGTCCATTCATCTCAAGAACATGTTTGAGGAAAGTAGAGACATAGGAGTGCTCCCTATTGACCAACGTATAGCCAACATAGTAACCATACACAAGGAAGGTAAGCCCAAAACGGACTGCGCCTCCTATAGGCCGATATCCCTCCTCAATGCCGAACCCAAGATCCTTGCTAAAGTCCTCGCCACTCGTCTCATAAACGTAATTCCGGAACTGGTACACCCGGACCAGTCCGGCTTCATTCCGCATAGGAACACGGCGTTGAACCTACGCCGTGCTCACGGTGTTCTGGGCAGAGTAGACACGATTCTTGAGCCAGCTGTCCTCGTGTCTTTAGATGCCACTATGGCATTCGACACTATAGAATGGCCTTATCTTATGGCGGTCCTCCGAAAGTTCGGGTTCGGCCAGGAATTCATGCAATGGATCCATCTTCTATATTCGGAACCCATGGCGCAAGTCGTGGTGAATAACAAAAAGTCAGATCCCTTTGCCCTGAGCCGGGGCACCCGTCAAGGGTGCCCACTCTCTCCCCTTCTTTTGCACTGGCGCTGGAACCACTAGCCGCGTGGATCCGCCAAAACCCAGTTATTCAGGGAATGCGGTGGTCACCCGACTGGGAGGACCGCATTTCGCTCTATGCGGATGATATATTACTTTATTTAACAGAGCCCAAAAAGTCTCTAATAGCAGTTCTAGACATCTTAGCCACGTTCGGTAAATACTCCGGTTTCCGGGTCAACTGGTCTAAATCCCATCTCTATGTTCTTCGAGGGGACTCCCCTGCGTTACCCCGAAACTGTCCCATCCAAGTAAGCACCACCGGGTTCAAATACCTGGGTATATTTCTCTCCCGGGATCCTATACTCCGCTATGAAAATAATCTTCTCCCTCCATTGCTCCGCTTGCGGCGAGACATTGCCAGCTGGAAATCCCTTCCCCTTTCCCTACTGGGCAAAGCTGCTCTTTTTAAAATGATGTCCCTACCCCGTTTTCTTTATGTGTTGCAGAATACACTTGACCCAGTCCCTCCGAAATATTTCACAGAAATTGAAGGCCTCCAGAGAGACCTGCTATGGAACGGGCCTCCCCGTATAGCCCTGACTAAGCTCACGCTACAGTGGTACGATGGGGGCATCAGCCTTCCTGATATTAAAAAAAAATATTACTGGGCGGCACACCTAGCAGCCATTAACCACAGCACATACGGAGAACGTGACAACCCGGGCTATCAGATGGACAGGTGGCTCCTCCCGAACGGGAGCTATAATCGACCCCTCTACGCGAAATCCGGCAGATCCAAGCTCACAGGGCCCACTGGCCACTCTGCTAAAGTGTGGCACGCAGCAAATAAATCTCTGGGGTGGGAGGGTAGATTGACATTGGCTACCCCCTGTGGGACTCCGCGAAGCTTGGTAACCTGTGGTCCTCGAAAGGGTTTTCTAAATGGGACCTGATCGGAATTTCACGGGTCGGGGATTTGTGGAAACAGGGTGAAGTAAAACCCTTTGCCGCCCTTCAAACTCAATACGAACTTGCGGATGCCGAACTTTTCCGATATAATCAGATTAGCCACGCACTATGCTCTCTCATCCCTAGAGGCACATCCCTTCCTGACTCGTCCCCTTTAGAGGACAGAATATTAGATGGCCATGTTCCTGACAGGACTATTTCATTAATTTACAACAAATTGATACACCACATGGACGATCCTCTCCTGGCTTTGAAGGGGAAATGGGTAGCTGATGGGATGGAATTGGACGATGAGGACTGGCAGGAAGCGGTCTCCTCGCCCCGGGTGGTAGCTATTTCGGTCCGACTACGACTTGTCCAACTTAAAATCCTGCACAGAGTATATATGACCGGCCCTCGACTGGTGATGATGGGGAGAGCCGAAACAGGGGACTGTCGCAGGAAATGTGGCCTCACGGGCACATTCATGCATATTATGTGGGAGTGCACCCTAGTCCAAAGGTACTGGAGAGAGGTACATGAAACTATGAGTACAGTACTGAATGTCCGTATACGCCCGGAGGCACGTAGATGCCTACTAAACATATGGGAGCCAACTGATCTCAACACACACCAAACGCAGTGGGCAACTTTGGGCTTCATGCTGGCAAAAAGAAATATCGCTCAGGCCTGGGGGCGACGGCCCCTCCTACTTTAACTACTTGGGAAAACAACATGGACTGGTGCATGTTCAGAGAAAAGACAGTGTTTACTGCCCGAGGATGCCCCGAAAATGGACCCACATTTGGTCACTGTGGAACGCTTATCGTGGCGATATCTGCACCCCCACAAACTGTAGAACCTGCTGATTGACTTCCCCATTGATTACCCCCACTGCATGTAAATTCACTAATGTACTGCCTTGATTGTCATGCATATTTTATACTGTACCGATATCGATGCCGCTATGTTAATGATTGTTTAATAAAAAGTTGTAAAAAAAAAAAAAAAAAAAATTACTATAAAATTTGACTTGTGTTGCTGCAAAGTGGAGACCCTTTGCAAAGGTTGACTGTTCACCTTTCTCACTGCTGCATTTGTATGTTACACTGGTACTGAGGCTAAATCTTTGCAAAGACTGTTAGTATGTGTAAGAATGTCAAACTAATAAAGCATCAGAAAATGTACCGCATTACGCTGCAGCCCTTTTTTTGCTGCATAATTTAGTTAACACTGCAACATAATTTTGTCCTCCATTGCTGCATAATTCTGTGGCCCCAAAGCAGACAGCGCATGTTAAAAGTGCTTGTGCATGAAGCGGAGACCCTAAAGCTTGCAAACTTAGTTTGGTGTGCGTGCAAATCCTGCATTGCCGATCCCTAGTGAGTTGCACTACTTCTGCAGAAACAAGGCCAACGGAGGTACCAATGGGTGAGGCGGACTAGCCTCAGGGTCCTGTAACCTCTGTGACAGAGTCACTATTGCACTAGAGTGTGCTGCTTCGTAGGCCTGCCCACAAGATTGAAGGTGAACTTCGGTATGGATTATGGTGGACAGGCCTTCAAGGTTAACCCACACTTGACACCACTAGGGTCCACCTGGTGGTGCTAAGACACCAGGGCTTCTAAGGTCTAGCGGGGCCTTCTAAGGTCTAGCATGGGAATGTGCTCCCTTAGGAGAGAAGGCTGAACCTGGTTCCCCAGTTCCAAATTCGGCAGCTCTGGCCATAGTGCCACATCTTCTCCCCCACTGAACACCATACTCTTCCACTAAAAGAAACTCGTACTGCCTTTAGATGCAATCCAATTGTGTCCCGCTATAAACGCCTGGAAGCAACTCAATTCAAATTATGCACTAGACAAGAGTAATATTCTGTCTGAAAAAACAGTAACAACCTCCTGGAAAAAGCAAACACTCACAGGGAATGCAAGACTAAGTAAAGTATGTGAAATGTAAGCAGGAACAACATGCTTACCTTAATGCTTGTGCACTCGTTATTCAGAAATCAATGAGTATTTTTGCCTGAAAAGCTAAGGACATGACTACAGGGCCCAGAAGGGTCCCGTTTCAATGTCCATTGCTTAAATCCTTACAAAACATAAGGAGTATGGTTTTAAAAGAGCACATTCATGAACATAAAGCTGCAGTACACTACACATTTCATAAACTACTAAAAGGAAAACAGCTGATAAGGATCACATGAAACATTTTCTACACCACGCATCAACCAGATATCGCAGTACCTCCAGGAATGGTGAACTTCCTCACCTGAGGAAAAAAATGCTATTCAAAGACGAGAAAAAATGAAAGTAGTGCTGCCTTCACTGGGAAAGTCTGTTGGCGCTAAGGTGTTTGGATGTGAATAAAACCAATCTGGCAACTTTTTGACCACTCTGTCTTCTTTTAAATTATTTAGTTATTTATTTTTCGTATTTTGAACAATTTCTTTTCTCTCCATTCCGAGGCTGCACTTTGGATTAGAAAATGTCTGAAAAAGACATTTCCAACACAAGTATTACTTCCTTTTTAGATCGATTTCACAGGGGAACGAATTAAGGAGAGGAAAGAGAGGGTACGAGGCAGTTCTTGGAGTCACGGTTTTCAGTGAGGAGCTAGACAGAGACAGAAAAAAAAGGAGAGGTTATGACTTACTTCAAGCTGTGGGAGCAGGCAAGCCCGCACCTTCTCTCTTGATCTTGCCGATCAGCAGCAGTTTTCCCGCTCCTAATATTGACGGCCCTGCAAACAAACACCACTGTGGGGGCTGTGTCCTTACGCGCGGTTCTTTACAGCGTAAGATAGGTGGCGCAGCACTCCGTCATGATGTCATGATAGGGATTTGGTGCTGCTGGCCTAAAATATATAATGAAGAGGCCTGATCACAAAATTAAAAGATCCATCCATTCTTACAATGGAAATAAAAATGGAAAATGCCACACAATTACATTTTAAAACACACCACCACGGCACCAGTACGGCGGGCCGGGTGATCCAGGGGGGGGCAAGCGCCCCTCCTTGCCCCCACCCCGCAGACGCCCATGATTAGGTTTTAACAATTTAGATACAGTGGAGCATAAAAAAATTACTTGACTGACATGCATAGATAGACTGAGATGGTTTAGGCAGTTGATTTTACATTGGTGGCTATCTTCTTACTTATCTGCCACTAAACATCATTACAGTCCCAGTATTACATATATATTGAGGCCATCGACGTTGATCGTATGTGTCCCGCAGTGTGCCTGTAGGCCTGAATCCTGGCTGAGGAGCTACGTCTACCCAAGTAGTGGGACATTTCCCATGTGGGACTTGCAACGTTTGTCGCTTAACAAAGGCCAGCAAAGAAATCGACGTGGGCCTAAACACACCGTGGAAGCAGAGAAAGTTTTCCAATTGTAATAGCAGCAACATTGTATATATTATGACCTGTAAATGTCAGATGAAGTACATCGGAATGACGACACGAAAGGTGAAGATAAGGATGAATGAGCACCGCAGTACATTCCTTTGTGGCAAGACAGTCACAAAAATGATGCGTCATTTCCAGACAGCGGGACATGATGAAAATTATTTCACCTGGTCAGTTATTGAGAAGATGCCAACTACCTTCAGTGAAAAACAACTGTTAAAACTTGAACAACGTTGGATATATCGCTTGTCTAGCTCTGTCCATGGATTAAACGAGGATATTCCATGGACAATGCTAAAGTAAGCCCGGGTCTAAGATTCATCAGGCAAATAAACAAATAAAAGGAATTAGCAATAAGACACTGACTGAATATGGGGGCAATAGTTGTAACGTTGAAAAAAGAAAAAAAGTCATGGGGAAAGGCAATCAACTATTGCGTTGATTAGAATCACCATTACTTATCCGAGGGGGACGAAGATCTATTTCCCGGCATTGACCAGAGGGACCAGTTCCCCACCAATGAAGGAGACTTTGGAATCTTTGCCAACTAACACCTTTCTAACGAACTTTATTGTCCACAATGAACAGCTCCTTAAATATCATTATTGTCCACAAGGACTCAGACTTTATGAAGAGGGCGGAAAGCAGGCTAAAGACCAGGAAAACAACAGAGGCTTAGCATTTGATGTACGTCAGATCATATAATGCCTCCACCACTCTGGGTAATATTTAGCATCGGGTCTCCAAAAACAACAAAAAAAAACACAAAACGTGATTGACTATATGGACCCAGATATGAGGAAGGGGTCTTTATATATAACTATCTTCCCGATGTAAGTATTGGAAAAACACCACAAAGGGTACAATATTTACGCAGGTCACAGACAGCCCATGTTTTAGTTTATGGAGGCAGGGGCGAACAATATATAAATAAAAAGAGGTATTGAACATCGGGGCGATAGGAGTGATTGTACTACACTTCCCATCAACCTTTGCCCCTCCTCTCTTCATTAACGGTGTTGGAATGGTTGGGACCACAAATCCCATGGGGCATCACAGCGCTTCTGGCGCTCGCGCAGATGCAGTGATGTCATCTGCAGACGCCTGTGTGTACTTAGGGTCCCGCTCCGCTGCAAAGATCACACGGCGGCGGGCAGGATGGGAGCCTTAGGTGCACCGGCGGTGCTCGTACTTTGATGAAGTAAGTTGTTTGACTGATGTGGAACTGTTAATGAGTGATGTATGGAAGGACGGTTTTTCTAACTCACCGAAACCGGCATTTAAGATAGAGATTGCCTGAGATGTCTATGTTTGCGGGCTCTGACCGCCGCGAAAATAACAGCGTTTTTTGTGCAATTCTGATTTGACTTTGGGAAAGCTGCTAAACCCGGGCATAAAAACAATACGCCATCGAGAGAGGGATGAGTTTTAAGTGTTAAGACACTGGCTTATTTGTATTCTAAACAACCAAGAGAAAAGAACGAGGGCAGTGACCAGGCAAACAAAACCCCAAATATTGCTTGAAATCTACAACGAGATTGATTTGACAAAAGGGCTGTATTATGAGAAAATAAACAGGGTGGTTACAGAATTGAGAGTAGAAAAACCTTTGCAATGACACTTGACACATGATGTGTTTCATTCACTTCCACAGTGTTTGACTATAAGACAGCACCGAACTTCTTGACCCGCATGGTGCGTAATAACGATACCCGGTAGGTAAGCATACAGAGTTAAAATAAGAGTCAACCGGCATGAAGGTGATTTTATTAGAGACATAGTCACATTGGAAGGTCTCCACGAATATTAAACACAATGGTTGTGCATATCAATGAGTAGATGCTTGTGATTAAGACACCTATCACTATAGCCCACTATATACTGGTTGGAGTTCACAATAAGATTTCGTTTTAATGAGTAGATGTAAATTGAGATCCAGGCTTCAGAAGAAGGGTATCGAGGGACAGTCACTCACGTTATCACACAATAGAGGATAACAGTAAACTTTTGAACACTTTTTGAGAAAACATGAGGCGGAAAATTTCACGGTGGACAATATTTACCCTGAATTGAACCGGTAAATTTGTCCCACTATACATTTTGTTCGTTTCTTTTTCTTGTAGAAATACTACGGGAAGACCAGAAAACAGGTGAGCGCACTAGGCCTCATTGTTGCATGAAATACGTGTGAATTTTTAAAGCAGGGATACTTAAAAGTAGAGATTCTAGCCCTGAAAAAGGCCCCAGACCCGTGAGGGCTCAAGTTGTGGGCCGAAACATGTTGGCATTTTGATGTGGGTAAAACTGAATGAATAAAGTTCAGAAAAAACCCCTTTCTTTTGTATCACATTTTTTATCCAGTACCCCAGGTACCCTATGAATAAACTTACTGTTTGGGTATACCTGTAGGTATTTTTAATGTCACTCATCTGGTTCCCTGCATGGCCAGTTAATATTTTATATAAGAACTCCCATAATATTCTTTGGTTGAGTCCGCCCAGGTAGTACCATCTCACCTGGGTGTGGAAAGACTCCTATGATGAAGCATGTCACGATAAGTGAGTGAGGCGTCTTCTCCAATATCTTTGGATATTCCATCACCCGAAGATAGTCGGAGGTTTAATATTCGACCTCAGTGGGACCTCTTACACTTTTTCCTTTCTCTTGTTTTCCTTTTTCTTTCTGCCTGAATACCCATTACGGATATACAGACACCAGCAGTTGCCTTTTGTGATGTGATTGTACCTGGGAGTTTGCAACTGATCTGCTTCTCTCACTCTCTCTTGGGAATAAGTCGTAATATTCTGCCCGTGTGTTTAGGCTATACTCCCTGTCCACTAATGACGATATCAAAGCTGCTGACTTGTATCCCTAACTTGGAACCTGGGTGTTGAACTGGGGTATTGATTCGGGCAGCGGGGGGGGTGCAGACGGGGGGGAGCAGGTCCGCTATGCAGGCATACGTGGTGACTTGGCAGCTGACGACTAGAGGTGCGGGGGCGTGATTACTTCCCTTGTGTTATCCTGGAGTTGTGCTCAGGGGCGAACACTGCTATAGGGCGTCTCCGGTATGTGTGCGCTCTGACTCGTTGTGTCCGTCATCGGGTCCTATTGGTGTGGCGGGTGCTGTCTGGGTATGGGGTTCCTCGGCTGGTTCTGCTCATGTGGTTTGCTGGCTGAACTGCTGGCTGAACTGGTATAATAGTTGTGCCTATTCCATGGATATGTGGTGTTTGCGTGTTCCTTTCACCTCCTCGTCTCGTATCGCTTCCTCCTCTGCTGCGCCCCACTTCTTAACTGCTCCCACCCAGGCCTCCACTGGGGGTCCCTCCGGGGCTCGCCAGTGCATGACTATTCCTCTTTTTGCCAGGAGCAGTGAAAGGGACGTGAATTGAACCTGTACTTTATCAGTTTTCCGTCTCCTGAACACTCCTAGTGCGCACGCCTCCCATGTATTGGCCCCTGGAGTGTTTGTGGTTGTGCGGAGTGCCTCATGGATGTAATTCCAGTACTGTTGTAGTGTAGGGAATCCCCAGAACATATGTTTGAAGTCCGCTGCAGGAGCCTGACATCGGGGACAGAGGAACTGTGTATCTGGATAGAAGCGCTGTATGCGCCCTGGCGTTAGGTACGCCCTATGTAAGATGTTCAATTGTATGTTTTTAAAGCGTGTGTTTCTAGAGACCTTTTTGGGGTATTCTATGGCCTGCGCCCACTCCTTGTCATGTAGCGGTCGATCCAAGTCCTCCTCCCACGTCTGTCGGAGCGAGGTTAGTGGTTTGAGTAGTAATTCCCGGATGGCTTTATACAGCCATGTGATGAGGTGTCTGCCCACCCCCATATGTAGTATGGTATGTATTACTGGATGCGTCGGTGGCTCTACTTCGTCCGGATCCCAAAACAGGCGGCTGCTGGCTATAATTCATCTATGCAGTAGGAATTGCCCCGGGGGAGATCATATTCCTCCACTAGCTGATCGTAGGGTCGCAATTGCCCGTCCTCAAAGAGGGATTCCAACTCCGTCAGTGAGCTGTCGGTCCACACTCGTAGGGTTTGGGCTGTGTAATATTTTTCCTTGTTGGGGAACCTCACCAACGGAAGCAATGGGGAGTACGGGGGCCTCCCCCCGGACATACGATGTATGCGCAACATACAGTTGCGAGCTATCGTCACTTGCAGCGGGTAGGTGCGCTGGGGCTTAGTGCCGGGCAAGAGCATGCGCCGGATTGCCGGCAGGGATATATGCTCTGTGTCAGAAGTTGTCTCGCCCATGTGGCGTTCCGCGGTCCAGTGCGATAGCCATTGTAGTTGTGCCGCTAAGAAGTATGCCTCAAAGGCTGGATCCCCCAGTCCCCCCTGATCCGTTGGTAGGAGTAGCTTAGATAGGGCTACTCTGTGCCGGCCCGCTCCCCAAATGAGAGAGGTGAGGAGGGTGTCCAGTTCTCGGAAAAAGGGGCGAGGAGGAATGACAGGGAGGTTGGCGAAGTGATATAGTAGCCTAGGGACAATGATCATTTTGGCTAAGGCCACGCGCCCGATGGGGGCCAGGGGTAGCGTCTTCCAGAAGCTCACTGCCGTTCTAATTCCTGCCAGCGCCTTACGGTGGTTCCCTTCATAAATGTTGCTTGGGGAATGGTACAGACGTACTCCGAGGTACCTAGGCGCCTCACTGCTCCAGGCGATTCTCTGGCTCCCTATTGTAATGTCGAGGGGGGCTAGGTGTGGACTAAGCGGGTAGATCGTGGATTTGTCCCAGTTTACTCTGAGGCCTGAGACTTCTGCGAATTCCCACAGGACTGTCCATATCGGAGTTAAGTCGGAGGTAATGTCGCGCACGTACAGTAGCAGGTCGTCCGCGTATAATGATACGCTGTGGACCGTGCCCGCTATCGGGATACCCCAAGCCTCTTCCTCCCGGCGCAACCGTATCGCCAAGGGTTCGATTGCCAAAGCAAACAGTAACTGGGAGAGGGGACACCCCTGTCGTGTACCCCTCTCTACCCGGAGCGGGCGGAGATATACTTGTCCAATCGTACCCTAGACGTGAGGTTCGTGTATAGGAGTCATGTGTACCCAAGTAGGGTCGGGCCCAGATCACTCTGTCGGAGAACGGCAAACAGATAAGGCCAGAGGAGGGTGTCGAAGGCTTTCTCTAGATCGAGAATTAGGCACGCCGCTCTAGGGAACTGGGAACCTGCTTCATCCTGCACGTGGAATAACCTTCGCAAGTTCTGGGACGTATTGTGCCCTGGTACGAACCCACACTGATCTGGGTGGATCAGTGGGGGAAGGATTTGGGAGTACCGGTCTGCTAGAATTTTGCCCATGGTTTTACAGTTTGCAATTAGTAGCGTTATCGGCCTATATGAGGCCGGGAGCCGCGGGTCGCAATCCGGTTTTGGGAACATCACCAGGACTGACTCTCTAAGTGAGCCCGGCAGCTCACTACGTTCCAGTGCTTCCTCATACATATCCACTATCCGGGGCACAAGTTGACTGGAGAATGTGCCGTAGTATTCTAATGGGAACCCGTCCATGCCCGGGGCTTTGTTGCGCACCAGGGCGCGGAATGCGTGGGAAACATTTACGGACACAATCTTTTCGTCTAGGACGTCCCTGTCTTCTGCTGGGATTCGTGGTATAGCTAAAGGGCTTAGGAATTGCTCTATCAGCTGCGGACAGCCTGGTGCCGGGCATCGATAGATCCCTGAGTAGAAGTCATGAAAAATTTGTAGAATTTCTACCTGCGAGTGTCGGGGAGTCCCTGTCTGGTCTATTAATTCCGTGATTGGTTTTAACTCTGCATCTTGTCGGGCCAACCATGCCAGAAGTGTCCCTGCTCTATCGCCTTCTCTATGAGCTCTGGCCGCATGTGCCCTGAAGTTGTACTTGCGCAGATCCCGTAGTGTCTCTGCGTAGGCCGTCTTGGCCATCGCAACTTGTGCTGGGGTGGCCGTGCTCGCGTCTGCGTCCTTAGTTAGCGTCGCCAATGTAGTCTCCGCTCGTAGGAGCGACGTTTCTAGCCTTTTCCGGACCCCTGCTATCTGTTGTATACATTGCCCCCTAGCGACTACTTTAAAGCATCCCATTCCAGCGATCTGGATGCTGCTGTATAGGCGTTTGTTGTGAAATAATTGCGAATGCTATTCTCCTGGTCGTGTCGAAACACTTGATCTGTTAGGCACTCTCGCGGTAGTTTCCATGTTGGCACTAGGGGATGGGGAGGTCTCCATCCGAGGGTTATTACGTGGGCATCATGATCCGATAGGACCCGGCCGAAATAGTGTGAATATTGGGTTTTAGGGAGCAGTGAGGTGGCACAGAGGAACCTATCGAGTCTCACCCGTAAGTCATGGGGAATCGAGTGAAAGTAGTATAGTCTAGTGTCCGGGTTCTGGGTCCACCACACATAAAGAATGATGATGGATTAAACCCAGATCAGTTGACTGGGGGTGAGTGCTTGCAATGTTCAACACTCCATCCATCATCCCCTTTGGTTTTGCTATGTTCGCCCTAAGTTGGCAGGGTATGCCCAGACGTGGGTCCCTTGCTCACTTTGCCACTGGATTCAAGATAGCTTGGCTGATGACGGCTGTAAGCCAGAAACCAGTCCCAGGATGCTTGTTTCCGGTCCAGGGAAGACATGGCTTGGCAGTTTGGGCTGGACTGTTCCCATGAGGCACAGGGTCAGACTGATTTGCATATGGCCATGTCTGAACTGGGGTGGCGGAGTGAGCTAAAGAATGATGATGGATTAAACCCAGATCAGTTGACTGGGGGTGAGTGCTTGCAATGTTCAACACTACGTCCATCATCCCCTTTGGTTTTGCTATGTTCGCCCTAAGTTGGCAGGGTATGCCCAGACGTGGGTCCCTTGCTCACTTTGCCACTGGATTCAAGATAGCCTGGCTGATGACGGCTGTAAACCAGAAACCGGTCCCAGGATGCTTGTTTCTGGTCCAGGGAAGACATGGCTTGGCAGTTTGGGCTGGACTGTTCCCATGAGGCACAGGGTCAGACTGATTTGCATATGGCCATGTCTGAACTGGGGTGGTGGAGTGAGCTAAAGAATGATGATGGATTAACCCCAGATCAGTTGACTGGGAGTGAGTGCTTGCAATGTTCAACACTCCGTCCATCATCCCCTTTGGTTTTGCTATGTTCGCCCTAAGTTGGCAGGGTATGCCCAGACGTGGGTCCCTTGCTCACTTTGCCACTGGATTCAAGATAGCCTGGCTGATGACGGCTGTAAGCCAGAAACCGGTCCCAGGATGCTTGTTTCCGGTCCAGGGAAGACATGGCTTGGCAGTTTGGGCTGGACTGTTCCCATGAGGCACAGGGTCAGACTGATTTGCATATGGCCATGTCTGAACTGGGGTGGCGGAGTGAGCTAAAGAATGATGATGGATTAAACCCAGATCAGTTGACTGGGGGTGAGTGCTTGCAATGTTCAACACTCCATCCATCATCCCCTTTGGTTTTGCTATGTTCGCCCTAAGTTGGCAGGGTATGCCCAGATGTAGGTCCCTTGCTCACTTTGCCACTGGATTCAAGATAGCCTGGCTGATGACGGCTGTAAGCCAGAAACCGGTCCCAGGATGCTTGTTTCCGGTCCAGGGAAGACATGGCTTGGCAGTTTGGGCTGGACTGTTCCCATGAGGCACAGGGTCAGACTGATTTGCATATGGCCATGTCTGAACTGGGGTGGCTGAGTGAGCTAAAGAATGATGATGGATTAAACCCAGATCAGTTGACTGGGGGTGAGTGCTTGCAATGTTCAACACTCCGTCCATCATCCCCTTTGGTTCCACCACACATCCACCAGCGCCCATTGTGTCACCCAAGTTTGAAACCGTTCTGTTTGCTTATGTGCTGGGGAGTGTATAGGGGGGTGGGACATATCGAGGTGAAGGTCTAGTGTGCAATTGTAGTCGCCCCCTAGGAGCCATGGTGTTGATGTGTATTGGGCTAGTACCCCGTTGAGTTGTCCCCAGAATTTGTCCTGGTCTACATTGGGAGCATATATACTCCCCAGGAGTATCGACTGACCTTCTAAGAGCCCTTCCAAGAGTGTGTATCGGCCCTCCTTGTCTATCGTGTGTTTAATTTCTAGGAAGGGAGTCCCTGGTCAGAGCCAGATCAGGGTGCCCCGGGCAAGGGCCGAGTAAGTCATGGCATAGATAGTTCCCCACCATTTCCTTCGCAACCGGTCTGCCTCCAACGCTGTTAAATGTGTTTCCTGCAGCACGGCTATTACCGCTTGTTGCCTCTTTATATATGAGTAAATAGCGTACCTTTTGCGCGCTGTGTGCATACCTCTATCATTGATCGTTATGATCGTAATATCCGTGTTAGGGATCTTGGTAGGCATTCGATGTTGTCTGTGGGTTTGGTGTTCTCTCTACTAGGGCCCAGTCCCTGCCTGGTGACCCCCGCATTTTTGCCAGCCGTTCGTGTTCGGTGGACCTGCCCGTCTGCACACTATTCTTTGGAATATCTGGGTGGATCTGTTAGGGGAGGGGGTATAACTGTAAAATAGGGAGAACTCCCAACGAATGGGACCTATTGCTCGGGGCGATACGTCCAAACTAAAAAGTGTGTACATGCTTTAGTACGGTAACTGGGGGATCGTGGCCTCTCTCTTTCACTAGCGGTGGTCTGCGTGGCCCTTCGCAGCATGAGGGTATGAAGGTGATGCCGGTCGGGTCCCTCCGCCCACCGTGTGTTGTGTCTGTTAGGCGGATATGGTGCTCTCTTAGCGTTCCCCTATATAATCCCCACATTACATATTGTCTTTGTAATGTTCGGCATCTAGACTCTTGGACGATGCTGGATGCTCCGAGGAGTCTGGATGTGGCCCAGTGTCCTTAGTTATATGAGCGTGTCCGCCGTCTGTGGGGTCACTATTGGTGGAGTGATCGAACCATCTCGGGAGGTGTTTGTGTCGCTGACTTCCTCCTCTGGTGTGAGAAGGTGGGAGCCTTTTTCTTCATCAGAGCTCTCTACTGTCGGGCCGATCTGTGCTGCCGCCTGTAATGCCTTCCTGCGTTCTGCTATTATTTGCTCCAGATCCGGGGAGCTTTGGTTACTGGTCTCGGGTCGCGAACTCCACTGTTTTAGAGTGATTTTCTTCCTTGGACGTCGCTGACTTCTAGGTTCCTGATTCCCTTGTTGTGTGCAACTGGTTTCGATTCCTTGCAGATGCTGTTGTGCCCAATCGTATGCGTCCTTGGGGTCCGAGAAAAAGTGCGTGTGGCCGTCATGCATAATGTTTAGGCGCGCTGGGAACAGGAGGGCGTACTGAACATGTTTTTGGCGCAGTAGGCGCTTAATCTCCAGGAAAGACGTGCGCTGCCTCTGGACCGCCTTGGAGTAATCGGGGAACAGCATGACCTGCTTATCTTCGACTCGGAGCGGCCCCTGTTGTCTGGCTGCCCGGACTATTGCATCCCTATCTCGATGATGAAGCAGTTTCAGCAGGAACGGCCTGGGCGGGGAGCCCGGGGGTGGCCTGCATGCCGGGACGCGGTGCGCCCTCTCTACTGAGAAGAAGGGGATCAGGTCAGTTGCTGGCGTGAATGTTTTGACCCACGTTTCAACGTATCCTATGGGGACTAGTCCTTCCGCTCCTTCCGGTAGGTTCAGAATCCTTATGTTACTTTGGCGTGAGCGCCTGTCCAGATCATCCGTTTTATCTTCTAGGAGTTTCACTCGCGTTTGAAGGTCACTTAGAGTGGATTGTTGCGACTTCACTTGAGGTTCAATTGTGTGTATTGTTTTCTCCCCCTGTTTCACTTTGTCTGCTAACTTGCGATGGTCGTTTTGCAAGAGGTTCAGGTCTGTGGCCAACGCCCCGAATCTGTCCTCCATAGTGCCTCTAGAATGTTCTATGGCCGCCAGTACCTTGTCTAGCTTGTCCGACATTGTCGCTGTTTGCGTTAGCTCTTCTGCTGTTCGGGCAGCATTATTTCCTGGGGAGGATCTTCTGGTGGGGCCCGGCGTTGGGCCGACAGTAGCATTGCACTGGTGCCCCATATTTGAAGTTGGTTTAGGGGAGTTTCTGTCCGGTAGTAGGGTTTGCGCGTTTTGTGAGCAGTAGCGGGTAGCCCTTCGGGTGTCCCGCTCTGGGCCCCTACTCCGGTTTGTGCTATCCAATGGGCCGCAGTTAGGTTGCGTTCACCGCTGTACCCGTGCCACCTGTTTCAGTCACCCTGTCTGCCTCCTCCAGTGACGGAGTCCCGCAGGATGGTAGGGAAAAGACTCACTCGCTTTCCTGTAGCCCTGCCCGATGTCGTGCTGTGGATGCCTGTCCTCTGGCTGTCCTGTCGCGCGCCTCGAGGCCTAGCGCCGTGCAGACGGGGGCTCCTGGCGGTGCATGGAGTGGGGTGAGCTGAGGATAGATAGGAGCCCAGGACATGCGCGGTCTCAGAGCAGGCTGGCCAGGATTTTCGGTTGGATACTCTGGCAGAGGGGGCGCCTCGCAATGTGCCGGAATCTCCCCCTAGACTGTAGTGCTGGTTCGCTGGGGTCGCTGGGCCTCGCTCTCCCCCGTAGTACTCACGGGGCTGGGCACGGTGGCGGGTGGGCAGTGTTTGCCTGTTGTCCTCTTAGGGTGTGGCGGCGTGTATTCACCCCTTCCAACCTCCCCGCCGCTCGCCCCGGCACCGTGCGGACAGGGGGCTTTGGAGTCGCGATAGGGCCTGCAAGGTGCGTTGGGTGGCCGTGAGCCGGGCAGGCCACGCACCCTGAGCGGGCTAGCCAGGTCCCTTGGTGGTGTTGCTGGACCGCGGGGATGCCGCGCTGTGCTGCGGGGGTTGTCCTCTAGGGCGTCCCATCAGGTCGTGCCCCGCCGGGCCACGCTCTCGCCTGAGGTCGCCACGGGGGTGGGACAGGGCATCAGGAGTAGGCCTCTCGGTAGGATCCTTTGGCAGAGGTGGTGTCCCCCGGCACACCGATATTTCCCTCTAGGCTTTAGCGCCGGTTCGCTGGGCCCCGCTCTCCCTCACAGTGTCCACAGGGGCCAGGCAAGGCGCCGGGTGGGCAGTGTGCGCCTGTTGTCCTCTTCAGGAGGGGCGACATGTGTGCCTTTCTTCACGCCTTCCCGCCGCATGCCTCGAGGCCTGGCGCCGCACGAACGGGGGCTTTAGATGCTGCACAGGGGGTGGAAGTGGCAGTGGGTGATCATTAGCTGGACAGGCTGTGCGTCCGGAGCGGGCGAGCCAGGCCCCCCGACGGCGGCGCTGGACAGTGGGAACTCCGCGCTGTGTGTCAGAGGTGCCCTCCAGACCGTCCCGTCGAGTCGCGCCCCACTAGGCCACGCTCTCATCCGTGGCCAGCACAGGGGGTGGGTTAGGGTGTCAGGTGCAGTCCGCTTGGCAGGATACTCCGGTAGAGGGGGTGTCTCACAGTATGCCGGTATTTTCCCCCCGTAGACTTTAGCACTGGCGCGCTGGGATCACTAAGCCCCGCTTTCCCTCGCGGCGCCTCCGGGGTTGGGTAAGGTGACGGGTGGGTAGTGTGTCCCCACTGTCCTCTTCCGAAGTGGCCGCATGGGTGCCTCCCCTTCAGTTCTCCTGCCGCGCGCCTCGAGGCCTGTCGCCGTGTGGGCGGGGGGCTTTGGTGCCGCGCGGGGGCCAGAGGGAGTGGTGCGTGGTCGTTGGGCCGGGTAGCCCACGCACCCGGTGCGGACGAGCCAGGCCCCCTGGCCGCGTCATGGGACTTCGGGGACGCCGCGCTGTGCTTCAGCGGTTTTCACGAGTCCATCCCACCGGGTCGTGCCCCGCTGGACCGCGCTCTCACCTGTGGCCCCCGCGGGGGGGTCAGGGCATCGGGTGATATGCTCTCTCCCGTCAGCGTCTGTGGTGCCTGGTTTACACCGCTGCCCAAGGCCCTTCAGGCCCGCGGTCTCGGGGGGGGGAGGTCTTCAGCGCCGGCCAAAGTCGGCCATGATGGATGCAGGCCCCGCGTCACCGGGCTTGATCCCGCCTGGAAAAACCGGCTCCAACTCGGCGATTTTGGGCTTATCGCGGCATTTTCTCGTGCTAGCACCTCTGGTCACTAATGGGGCGGGCCGTTGGGGCTCGGCCGGCACCTATAGATTACCGTGGATCGGGCCACTGCTCGGAGCCTCAAGCAGACACTTCCGCCATCTTGGCCTTCTTGGCCATGCTCCCCTACATAATATTCTAATTACTCATTGCTTAGGATCTGGTAAAGTCAATGGTTGGTGCGCAATATCGGGAGGATTTTCATGAGTAGTAAGAGATGTATATTCATTTCTTAACTGCATTGATTTATGGTACAAACAACAGGTCCATATCACATATTACCCCCAAATTCTAGTTTTTGCAACGTGACTAGGAGTTACTGAGGTTTCTGCTGCATATGACTACAAGCATTTTGAAATCAGCACCATTTAGCATCAGGATCTTTTTTTTGTTCTGTTCAGACAAAGAAAGGTCTCTATCAGTGAATGAATGTTTGGTCACAGCATCCTGTGATGTATTTCTGGCTGCCTGAGCACAGGTGTATTTGTGTGTTATCAACATACATTTGGGATTTGACTTGGTATTTCTCTTAAAAGATGGGACAGTTGTAGCATGTCAATGTTGAACAGAAAGGGTGAGAGAGATGACCTGTTGTGGCAAAACCACAAGGTTTTTTGAAAGTTGACAATTGATCTCAGTTAATATGTGCTGGTCTCCAATTCATGAGGAAGAAGTGTCTCAACTTTTGCATAGCACCTGCCAGTATATTCACTGAGTCCGTTAAGTATGATTACATGATCCGCAGTGTAAGAGGATGCAAAGAAGTCCAAGCCTTCTCATTCAGGATATCATCCGTGCTTCGTGACAGAAGCAACACCATCCCGCAACTATGTCAGTGATATTTGTGCTGTCCAATTGTTACTTCACCTATCATCAGCACAGTCAATCCTGTTCAAATGAGGTAACAACAAAAGTCGCAACCATATCTGAGTGGAAGGCTAGAGAAATATTCAAGGATTTGCAGGATTCTAGAATCCCAGGGTTTGAGAATTTACTGCATGATTTGAAGTTTATGGGATTCAGGTATCAACTGCGGGATTCAAGGATCTACTGCAGGATTCCAGGATTGTGCAGTCTGCAACAGTGCATAATCAAGTGTTTGTCTTTCTTTCATGTGGATGAGAGGAAGCCTCTACATGGGTTCAACTCTTCACCTGTGGTCCTGTGTTTGGGCTCAGCTCGTCGCTTGTGTTTTTCGTTCTCCAGCCAAAATGATCTACAAGCGAGATATTGAAAACATCTTCCCAGATGTTTCCTGTTTGTGGTGTTTTGAAATTCCTTCTGCAGTGTCACCTCAAAGACTTTGCCTGCATTCTTGGAATCATTGTGGGACTCCTTCTTGACCCCTGCTCTTCACCTGTAACTACATACAGGGATTTGGTCACACCCTCAATATTGTGCTGTAACAACTGTCTCATGGGCATATAAAGTGCTACATGCAGACCCTGTGCGAACCTTAATTTCTGAGACCAGTCTTGATTCATTTGGCTCTAACACAATAAAGGTACAATGCTGTTGATTATTTGTCACAGTGCATCAGTTACCAAAGAAAATCGTGTGCATGTCACATTTCCTGTAGAATGTCACCATTTATGCAAAATCAATATAAATGGAAAAAATGTGCAGATTTTAAATGGATGTATGAGCAGAGATTAACAGTAGTCTTGTGTTCTGTTTAATACAAAAAAACTCATCAGTCCTAAGAGACTACAAAAATTAGAGACAACCTTTATCTGACAAGATGAGTGGCGGTTTCTGCGGGTGGGTTAAGGGGCTCCGCCCTTCAAATAACATGGGTTATGGATTGTAATTGCACAAAGCAATTACCATCCAATTTAAATTATATTATATTCATCCACTGCCTTGGCCTGGTAGTCCATTCTCCAAAACAGATGTCAGGCAGTCAGACAGTTTCAATTTGGCGAATGCACATGTGCCAGTTATATTGTATTAGCAGTGAATTTTTAAGTAGCCTACAGGCTGACTTGCTGCCAACCCGGTTCTGCAATACTTGGGGGTCCTCTGGGACCGCCCACTAATGACGTGATAAAGCATCACATTTTGGAGCAACCCCTGGATGTGTACAGTATCAGCCCTGTACTCCCGGAGCTGCTTGACAGTCATTTACACCTGCCTCTCATCACCCCCCTCTTTCCCAGTTCATAAGAGGATGATGAGTTTGGAAAGGGAGGGGTTGCAGCCTTTGCAAGAGGGCCTGAACTCACAGAGTCATGAGACTCAACTCATGGCTCTGTGAGGTCGGTCACTTGCTGTAAACAGGTAGACTGTGCATGCTTCTGCACCGCGTGTATCTTTTTGGAGTATTCAAGCCAGAGAGAGGATTTCAGGAGCTGCAAGCTTGTGGAGAATAAGATCCACAGACTGTTGGTGTGCAGTCCAACACCAACCGGACTACAAGACTGTTGAGGTCAGTGGTCTTGACTTGTTTTCATGGTTGTGTTCACGCCTCTCTGTATTGTTCCTCTTTCCCTCCCTTTCCCTCTTTTTCTTACTTCCACTCTCCATCCTTTTCTTGCTTTCTCTTTCTACCCCTGTCCAGTTGTTTTCTTCTCCTATTACCTATATTTAATCTATCGCCCTTCCTTTCTAGTACCAACAACAGCAGTGCTGCTACCAGAGAGAAAGAGAGGGAGAGCAAATAGCACTGCAGGCAATAAATTAGGCACTTGCTGGCCCTTTTACAACACAATCATTCTAAATTCTGCCTGGCTGAGAATGTTTCTTAGAGTCATTTAGCCCAAATGTACTGTGTCTACAAAGAAAGTCATCTAATTAAATTAAATTAAATTAGGCAACTTGCTTTCTAGACATAGAATGCACGTATTTCTGAAATGTATTGTTATTCCGGATGTGTGTTTTATGTCTAGAAAGCAAGTTTCCAGTTCAGTTAGGCCATTTGCTTTCTAGACACAGAAGTACGTGCTTGATAACTTTTCAGAAACATGGTCTTAGTTGCTTCCCAGTCTGGCAGAATTTAGAATGCTGCCAGCTGGCATCACCACTGCTCTGTGTGCTCTGCTGAGAGTCCAAGAACTGGATAACAATGAAGTCAAACAGCTTTTTGACCCACTGACAGACACTGTGAAAAACGTGCACAGTCTGCAGCCTGAACTCCAGAGCTCTCAATCGTCACCTGCTGCGACTCATTTGTAAATAGAGGTGGGCGAGCCTGCAAGTTAAGCCAAGTCAAACCAAGGGTCTGGCTCGGCTCTTAGATCCTGTGCACAAACCGAGCCCTCAAAATGTTTGCTGTGTAAATTATACAACAAACATCATGTAAAATATTATGGTGTCTCTTACAATTCAAATAAACTATGGGGCATATTAGCAAGACCGGCGATAAAATTATCGCCGTTTTAGCGGCAGGAAACTGCCGCTAAAACGGCGATAATGGGCTTGCTAATATGCGTTATAGAATTCAATAGAAGCCCAGGTTAGATGTCCTGCACATCTAACCTGGGCTTCTATTGAATTCTATAACGCATATTAGCAAGCCCATTATCGCCGTTTTAGCGGCAGTTTCCTGCTGCTAAAACGGCGATAATTTTATCGCCGGTCTTGATAATATGCCCCTATATTTCTTTGATAGAGTGGAAATCTTATTTCATTGTAGGGGTGCATCACAATCACATGTAAAGCACACCCGCACATAATCATTTGCTGTATTAACGTGAAGTGTTAGAATTGTGAAATGTATTAACTTGAATATGTGACGTATTTTAGGCCATTGAAAGAAGCATGGAGAACTAACGTAGAAAATGAATGTAACTAGCAGAAGACGTTAACATCAAGAACTCGTCTTGTGCAACTGAGAATTATTCAGATATTAAATGTGCTAATTAATTATATAATTTCATATATAGGTAAATGCATTAGTTGAGAGTGCATTAATGTGATGTGAATTCGTAAAGCTTATATGATGTTTTTTTTATGTTGGCTGAACTTCTTGGGCCTGAAATGCAAGTCCCTGAAAACTCTCACTTTAGAATTAATAGTTTCAATTTCATGTGTGCTGTGAAATCTGTTCTTTCTCACGTTTTGTGTTGCAGGTTAAGAAGCGCCCTTTTAGGCAGAATAATGTCTTTGTTTTACTAGTTAGTCAAAGAGGGAAGAAATTACACCTGTTTGGCTTGAGTCAATAAAGGATGGTTGTTGCGCTTCACACAGGAGAAGGCCTGGGAACCAAGGACAAATTGTTGGAAGGAAGGCACACCATCGACATCGTGGAAAAATACCTCCAGGACTGTTCCCAGGGTGGATGGCCTGATTCGAAATGCACCATGGGAGTGCTACCTGTAGATAACTGGCTGTTAGAATTTGGCATAGAGCGCCACTTTTCCCTTGCCTTGAGAGAGAGAGCATCCTATCATGAGCTCTGTCTTTGGTAGCTTTATGCTGCTTGGACCCATTGATCGTGGAGAGACTTCTTAGGGCAACTCCACATACTGACACCTTTTATCCTTCCTTTTGAAAATGCTTATTTAGGGATGTCACCTTAGTGTTAGAGTAGGGATGGATTTGTTGCTTTTCACTAACCAACCCTCGATGCAGGGAAATTGGGACTCATGCTTCCTGATTTTCTGTATCTTACTTCTTGAACTAATTCTGTTGCTTATGCTGCCCCGTCTAAACTGGATGCACAGATTTGGCTTTATGCTAATTCCTTTGTATTTCTATACCTTAGTGTTGATGTGTTTCTATGTTCAGTTATTTTCGTCTTTGTAATAAACTACCAAACCCTTAAGTAGTTGCCTGTGGGTTATTATGTATCCAAGAGAACTATTGGTTAATTGATTGGTGTACTAACAAATTTTCTCCCCTTTACACTTTCATGCTGTGAAAAAGAAACATCGGAGTGTGATTCTAGAACAGGTCTAGAACTTATGGGCCCGGCCCTTTCATCTATAACATGCAAAAGCTTTGACATTAATATGTCACATTATAGCATTGCACTGAGGAGTGCCTTTTAAAAGTGATAGTTTTTAAACATGAACCCTTAGTGGACTAAGAGGCAAGAAAAAAGTCATGTAAATCCTGTAAGTGCACCAGATTATTATAGAGAAACATTAGTCTATTAAATCAAACTGGCATTCTTAACTACTTTCATACATGATAATGATTTTTTTTATATATATATATAGCATTTGGCCAAGATCACACAATTTAAATGGGGAAGCCGTGATTTATCAAAATTGTCTAGTTTCACTTTGTCCAAATCAACCACTTACTAGGTATCTAATTCTCATTCAATATGTTAAGGCTTTGCTTTTAACCTCTTTGGGCAGTTTTTGTATAGCACAAACCCAAATTGAACATATTGAAATGCTTTACATGAGCATCAGTTACAATACAAAAGGTCACATTAATTTTTATAGGAACAGGGGAGAATAAATGATTTGCACAGAATCACAGGATGTTGAGCCAACTTCGAGAATTGAAGCTGGTTCCCGAGTTCCAAAGGCAGCAGCTCTGGCCGCAACGCTACAACATGGGTAGAGGGAGGGTAGCAAGCTGAAGCCAATGTAAGAACTGTATTTTTAGTTCATTTATCACAGAAATGGTGCTGAAAATTGCATCAAAATACACCAATTTTTTAAACTTTTGTTAGGTAGAGAAGCCCTACCCCCAAATCCCCCTCATAAACATTGGTCTCGCTCATGCTATGATTTCAGTGGGGTAACAAAACTTGAGGGGCCCCTCCTACAAGGTACATGGTGGGGCCCCCATTCTGGATTTAATCAGGAGCTCTCAGTCCAGAGTACTGTGCTGAGGGGCCTCCCTGCAGTTTAGGGGCCCCACCACACCGCGGGGGCTGCGGGGGCCTGTGTTACGCAACTGTATGATTTATTCATTGTTCTCACACCCACCACTTTCAAATTCCACCAGCTGCCACTGGGTGTGACTAGAAACCAACATCTCATGTGCCTTCGTCTCATATTCCTAATCCTTTTTGTTAGACTTGGCATCTTTGGCATGGTTTCCCCTGACTTTTTGCCTCTAACCCCTGTATTTTTGATGTTGTGCTGGATTTCGTTTTTGCTGGCTTAGATGCTTTGGGCACTTTGCCACTGCTGATCAGTGTCAAAGTGCAAGTGCTCCTTGTGTAAATTCTTATTACAATTGGTTCTCCCTGTTAGAAACGGGGTAGCGTGGTGCGGAGCAGGTAGGCCAAACTCGGAGGCATTGTGTAAAGCATCTGCGCAGCACACTCACAGGCGACACACTAGGCACACTACAAAAAGAGACCACCCCAGGTTAGGTGAAAAAACAGCATATGTATTATGCAGAACACGTCACAAGGCAATCACAGTTGTAACACTGTGCCAACTGGCACCGGGTAGCAGTCTACAGGGGGACTATTTACACGGCAGGGCCAATCGGGCCGCTGCCCGAACCATCACAAGTACAAAGAAAGAATAAATGTAAAGTCCATCAGCAATGATAACTGTAACCAGTCAATCCCTACTGGTATACCATGCGCATAGCAACATTGCGACACGCATTGGGCGTGAACATAAGCATCACCACATTAGTGTCAGGCAAGTAAATACATTAACATGTGGCATCTGGTTGGCATGAAACCATTAGGCATGAAAGCATTAGGCCTAAACAGAAAACCAACCATGTAGGCATTAGGGGAAAAGCGTTATCATCATCAATGCAGTAGGCATACAAGCAGTGCATGCATAACCATCAGTGGTCAGCCTTAGGGGAAAACATTGTCAGTAACATAGAGCATTAGAGCACATTATGCACAAAAAATAGACATATAATGAAAACATCATGGCGTAAACATACGAGCATGAAGTGTAAGACATACTGTACATAACATCAGCCCCTTAAAGCGCAATCAGGCATCGAAATACATTAGGCAAGACCATCAGCATAGTAAACCTTAGGGAAAAGCTGCACACATCAGCATGAATCATAATCCTGGGCATCAAACCTGTGAACCTAGACATCCCTCCCATTAGCATAGACACATGGGGCGTCTCAATGGGCCTGAGAACATTAGACCTACCTGAGGCATAGGGGCAATCTCATTAGGCGTATAAACGCACTAGCATGGGGCAGAAACAATACCGCATGCGTAACATTGGCCTACAAAACCTTATCAGCATAGATGCATTATGCATAGATCATGAGGCAGACAACCCATGATGCATAAAACCAGCAGGGTAGCTATATTTTACATGACATCAGTAGCAATGCACCCTGTCATAAGGCATAAATCACACTCATGGGGCATAAAACAGAGTCCGCAGGGCCCACCTTGTTATGCAAAAACCAACATGCCCCTCGAGGCAACTGCCCCCTGTCCGGCGGGGCCGTTGAGTAAAGTGAGGCCCACGAGTCACGGGCCAAGTTGGAGTCCCTCTTCTGGACTTAGCAATAGGGCCCCCTCAGTGCAGCTGCCTCCTTTCCCGATCTCCGCAAAAGAACGCCCCCGAGGTGTCTCTGACTAACTTGCGGGGCAGCTGGAAAGAGTCAACATGCACTGGCCCAGGGGGCAGGCACCGACAATGTGCCCCGACACTTCCCCCACAACCACCATGCAACTGAGCCCCACTCACCGGGCTCAAGGGGAACTCCTTCGCTCCTGTGGCGGTAGGCTGAGCCTCTCCTCCGTTGGAGAGGCTCCGGCGGCAGCACTTCTTCCTCTGCGGGGGGCAGGCACCGACAATGTGCCTCGGGCCCCCTCCGCCTCTCCCAGCCGAATGCTGCAGGCCGTGTGGGGCTCTCTCCTCTCACGGGAGCCCCGCGCCTTGATCCAGACTCTCTTCACCCGGGACGACCCTCGTGGGACCCGGGACTTGTGTTTTACAGCTTGTGGGGGCGGGACTTCCTCCGGGCGCTCCCGCCGGCGCCAATACCAGCGCGGCCCGTCTCTTCCTCGTCCCTGGGCCTGCGGCGGTGATCTCTGGCAGCAATGAGGGGTAGGCTCCCTCCTCATGCGAAGCACCACTCGGGGTGGGCACCCGCTTACAAATAAATGCACACGCGGGGTGGGCACCCGCTAATCTTAAAGCATGAAGCGGGGTGGGCACCCGCTGGCTCAAATCAGCACCAAGGCGCGGTAATAACGCGGGGTGGGCACCCGCGAAGGCGGCCAGATGCGGGGTGGGCACCCGCCGTTTTCAATAACACATAAAGCGGGGTAGGCACTTGTGACAGGTTGCCAAATGCGGCACCACAGTGGGGTAGGCTCCCACCTTAGATTAGAAGGTGTCTACATGCGGAGTGGGCTCCCGCTGGTTCTTAAAACGTTCATAGGCGGCACACACGCGGGGTGGGCACCCGCTCTTCTGCAGGCACATTGAACGTAGTGCTCACAAGGCGCATGGGGGACATGCAGGGGGGTTCCCTCACCAGACGTCAGCTGCAGGATCCACGCTCCTCCTCTCTTTGGGGATGGAGATATAGCGCTTTGACAGCACCGCGCTGCAGGCGTCAGCTCCTCCTCTGGCAATCAGGAAAATAGTGCCTCCCAGGCGCTAGGGAGCTGGAGAGGATCCAGAGTCCCACACAAGGAAGTAGTGCCCACACTCCTCACCTCCTTGGAATACAGGCATTCAAAGTGTAGCGCTCACGGGGCGCTAGGGGCCAGGAGCCAGTTAATGCAGGGCGAGATCAGCAGGCAGTAGGGCAGCTCACCAGACCTGAAGCAGCAGTTCCTAGGAACAGTCATCCTCCATTACGATGGCCATCCTGCTAGCGCAGCAGTCTCCACTCCAGCAGAGTCTCTCACTAGCCCTGTTGTCAGTAGAGGGGTACAGATGGGCACAGGGGCCAGCACGCAGGCCCTTGCGGCGGTACCTCCTGGCAGAGTGTCCCCTTCTCAATCCAGTCCACGTTCAGTCTGTCACATGGAGCCTCAGCTCCTCTATATATGCACTCCTCACCCCACCTACCAGAAAGGGCTAGCACCTTCTAGAAGGCTCTCTGGTAATCCGGTCCCAACTGGTTTTGGGGGAGGTGTAGAGCACCCTGCCTGCCAGGCTTCCCTCCAAAAGCTGGGGGTGCTGGGAGACAGACAACTAGACCGCCAACCCACCTCAGACAGGCAGGCACAAAGCACACCAAACAGGGTGACATTTTAAAAGTGACATTTTTTACAATGGTGAAAGTAAACCTGCGTACCCCATTGCGCAGCATTTAATATTCGCAGTTCACCCACATGCCAAACATGGCATCCCTTTTCTCTCCCATGGGGGGGTGTTCCTAATGTAAGCCCATGGGAGGCAGACAGCACACACACTTTGCACTGCTAACCAGCGCCAAAGTGTCCAACATCCTGAACCCACCAATTCCATCACAGCAAAAAGGCTAGGAGGAAAAGGCGAAAAAGTTCGGGATGACACTGCAAGCAGGGCCAAGTCCAACACGACCCCCTCCCAGCCAAAAGCCAGGGTAGACCAATCAATGCCTTGATGGGCTTCCCTGCTTGGGGTGAGAAAACATGGACGCGGGCCCGCAACTGCAGGGGCACCCGCAGGTTCTCCGCCATTCTGGAACCCGGTGGTTCCCTCTGTCAACACTCCCTGGACCAACTAACCCACCCCACTGGCACTCTCTAGTCGGTTGCGGCCAGGACCGGCCCCTAGGCCATCCAGATGTCTCTGGCCCTTGTTGTCTCACAGAGTGGGGGGCAGTAGCGCCAGGCCCATAGTACCCGTTGGCCACTCTATTTCTCCTCCGTGCAGTGCCAAACTGCCACTGGTCCTCCCACCTAGGGTCCGCACCCTCAGGCTGACCAGCAGTCTGGGCCAAGGCTCTCCTCCCCCTGCTTTTATAAAGATGCGAAGCGGGTTATCTGGCGCTATTCTCCGTCGGCCTGTGATGAATACGATGACAACGAAGACAGGAGTAGCCAATTAAAAGCTGATTTCTGCATGAGGCAAGAGCACGTGCTAATTTGTGGTTTCTGACTTCAAAGACAAATGAGGCCGGGTCGCAGTCGAGTATGTGGTTCCCCTGATGTTCCGGTATTGACGGTAGGGGGCTCCGATGACCTGTCCCCCCACCGGTCTTAAACTCCCCGGGTCAGATGCGCCCTTGCTGAGCACAAGATGGCGGAGTGCTCCTCGGCAGCGCTTGCTGTTTAACGGTGGCTTCGGCTTCCTTCCTCGTTCATGGATTTTGGCCTGAATTCGTCACTGTTCCCAGCGGGGCAGGCAACGTTCTGGTCACTCTTCGATTTCGGTCTCTGTGGTCCCTATTTGTTCAGAGGCTCGCTCCAGTTCTCAACTCTCCTTGATGCGCTGGTCGTCAGCCTGATGCCCTTGCGGTGCTATGCCTGTGCACACAAACAGCAGACATTCTACTGCCCTACGCTGCGTCCCCCCTCCGACCCTACTTAAGGGAACCCTGCTCTCCTGGTTTTTTGGGTCTTGACTTGGGTGCTTCTTGCCATTTTGAGATGGTTCCTTCGATGCCCACGACCCGGATCCGCCATTTTGTTGATTCTTGTCCTTTCCTTCGGTCCATTGGATTCCATCCTGCCGACCTTCAGACATTTCTCTTTTGCTGGACTGCCTTATCTCTTTCTCCCCTCAGGTCCCCCTCTTTCCTCTCACCAATCTCAGCCTCCGACTCTTCTCCCCCTACCGCTCTCTACCCCTTTTGATATTTTATTTCTCCGTTCACTCTGTAAATATGTAATATATACTTGTCCAAGCCTAATCGCTGGTAAAATGTAATCCTGAGTAAATGTACTATTTGTATATATATATAACTCTAACCACTAGTATATGTAGTAGACCTTTATACTTACTACCATTCCTATGTGATTTTTAGAGTTTATCCGTTTGTATCTCTTCCTTGAGTGACTTTACAACTTGTACATTTGCAATTTTTTCTGCTTGTATCTCTTCCTTGTGTGACTTTACAACTTGTACATTTGCAATTTTTTTCTGTTTGTATCTCTTATGTAACTCATGTAATCCTAAATCCTTATGTAACGCAACTGGTTCTTTTGTAAAGCGCTCTGACACCTTCGGGTAATGTTCGCGCTATATATAAAATCGCAATAAATAAACCTCTCCTTCTGGGGTTCCGCCCTCTCCTCCTATGCGGGGCACCCTCAGAACACCACTCTCTCACTCATCCAGGGCCGTGACCCTGCATCTGATCCACCAACCCAGGGTCTAAACCCTGAGGTTGCACCGATGCTAGAGGCGAGTCCTCCCTCCCCCTCCACCCCCTCCCAGAGTTCCGCACCCTCCCAACTGGAGTAGTACCCCTGGAAGTCAACTTGGTAGGGACGCTGACTACAGGTGTCCCACCCTCCAGGTCAGGCAGTCCCTGAACCTGGCATCCCAGCCCAGGATCTAAACCCTGTGGCTGAGCAGACCCCAGAACCCCTGGAGCTCTGATTACAGATGCCCCAGGTTCTCCTGACACTAGGGGCTCCCCTTCCATGGACGGCCCATCAGGACAGCCTAGGCTCCCAACATGGGGCTCCCTTATGGAACACTCCAGGCCCTGAGACTGCGGTTGGGGCACCTCGGGACACCTCCCCGTCTCACTCCTTCTTGTAGATAGGACGTGAGGCCCTACAACCCTCCCACTACACTGGGACCTAGCTGGGCTATTTTGCACCTCTCCCACCTCGCTGGGTTGGAAGATCCCTGCACCATTCCCTTCAGGATCACTCCCCAATGCCCTCTCAGACTCTCTGGCACCCACCCAAAGGTCTGCCTCCCGTGCAAGCTCCCTGGGATCGGAGAGCCCACGATCAAACAGGTGGTGGCGCAACCTTGGGAAACAATTTCTGAGCATGTGCTCCCTGATAATTACATGGAACAGCCCTTCCCAATCATTCACTGCGCTACACACCGTCCAATTCTCCAGTGCAGTCCAACACACCTCCACAAACTCCTCCCAGGACTGGTGAGCCAGTTTTCCACTGCCCTTGAACTCCAACCTGTCCCCCTCTTCCTGGGAATCAGGCACCGTCTTCCGGGCTCTGGGAGTGGGACTCCCTACACTGGATTCACTCTCGCTGCCACCATTGGATCCCACCCTCAGTGGCGAATCCAGACCACAGAAACCACTCTCAGGGGACAACCTACCCTCCTGAGCTAGTCTCTCCCTGGTGAAGGCCCTTTCAGCCTCAGCCATCCTTTCCTGCGCTAGGACCTTTTCGGTCTCTAACCTTTTTTCTTCAACCCTCAGCTGCGCTATCTCCTTGGCGTGCTCTAACCGGAGCTTCTCCAAAGCCAGCTGATGCTCCCTTTCTTCCCTCCTATCTACCCACTCTTCTGGGGAAAGGGATGGGGCATTACCCCTGCCACTGGACCCAGCACGGGACTCCCTACATACTGGTGTCCCCGCCCTGTCATTTTGTACCTCCTGTTCAGGATCCTTAGGGCCACCCTCCTGGCATACGGCCAGGGCCCTCTCTTGCTCATAGTGCTCACGGTCCCATTCATCCTCTTGCCATTGAATCAGGAATCCCTGAAGGACTGGCTTGGTGTCTGACCCACTTACTACCATGTCTCTCTCCTCACAGAACCCCCTCAACTCCAACACACTGTACTTGAACAGATGGTCAAAATCAAAGGCAGATTCCATTTTGGCAAGACACCAAGACGCAGTGCAAGACAAGGGACCTAGGTGCAAGGGCTGCTACAGGAGTGCGCAATTCAAAATGCCACTTTCAGGGCGCAACACAATCAGGAAAAAATAATCCCCAAGACCTGTGATTACTCTAAATGCACCCTTTGTAGTGCAACCAGTCGTCGCTGTGGTACTGCGCAAACACAAGTCCTATCCCACCGCTGCCACCAATGTTAGAAACGGGGTAGCGTGGTGCGGAGCGGGTAGGCCAAACTCGGAGGCATTGTGTAAAGCATCTGCGCAGCACACTCACAGGCGACACACTAGGCACACTACAAAAAGAGACCAACCCAGGTTAGGTGAAAAAACAGCATATGTATTATGCAGAACACGTCATAAGGCAATCACAGTTGTAACACTGTGCCAACTGGCACCGGGTAGCAGTCTACAGGGGGACTATTTCCACGGCAGGGCCAATCGGGCCGCTGCCCAAACCATCACAAGTACAAAGAAAGAATAAATGTAAAGTCCATCAGCAATGATAACTGTAACCAGTCAATCCCTACTGGTATACCATGCGCATAGCAACATTGCGACACACATTGGGCGTGAACATAAGCATCACCACATTAGTGTCAGGCATGTAAATACATTAACATGTGACATCTGGTTGGCATGAAACCATTAGGCATGAAAGCATTAGGCCTAAACAGAAAACCAGCCATTTAGGCATTAGGGGAAAAGCGTTATCATCATCAATGCAGTAGGCATACAAGCAGTGCATGCATAACCATCAGTAGTCAGCCTTAGGGGAAAACATTGTCAGTAACATAGAGCATTAGAGCACATTATGCACAAAAAATAGGCATATAATGAAAACATCATGGCGTAAACATACGAGCATGAAGTGTAAGACATACTGTACATAACATCAGCCCCTTAAAGACAATCAGGCATCGAAATACATTAGGCATGACCATCAGCATAGTAAACCTTAGGGAAAAGCTGCACACATCAGCATGAATCACAATCCTGGGCATCAAACCTGTGAACCTAGACATCCCTCCCATTAGCATAGACACATGGGGCGTCTCAATAGGCCTGAGAACATTAGACCTACCTGAGGGATAGGGGCAATATCATTAGGCGTATAAACGCACTAGCATGGGGCAGAAACAATACCGCATGTGTAACATTGGCCTACAAAACCTTATCAGCATAGATGCATTAGGCATAGATCATGAGGCAGACAACCCATGACGCATAAAACCAGCAGGGTAGCTATATTTTACATGACATCAGTAGCAATGCACCCTGTTATAAGGCATAAATCACACTCATGGGGCATAAAACATAGTCCGCAAGGCCCACCTTGTTATGCAAAAACCAACATGCCCCTCGAGGCAACTGCCCCCTGTCCGGCGGGGCCGTTGAGTAAAGTGAGGCCCACGAGTCACGGGCCAAGTTGGAGTCCCTCTTCTGGACTTAGCAATAGGGCCCCCTCAGTGCAGCTGCCTCCTTTCCCGATCTCCGCAAAAGAACGCCCCGAGGTGTCTCTGACTAACTTGCGGGGCAGCTGGAAAGAGTCAACATGCACTGGCCCAGGGGGCGGGCACCGACAATGTGCCCCGACACTTCCCCCACAACCACCATGCAACTGAGCCCCACTCACCGGGCTCAAGGGGAACTCCTTCGCTCCTGTGGCAGTAGGCTGAGCCTCTCCTCCGTTGGAGAGGCTCCGGCGGCAGCACTTCTTCCTCTGCGGGGGGCAGGCACCGACAATGTGCCTCGGGCCCCTTCCGCCTCTCCCAGCCGAATGCTGCAGGCCGTGCGGGTATCTCTCCTCTCACAGGAGCCCCGCGCCTTGATCCAGACTCTCTTCACCCGGGACGACCCTCGTGGGACCCGGGACTTGTGTTTTACAGCTTGTGGGGGCGGGACTTCCTCTGGGCGCTCCCGCTGGCGCCAATCCCAGCACGGCCCATCTCTTCCTTGTCCCTGGGCCTGCGGCGGTGATCTCTGGCGGCAATGAGGGGTAGACTCCCTCCCTCCTCAGGCGAAGCACCACGCGGGGTGGGCACCCGCTTACAAATAAAGGCACACGCAGGGTGGGCACCCGCTAATCTTAAAGCATGAAGCGGGGTGGGCACCCGCTGGCTCAAATCAGCACCAAGGCGTGGTAATAACGCGGGGTGGGCACCCGCGAAGGCGGCCAGATGCGGGGTGGGCACCTGCTGTTTTCAATAACACATAAAGCGGGGTGGGCACCCGCGACAGGCTGCCAAATGCGGCACCACAGCGGTGTAGGCTCCCGCCTTAGATTAGAAGGTGTCTACATGCGGAGTGGGCTCCCGCTGGTTCTTAAAATGTTCATAGGCGGCACACACGCAGGGTGGGCACCCGCTCTTCTGCAGGCACATTGAACGTAGCGCTCACGAGGCGCTAGGGGGACATGCAGGGGGATTCCCTCACCAGACGTCAGCTGCAGGATCCACGCTCCTCCTCTCTTTGGGGATGGAGATATAGCGCTTTGACAGCACCGCGCTGCAGGCGTCAGCTCCTCCTCTGGCAATCAGGAAAATAGTGCCTCCCAGGCACTAGGGAGCTGGCGAGGATCCAGAGTCCCACACAAGGAAGTAGTGCCCACACTCCTCACCTCCTTGGAATACAGGCATTCAAAGTGTAGCGCTCACGGGGCGCTAGGGGCCAGGAGCCAGTTAATGCAGGGCGAGATCAGCAGGCAGTAGGGCAGCTCACCAGACCTGAAGCAGCAGTTCCTAGGAACAGTCATCCTCCATTACAATGGCCATCCTGCTAGCGCAGCAGTCTCCACTCCAGCAGAGTCTCTCACTAGCCCTGTGGACAGTAGAGGGGTACAGATGGGCACAGGGGCCAGCACGCAGGCCCTTGCGGCGGTACCTCCTGGCAGAGTGTCCCCTCTCAATCCAGTCCACGTTCAGTCTGTCACATGGAGCCTCAGCTCCTCTATATATGCACTCCTCACCCCACCTACCAGAAAGGGCTAGCACCTTCTAGAAGGCTCTCTGGTAATCCGGTCCCAACTGGTTTTGGGGGAGGTGTAGAGCACCCTGCCTGCCAGGCTTCCCTCCAAAAGCTGGGGGTGCTGGGAGACTGACAACTAGACCGCCAACCCACCTCAGACAGGCAGGCACAAAGCACACCAAACAGGATGACATTTTAAAAGTGACATTTTTTACAATGGTGAAAGTAAACCTGCGTATCCCATTGCGCAGCATTTAATATTCGCAGTTCACCCACATGCCAAACATGGCATACCTTTTCTCTCCCATGGGGGGGTGTTCCTAATGTAAGCCCATGGGAGGCAGACAGCACACACACTTTGCACTGCTAACCAGCGCTAAAGTGTCCAACATCCTGAACCCACCAATTCCATCACAGCAAAAAGGCTAGGAGGAAAAGGCGAAAAATGTTTGGGATGACACTGCAAGTAGGGCCAAGTCCAACACTCCCTGATTGGCATATTTGATTTACTGGTAAGTCCCTAGTAAAGTGCACTGAGTGTGCCAGGGCTTGTTAATCAAATGCTACTAGTGGGCCTGCAGCACTGATTGTGCTACTCACATGAGCAGCCCTGAAAAGGTATCTCAGACCTGCCACTGCAGTGTCTGTGTGCAGTTTTAAACTGCCCTGTTGACCTGACAAGTGCACCCACTTGCGAGGCCCTAACTAACCCTGGGCGTGAAACTCCACTCCGCTCGCGGACCTTGCAGATTTTTGGCAATTCTGTGTTCCGCGTAGAACGCAGACTTGCCGGAAAACTCCACACACTTTTTTTGTGTTTGCGTGCCCAAAATGCGTTTTCACGCGCGCGGGTGCGACTTGTCGGGTGCCTGCGATCGCCAACGAGTTTGCCGAGCCGCTCGCGATCGCCACGAGATTTGCTAGGCGGCCGCATGGTCCCGCAAGAGTTTGCAATCGCGAACACGTCATTAGAGCGCGCCAGCGGACTTCCGGCGGGGGGTTTGTGAGGATCGCAATCCCAAACACGCAGATTCTGCAATCTTGAGAAGGTTCTCTCCCGAGCAGTATCGAAACCTTCTCGAAATTATGTTTTTTTTTACTTTTTTTTTTTAAGAGGAAGGAAGTGCCCCAGAGTCTCCAACTTCCTGTTCCTGTCCAGCAGGCTCCTCCCAGTGCTTTGTCCATCTCCTGTTCACTTTTCATTTGGATTTGGAGCTGGAAGGATCACTCTTTGTGTCTGCTGCATCATATATCATTGGGTTTGAGGACTTTTGAATTTGATATTTCACAAGTAAGTTGGAAAATTTGTGTTGTTTGTTTGATTGGGGCCATGCACCTAGATTTCTTTGTACTTTTCATCGTTTTTTAAAATTTATTGTAGTGGGTGGCCTGTAGTTTCAGTAGGGGCCTAGTTGTTTCTTTGTTAGTAATTTTTCCACTTTTATAAAGGAAACATGTTGCACAGTTCACTACATTTTCTCAAACTTTTGAAATCAATTTGCAATATTTATTTAATTCAATAGCCCAGTATTCTGCCAATAGGACTTTCAGCCAGTAGGCCCAGAGCTACTCATGGGTGCATGAAACCAGGGGCGTTAAGAAAGGCCCCCGCAGCCCCCGCAGTACGGGGGGCCCCCGAGCTCCAGGGAGCGCCCTTAGCAAAGTATGCTGGCTTGAGAGCTCCTGAGTGACTTGGAAGGGGGGCCCTCCATGTACTTTGCATGGTGGCCCCCTCCAGTTTCGTTACACCACTGCATGAAACAACTGTTTCTGTGGTGTCTGTTGAATTTCACTTTTTTTCATGTGTGTTAAATATAAATGCCTTTGTTGGATGTGTGTGGTTGTTGTAACTTGCAAATCTTTTTTAGCCCTGTGGATTTTCGTTTTTGGCATTGTTGCATTAAAGCTGTGTTGTTTAGCATGCCTCCTTTGTCTGGCCAGTATGTGAGTGTGTTTGTAATAGTGGGCCAGCATTTGCCTTGGGTGAGCCTCCCCATGTAGCCAGGGGCCATTTTGTAAAGTCTGTGTCCATATAGAGCTCATTGTTTTCCAGGCCTCCTGCTTGTTGTGATTGACCATGCGGCTGGTGGCCATTTTGTCGTGGTAGTTAGTATGCTTTTGCCATAGGCCTGCATGTATTTCCTTTGTTCCTCTTGGCTTATTGCTTCTTGTCATGGTAGCCTGGCCATGTGGCTGTCGGCCATTTTGTGAAGTCAGCCAGTGTGCTTTTGCCATAGGCCTGCATTGTTTGTCTTCCCTTTCTTGTTGTTGTGGCCTGGCCATGTGGCTGGCGGCCATTTTGTGAAGGCAGCCAGTGTGCTTTTGCCATAGGCCTGCATTGTCTATCTTCCCTTTCTTGTTGTTGTGGCCTGGCCATGTGGCTGGCGGTCATTTTGGAAAGGCAGCCAGTGTGCGTTTGCCATAGGCCTGCATTGTCTGTCTTCCCTTTCTTGTTGTTGTAGCCTGGCCATGTGGCTGGCAGCCATTTTGTGAAGGGGCAGCCAGTGTGCTTCTGCATTAGGCCTGCAGGCCTTCTTTTTGTTGGCCATGACTTCTTGCTGGTTGTTGTTTTGCATGCAATATTTTCTTCTTTTATCCAGCAAAACATGTAGCACATTTCACTACATTTTCTAATAAATTCGCAATATTATTGATTTGAATTGATTCACTATATGGCCTAGACTGCCAATGAGTTTTCCAACCAATAGGCACAGAGCTACTCATGGGTGCATGAAACAACTGTTTCTGTGGTGTCTGTTGAATTTAAACATTATTTAGGGCATGGATGGCATTGGATTGAAATGCAAAATGTTTTTTTTTTGGGCATTTCACATTTTTTCATGTGTGTTAAATATATGCCTTTGTTGGATGTGTGTGGTTGTAACTTGCAAACATTTTTTAGCCCTGTGGATTTTCGTTGTTGGCATTGTTGCATTAAAGCTGTGTTGTTTAGCATGCCTCCTTTGTCTGGACAGTGTGTGAGTGTGTTTGTAATAATAGTGGGCCAGCATTTGCCTTGGCTGAGCCTCCCCATGTGGCATGGGGCCATTTTGTAAAGTCTGTGTCCATATAGGCCTGCTTGAGTTCATTGTTTTCCAGACCTCCTGCTTGTTGTTGTTGTGACTTGTAAGTGACCATGTGGCTGGTGGCCATTTTGTGGTGGCAGTTAGTGTGCTTTACTGTGCTTTTGCCATAGGCCTGCATGTCTTTCCTTTGTTCCTCTTGGCTTATAGATTCCATCCATTGTCAGCTGCAGCTCCCTGAATGCTGCATACCACGTGATGCACAATGCCAAACCATTAGATTTGAATTTTTGTTGTTCTTCTTCTTTCCTATCCTTCCTGAGTGTATTGTACACTACAGTACACTATGAAAGCCCATGTTGTTGTCAAAGTCTCACAAATGGCTACACTGTATTGTTATGTTTTTTTAATAACTGAGGTAATACATTTAATAATATTAATAACACTGACAAGTGTGACCACACACTAAGTTATATATTATATTTGTTTGTTTGTACTAGTAGTAATTGAACCACAACAATGAAAGAATGCCACGTTTCACTGATGTTCTTCTTGCTTCTTTGCTTTTAGGTGCACAAAAGAGGAGACAACATCACCCATTGTACTGCCAGACAGAAGTCCTGCTGCGCACAGCGTCACGTGACGTGTGACCACAGACATCTCTTCAACTTGTGCCACTGCGTGCTGCTGCTGACATCTTCAAGATGGCCCCAAAGAAAGGTACCAGGTCCAGTACCAAGAAAGTTGCCATTGAGAAGAAGGCACTGCCACTTACCACCACCGGTATGTCGCCCAAGACCTTTTTTGGGAAACCAAAAATTGTGCCTGCAGCAGCGGTGTCCAGGGAGCAAGCTGGGAGCAGCATCCCCGCATCAGTGGACCCACCCCACCAACCTAGGCCCAAGCCCATGTCTGTCGCAGAGGCAGGGAGTCTAATCACAACAACGCCGATGAGCAGTGATGTTGAAATTGACTTATTGTTATCGCAAAGTAGTGCCCAATCAATGCAGGAAACTCATATAAGTGGGCAACAACAGCCGCAACCACCCTCAATAGTAGTTGTTCCTCCCAAAGTAGGGGCAGTTCAGGAAATCAAGCTTCCTGCAGAGGAAGAAGAAGAGCAATCTACTCTTTCAGAAGATCCATTGTCTTCCAGATCCCCAGCAAGGAAAAGGAGGGTTAGTCCATTAAGTTCTTCTCCAAGCCCCCCTTCTGATGATCTAGACACCACTTGGATCCCGCCTCAGTCTGAGAGTGAGACACGCCACGCCCACGAGACAAGGCTAGGGAAAAGGAGGGTTCCGGAAAGCCTTAGAGTTATGGAAGTAGATGTAGAAGAGGAGGATGATGACGAGCCAGTCATCATGGACATTAGTCCCGCCCCAGTGGAGACCGACATTGCCCCATCCCAAATTGCTGTGAGGGCTGTGGCACAGATACCACCAACACAGATGATACCACCAACACCACCGCCAGCTTCCATATTTTGCCCGCAGCGACCTACATCCACCACAACCACCTCAGTAGAAATAGGTACTGCAGGGAGTCAAACGTCACGCCCACCTACCAGTTGATCCGACATTGCAAGTGGCACCAGCAGCGCCAGAAAATTGACCTCCCCAGTTTGGGACTTTTTTTCAGTTAGCTAGAAGGAGGTGAACATTGCTATATGCTCCATTTGTGGACAAGGTGTTAGTCGGGGTAAGCTTGGTACAAACTATGGTACCTGAGGCCAAACAATCCATCTGAGAAAACACCACTTGATCCAGTGGGAGGCGCGCCGAGGGAAACATTTTCTCTGTTACACAATTCAGCCCTGTCCCCAGCAGTGCAGTGGTACTGCCCACATCATCATCAGCAACATCGCAATGGCACAAGAGTCAGACTGAGACCCCAAGGGGTCCAAGGCAAGAGAGTACCGCAATGAAAAAACGTACATTGAGCAGAACATCTGGCGTCAAGAAATCACCTGCATCAGTGACACCGGAAAAGAAAAAAATCCAGGCTACCATTCTCAGCATGTTTAGGTCGGAGGGGCAGTATGAACGCTACCACCCAACAGCACGTTTGTACAACGCGAAGCTGGCTAAAATGTTAGCGCTGGACCTCCTCCCTTTTTCTTTTGTGGAGGGGGTGGGTTTTCTTGAATTTGTGGCAGCCATCTGCCCGAAATGGAAGGTTCCCAGCCAGTCCTATTTCGCCAGAGTTGCTGTTCCAGCACTACATCACGACGTGCTGGAATTGCTTAGACAAGCTTTGCAGCAGAGTGCTGTTAACACTATCCACCTGACAACAGACACCACTGATTACATGTGCATCACTGCACACTGGATTTCTTTTGTGGGGGTTAGAGAAAAGATATCTGTAGGTGTGACTGTTGACACTGTTGAGATTTGTACTGCCGCTCAGAAACATGCAACTGTAACCATGTTCGCCATGGAGAAATCTCATACTGCTGCAAACATTTTGGAAGACTTTGACAGCAAGGTCTTTGAATGGCTGCGACCAAGAGGACTTAACATTGGTTTTGTTGCCACTGACAATGTCAATAATATAGTTAAGGCCATGGCCGATGGTGGCTATTTCAGGGTCCTGTGTTTAGCGCAATGCATTAACATCATTGTTCAAAATTTTCTGAAAAAAGAAGACTGAGTCAGCTACTTAGTGACCACCTGCAGAAGAATCTGTACACATTTCAGCCATTCTTTTAAAGCCCGGAAGCAGTTGAGGAACAGTCAACTTGATAATAGAATGCCAGTTAAAGCAATAATCCAGGAGGTGCCAATATGTTGGAACTCAACTTATTACATGCTTAAACGTCTGTTTGAGCAGCACAGACCAATCAATGAGTATGTCATGCAAAGAGGGGATGCTACTGTGAAAGACATGATCATTGAGATGGACCAATGGGGCCTAGTTAAATGCCTGACAGAGATGCTACTTCCTTTCGAGGTCTTCACACGTGAAGTCAGCAAGGAGGACTGTACTATGGGCCAAGCTATCCCATTGTTGCACATGCTACAGGAACAGCTGAAGGGGGTATCTGCAATGTATGCAGGTGTGGAGAAAAAAAGAAGCATATGAGTTGGTGGAGAGCTTAACCCTTTGCTTATCTGAAAATACAAGGGTGCAAAGAGGCATTGTGTCATCCAACCATTACATTTGTGCCACAATGCTGGATCCACGGTACAAACCATTACTGCACACTTTCATTCCTTTTTCAGATGGGGATGTTGCTAACTACAAAACTTGGATAGCTGTGGAAGCCAGTCAGCTAGAAAATGAACGGGCCAGGAATTAGAGGCCCGCTCCTCCAGGGCACAACAAGTACTGCAGGGTAGCCGGCTTCAAGTTCAACTTCAGAGCCTGAGGGCAGTGCGGTTGGCTCACAGCAGCCAAAACCACCGACAACACCAAGAACAACATCAACAACAACAGGAATGGTTTCTACAGCAAGGGCTTAAGTCCAGTGCTGAGGCAAAGGCAAAAGAGGCCGAGCAAAGTGAAGCACCCATGAGCACTGAGCAGATGGTCCAGGCCTATCTGGATGACCCAACAGAGGTCTACTTTGATTAAACCCATTGCTGTATTGGTTTGGGAAAAGGCGCCAATGGCTTGTGCTCAGTAGGCTGGCGATAAACTTTCTGGCTTGCCCTGTTGTAAGTGTCTCTTCTGAGCATGTTTTCAGTGCTGCTGGTGCCGTTCTGGCAGTGAAAAGGACCAGTCTCCCGCTCCAAAATGTGGAGAAGTTAACCATGATCAAAATAAATCAGCACTTTATACCACACGATCAGGGGCGTAACACAGGCCCCCGCAGCCCCCGCGGTGCGGGGGGGCCCTGACCTGGAGGGGGCCCCCTCAGCACTGTACTCAGGTGTGACAGCTCCGGGTTAAATCCAGAGCGGGGGCCCCTCTGTGTACCTTGCAGGGGGGCCCCTTCAATTTTCGATACACCACTGCACACGATTACACGATACCTGAAGTAGCACAGCAGGAAGATGATGACGGCGATGGCGATGATGACGGCGACTCAGGTCATGGAAGTAGTGCATTAGGTGACCTACTTCTGGGTGAACCACCAGAGTTTGAGGACGAGCTCTACTTACCTGACTACTAGGCTTTCGAGTTACTTTCTTTCTTGCTTTGACACCCAAAAAAAAGCCCCCCAAAAAGATATAGTTAAGGAATATTATTTACTTTTATTATTTGTGTGTGTCACTGTCTTTCTGGTTCAAATCACAACAAATCCATCACCGTCTTACTCTTTTATTGCCGGATTGGAGTTGCAACTGTGTGCAGTCAGTGAAGAAGTAAGACCACTCCTCCGAGTCCGGACTCGCCCTAAATCCATTTTCCTCAAGCCAGACATTGGATGGAGAATAGTACAACAAATGTGAAATGTGTGCCTGCCTCGAGTCCCTCCAAAAAACCTGACTATATATCTATCCACCTTTCGGAGCCTAGAGGGACTGCCCGGAAGAATAGGTAAATGATGGCATGCATTGCACGCTGACTCTGAGTGATTGGTGTTTGTGTTGTTGTGCATGACGTCTACTAGTATTTAATCTACACACAAAAAAGTGACTCAAGTCAATGTTTCCCTTCTTGTTGTTCAATAACAAAATTGTACTACTGAAGGCCGATCCATTGCATTTTTGATTCTGGACTTACTCGGGACACTACAGTGTTGGACACCATGACCATACCATACTCGCAGTCAGTCATTAGGATCGGAGATGATTGATGGAATAACTCAGGCATTTCATGAAGTGGCCTAAAAGGTAAACAACAACAACACTAGACCTACATGTCTGTGTAGTGGTGGAGGCGAGTGTGGTGGTGTGACTGCCACCGGTGCATTGATTTTGTTACTTAATTTGGAAAATGCTATGTTGCTGTGTGTGTGTGTGTATGTGTGCTCAGTGCTGTCTGGCTCAAAATCTAAGCTAAGTGGAGGCTGGGTAGGCGGGCCTGCTCCTGTTGTTGGAGGTAACTGCTGGAAACCGAGTAGACATGATTTAGCCATGCAGCCTCTGAAAGTTTTCTTGTTGCACTCATCCTTAATTTATGCAGTTTAACTTTATTTTTCTCCTTGATTTTTCAATATCCTTTTTGTTTTTCCATCTACACTTACAGGCCAGCCTTTACCCTGCGCTATACTGGGAAAAACAACTCACACTTATCTTACCAAACCGCATCCACCAGGCAGGCACCCAAGATTGACGGACGGACAGTCCAAGGAAGGACCAAGAGGAATACCGAGATGCAACTCCCAATTTGACAATAATTATAGTATAATTTCAAATGTTTCTGGTCAATCATTATGACTGTGTGTTGTTGTTTATGTTTGCTTATATTTGACTCCTACAGATATTTTTTAATTTTCTTTGCTAGCTTTAAAAGGAAGCCCGGTACAACAGAACATAAAATGTATGTAACTTGGGTCTCTCTGGGACAGACAGGGAAGGCAATTGCATAATAATAATTAATAATATACTGCTGCCCTGTACTACTAGTCTAGTACTACTCATCAAGTCATCATCATGCATGCATTTCCTTTTTCTCCCTTAACAGAATAATGATGGTCGGCTGCCAAGATTGTGTGTTGTTCATGTGTAGTGTTTGTCTTTGTCAAACCTTTCCCTCAAATCCACCTTCCCAACCATTCATCAAACCCAACCCTCTTCCCCCGGGCTGTGTGATTTATATTGAGGTGTGACTAAATTAAATTGGTGAAAGCAACACTAACTCAAGGCAGGGCGTGGATCTTCTTCTGCTCTAAATATATATACTTTAGCCCACACTGGCAATAGTAGATTGCCCACCCATGCACAGTATTCAATATTAATTTTTTTTTCCAGAGGAACATAATCCATCATAGTAATATAATTGTTTGTCAGCATCGAGTCATCAATCAACCTAGTTCCAGCACGAAAGGTTACGAAGCCGCTTGTCCGCTTCATCATCATAGCTTGAGTCGACTTCAGTTTGCGACTTGTACTAGGCTAGCCCTCCAGGCATTCTGGTTTAATTTACTTACGCATTGCTTATCATCATTATGGTGTCTTGTTTGGCAGTCTTCTTGTGTACTGTACTTCTACTACTTGTTCCCTAGTCTACCTCAGGTGTCTAACTGTCTCATTTTCTTTTTTTGCAAATGCTACTCTCAGTGTCTACTACTACTACCACCACCATGGCACCTTGGGAAACCAAACCATCACCATGAAGCCATCGCTTCGCCTAAGTATAAATAAACATCAATCACAGGTAAGAGAAGAAGTTTGGGAGAGGCATAATAACATGGAAATTAATTCATTAATTCACACACCCACACCCTTCCGAGTCCACAGGGGTTTTAGTTGCAGACTGCATAGACTAGGAGGAGAGACTGACAGTACTAGTAGGACAAGTCACAAGGGAGGGTACCGCATCTATCTGTTGGTGTGTTACACTATCGGCAGATTATTTCAATCAAAAACTGGCTGCGGCCCTGCTGCAACAAAGGAAACCGTGTGAAGTAAAAGAGTAACCTCCCCACTAAACATTTACATCATATGTAGAACAATATATATATTTTATTTCCCTAACAAATAAACTAATGAAAGAAACCCACAACACCTGACCCACCCCTCTCCCTAACCCCAACCAATGTCCATCATAAGAGTCCAATGTCCATAACCCCCAACTTTTCCCCAATGCCTAATTCCCACCCACCAAAAAAAGATTAAAAAAGGGGCAAGGTGACGGAGTTCTAGCAGCGGTCTCACCAGATCTTCCTTTCCAGAGTGTATATCCGCCCCTCTATGCGCGCCATCCGGAGGAGCATGCGGTGCTTAAAAGCCTTACAGTTGCATGAACAGGGGTGGGCAGCAGTGTTCAAAGAAGTGCGACGGGCATCTGGCAGACCACGGCGCCGTACCACTGAAGGCACTGGGAGGGCCTGGATGGGACCCGGGGCATTGGAGGAGGCTGCAGCTGCTGCCACCTCCTCCTCCGCCAGAACCACCAGCCTCCGATATTTCACACAGATGGCCTCCAGCTTCTGTTGCCGGGTCATGGCTGCTAACTCTTTCCTGTATGGTTGTTTCGGTTGGGAAGGAGTAGCTATGTCAAGAAAGAAAACAGACAATTGTAACCAAAACTCTTAGCAAAACAGTAACACAAAATTAAATATACACATAAAGTGGCACAGTAGCACTATCAAGCACAGTACATAACATGTGTGGTATCCTCCCATTTCCTCGGCCTCTAACATTTGTGGGAGCTTCAGGCATTACTAGGCACTATGAAGTAGAAAAGTCTTCTTCTTCTCTCTCTTGTTTTGCTAAATTAACCTTGTAGGCATGCCAGCTCAGTCAGCTTGCACCCTAGACAGACATACTCGTGTCGCAGACTCTCATTATTTACTACTGTCTGCAGGTGGGGCAGCTATAGTCTACAACTACACAATTATCTTATTTTTCTATTATGGCCATACTCTGATACATGAATGGCAACGGCTCAATTTCACTTTCACCCTGACTACTACAATATCTGATCTGAATGATTATATATGGGACGACGTGAGGAACTATAGATTGATTGTGTAACCATGCAGCCGATAGGCCACCCATGACTGACACAGTCGAAATGACATAGGCAGGGAGTGGGCCTCGGAGTCGGAGAGAGGCGATTGATAATGGGTGGGTATGGGTACATACATACACAATAGATATGTTGTGCTTGCAAACTACTGTGAGTCAAGGGAGTATTCTGAAATACAACCTTGAATCAAAAACCTTGGAAAAAAACAGTCCTTGTTTCTATTCCCGGAGATTTTTCCATTTATCATTGCATTGCTCTTCTAGCATTATATTATTTTTATTCTAATCTTATTCTTATCTTCACCCTTGGCTTTGCTACTCTGGCAGGGTTTATTTTTCTTTTACATTGTCTTCATCCAGTCACAGTCTCCACCTATGCTATGATTGAATACCATCCAGGCATCCATCCATTCCAAGTAAGCATGGCTATCATTCTTCTTAATCTCTCAACAAACCTTTCACTAACAACATACATATTATAATTTGTTTTTTTAACCACCACCCATGCGTCCTTGCTTGCCTTTGAGTTTGACCCATCACACTCCCCGGAGGATTCCTATCACCCATACAGTTTCACCCACCCAGGCAGGTACCCTTTCTTTCACCATGCACCCATCCTTCAACCACCCATGCATCCTATCAGCCACCTATGCATCCTGGGCCCCCTTCCTTCACCCACGCATCCTTCTCTGCCAGTCATATATTACATGTCACCTGTCCTTCCTCCTTCCATCCTTCTTTCCCTTTTCATTCAACCCATCCATCAAGGTCGTCTGACTCTTAGTTCTCTTCATAAAACTTACCCAGCTGAGTTGAAGTCAGATAAAAGAGGCCATTAGTTACTCAACTCCCGCCGCTAATGCTATTGCTAATGCTAAGTAAAGCCCCGGGTCTCTTCTTCAACCATTGTTTACAAAAACGTAGTCTCTCTCAACAGTATAGTGTACACCCTTGCAGTAATTGTGTATTGTCAATAAGTAAGGAATACAACTTACCACCGCCCGCCACTGCTGCTGGCTCACCCACCCCTGCAGCTGCTGCATATGCTCGCTCCTGGCTGGCGTCGCCTTCCCCGCTGGCCCTGGCACCGGTGGTCGGTACCCCTAGAAAAAACATTACACATTTTTTAGATGTTATATATGCCTCCCCCTATTTAGTATTTTTCACTAGCAAGATTGAAAATACAATTCATACATACACCACACACATCACTAGTACAAATCGGGTACTAGAGTAGAGTAGACAGTAGTATGTCCTCCTATCCTATCAAAAATAATAAAATATCTGGTTGGGCATTTTGTTGGTGGCAATTTTCAAAAAGTCTCTCAAGAAGAGGACAACCCAAAGGACTGGACTCAGTGGCTAGAGCTATTGGTGAATCTGAGAAAAAGAGTGGCCAACTGGGTGGACAATCGGACATGAGGTATCTCAAGTCTCGACTTGAGTCCTCTCTCTTGGTTGGAAAATATAATTGTGCCCTCCTCCTCCTCATACTTCCTGCCAGCCAGGGTACACGGTAATCAGTTGCTCACAATCAACTGCTGCTGCTAAAGTAATAATAATAGTACTAGGCCTAGATGAGAAAAAGTAAAAATTCACCACTTTGGGGTGTCCAACGTGACCATCATTTTATTTACTGATTGAGCATGAAAAAAAAGTAAAAGAAAGCCTTCTAATCTCAACAAACATGCGTAGAATACCTTAGTTGGGCATGCAATCTGCACAGCAGAGTAGTAGTAGTAGTAATAGTAAAGGACCAATGGGTAGTACCACCACTAGGCAGTCCACAAAATATAGGGGGAGAGGGAAAGCTGACTGAAAAACCAGAATAAATTATAAAGCAAGCTACCGGCAGCCTATTAGTAGTACAGAGTCAGAGGCAGTTAGATTGATGTAAAAAAAAAACAGACACTAGAAATATAATAACTAAGTAGGGAGGTAATGCAGGGATAACAAGAATTTAGAAACAGATAGATCGAAGAAGATTTGTTAAAAATTAGAACTAGGAAACAGAAATAAATAGTTCGAAAAATAAGGTGCAGTAAAAGTTAGGGAAATATATTTATTAATAACAACAGGAGGACTTACTGGGGCCAGCAGCAGAGCCATCTGTAGAGGAGCGATCCTGGCCTTGGGAGGTACCTCCAGCTCCCGCCTCAATTAACCTACCTAATCAGATCGACTAGTAGTATCGCGGTCGTGGACTGTCCTATCTCTTTATTGTTCCATTCCGATTTTGGAATCCTAAACCTAAGTACCACCTAGCCCTCCTATTCCAAATACTTGGAATGAATTGCCAAAAATTATATTTGCATCTTCTAAGTTCCGATCTCATTCGCAATCATCAATAAATCAACTCCCTTTGATGGGCCAATTGTTCACTAAGTCTGCATTTCCATTTATTTTTGTCCTCAAAAATGCACAGATGGAAGCATGCATATTGCATACACCAAATTGTTGGTTGGTTGCTGATGTGCTAGTTGCTATATTATTCACTCACTAACAAACTATAAAAGGTTCTACTAAGGACTGGAGTCAGCAGCACGTGACGGAGGAAGCGTCACGTGGACCGCTAAAGAATTGCCAACTAATACTAAGTAACTAACTATAATAACTACCTACCACCACTATCTTAGGGACAGGACAAAGGAATGGAGTCTCTCTAGCATTACCGAACTTAAGTTCTCTAACCTCTCTTAGATAATCAGCCCAAGCGAACGCAAAGTTGCAAACAAGTAAGATTAGTAGCACCGAGCACCTGTCTAGAAGAATAACAATCACATAATATAAGATTTTTAAACGTAACTTGCCTGCATGTAAGCAGCAGCAGCATTCTTGCTATTTGGGAAAAAAATAATATTCGCAATAACACAGAACAGAACACACAATAGTAATATAATTAGCTACTCACCAAGCCCCACGACCTCCTCACCTAGTAGGTCCAGCAGGTCCTGCTCCCGGTCCAGGATGTCGGACCACTGGTGAGTCAGCTGGTTGTGGGTGCACCGGATCTCAGAGCAGCGAAACACTGCCCGGCGCACCCTCGCCAACTGGCGGCGACGCTCCTGGATCCCATAGCCGGAACCTGGCCTGCCGCCTGCTGCCTGCTGCCAAAGTTAAGGGGAGGTGGCGCTGCATGAAAAAAACTTGGGCGGCCACCTCTGAGAATAAGGCCCGGGCCTGCACCCCTTCCGGGCACCGCCTTCCGCAATGAAGGTGGCTCCTGGTCGCACTACCCTTAGCCATGGTTCTGGGGGGTGCGGAGGGTGAAAAAGAAAATGTAGAAGTCAAAAATAAAGTCAGGAGAAGAAGTAGGGAAGCAAAAAAAAAATGCAAGTAATAGAAAAACAGTACAAAAAAAGCAGTAAAAGTAGAAATAAAACGCAAAATATACACTTAGGAAGAGAGAGGGATAGATAATAAATAAAAAAGAACAGAAAAATGTTTTAGAAACAAAGGATTGAAAAGATTTGAGAGTATTCAAAAACAGGCCCCAGAACCATAACAAAGAGTAGAAAAACAAGATGGCCACGCCCATTGGTGACCGGGTGGTGAAGTACGCGCAATATTTTCCCCCAAACACTCAATCCGCGTTGCTGAATGCCAAAAACGTCTCGCGAACATGCGCGAGCCTGCAGAACAAGCAACACCGCATGCTCCCAGAACTCTGCGTAGCGTTGCGAAGTTCTTTTACTGCTTTGCGGAGTTCCGCGTAGCACGGCTACGTAAACTCCGCCCAGGCTTAGCCCTAACCTTCCCTTTTCTTACATGTAAAGCACCCCTATGGTTGGCCAAGGTACCTCCATGGGCAGGGTGAAGTGTATGTAAAAGGCAGGACATGTACTGGTGTGTGTGACATGTCCTGATAGTGAAATACTGCCAATTTTATTTTTCACTATTGAAAGGCTATCTGTCCTATAGGATAGAATGGGGGATACTTTGCAACATCTTCCAGGCATAAATTCCCATTGGGACAAGACAGAGAAATAAAGTATAGGCTCTATGAACTCAGATTTTAATAGCACATCTTTAGTAAAGATGGTTTTTTAATTGTGTGTTTTAAAAAGCCACTTTTAGAAAGTAGGCATTTTCTTGTTTAACCATTTTGTGTGCCTCTGCCTGTTTGTAGACTGAATGACAGCCACTGGGGGGATTCAGGTGTTCCTGGCCCTTCCTGGATGACTCAGAGCTGAGCTGAATGGGACTTGGCTGCATTTAGAGTAGTGAGAGGAGATTTCCTTGCACTTGAATAGGGACTGTCTCCCTTGCACAATGCTGTCTCCACCCCCTGTGGCCATACTGCACCAGTGAGGACAGACCTGGTTTGGACTGGGCTCAGAGACCCTTACTTAAAGAGAACAAAGACAAAATGGGATATAAGCAGTAGACCTTAAACCCCAGAACTATTGATCACTTCTGGACTCAAGAGGAACCTTTGCTAAGGAGAAGAGCTGAAGAGCTGTGAGAAGGAGTACCGCCTCTTTGCTGTGTGCTGTGTGGGGTTGATCAGCAGTTGGTGTTTCTGCCAAGGAAAAGACAAAGACTGGAACTTAATTGTGAACCTGCTTGAAGAAGAATCTCCAAGGGCCTGTGTGTGCTGGCCTCCTGTTCTGAAGTCTCAGGGACACAAATACTTCACCCCCAGCTCCCCTGAACTCTGCTGCTGAGAGTTCTGACCTGCCAGGATGTGCCTATTCCAGTTTGGGCCCCTGGAAGTTGTGCCTGCTGTTGGGAGCTGGAAAAAACCTGAAGAGCTGTGAAAATCGAAGCATCGCCCTACTTGCGGCTGTTTTTTCGGACGCAGCACAGCCGTGCAGAAAGAATCTCCACGCAGTGCCACGCTGCTGAAGAGATGACGCAGCACCTGTCATTTCTGCAAGAACCAACGCCTCGTGGGATCGCAGCTGAAGAAACCGGTGCAGCACCGCTTGCCACCACCGCATCGATAGCCAGCACATCCCGGATTTCCACGCATCGCACCTGTGCGACAAGTTTTCCCAAGGCATCACCCGCCGACCAGAACTGTCTTGGAGTCGACGCATCACTTCCGCCTACAGTCCGGTTTCGACGCATCAGAACTTTCGCGTTGCCTCCCCATGGAGTCAGGAACTGACACATCTCTTTGTTTCTCGATGCTTCCCTTCTCTGCAGATGTTTTGCCTTGTGAATTTTGATGCATCTACAGGTACTTTGTGGGAAATCACGCATCCATAGTTTTCTATGGACCCAGTTGCTTGAAACCTTTTTAAAGTCATATTCTTATTACATGTATATTGGATTGTTGTCATTTTGGTCTTGTTGAGTTTAGATAAAGATACTTTATTTTTCCTAAACTGGTGTGGTGTCCATTTGTGGTGTTATCACTGTATTACTGTGTGTTTTGAGTACAAATGCTTTACACATTGCCTTTGGGATAGGTCTGTCTGCTCGTGCCAAGCTACCCAGAGGGTGATCAGGGGGTATCTAAAGTGTGGATCCCCTTTACCCAGACTAGAAGCAAGGGTCCCTATTTGGACAAAGGTACCTACCTCTGCCAACTAGAGACCCCCCTTTCTAACACTCTTCCTTCCTCTTTACCCTAAGTGCTGAGCGGGGTCTTGGATGTGTTCAGCATCTTTGACTGAGCAAGAAACTGGTGGGTTCCACGTCATTCTAACAGTAACATCCAGATCTACACAGAAAAAAGCCTAGAACAATACTAGATTCTGATCTTACTCTAAAACCTCAAATAGACAGTGTAGTGAAATCCTCAATAAACTCCTTAGAATCGTAAGGTTTATATTCCCATTCCTAAGATTCTTAAAAGAGTTCAGCCACAAATGCACTTGTACTCTGGACTACGCCTGGATTTCATGAGTGGTCTAATATTTCGAACCCAAACAATTCCTCTTATAGTGTAATCGATGCAAAACTTAAGCAACCAAGCTACTCCTATACTCGAAACCTTGACATCACATTACCCCAGCCCTCCTAACCTTGCACTGATTGGATTGCATTCAAACAATTACCCATAAAACTCAGAACACTGCATTGACACAGACCACATTCCTTCCACAAAAACTCAGATCTACATTCCTTCATGATTCCTACATTCCAGCACTTACCTACAAAGTTACTTGTACTCACCTCAAGCTAGTAAACTGATCATCTCTGTCCCCATCCAGATAAGGAAACTACAAAGTTACTTGTTTACAGAAGGCCATAGAAACATTGCAATTTGCATTTTCTGGCTCCCAGGTCATTCTTTGTTCCTTCAGCCAGGCTAGCACCAAACTTAGTGGGAGGGGAGCTATCCCCAGAACCATTTTTGCCTGATCACAGAGGAGAGGACTGCAAATTTTTCTGCCCACTTTCTGGGTGGGCACAAAGGCTGTGCACAAGGGTGGAAGTGTGCCCCCATTTTGGATTTTGTATGTAAGGTGCACTGTGGGATATTTTGCAGTACGCCAAAAAGGAATTGCTGAAACAGTGGGTAGATTTCCAATGGGAACTTTTTCCCCACTGGTTAGGGAGGAGTCATGAGTCACCCCTACTCACTAGCTGGTGCCAACCATAAATGGGACACTCCAAGGTACTCTCCTCAGAACATTCTCTGGACCTATGAAAGAGAAGACAGAGGACTGCACTAGCTGTCTGCGACCTGTGAGGAGCACTGAAGGGCCGTACCTGCTCCCACTTGTATCCAAGGAAAAAAAATTGGAATCCAAGGGTCAGTTGGCTGACCTCCTGAGTGACTACTGGGACACAACAAGCTGCAGGAGGCCTTTTCCCTAAAGTGCCCAGATGAACAGTAGCAACTGCACCTCACCTGGACCCTGCAAGTGGACTCTGCTGGAGTGAGTCTTGACCCCCAAGTGTTGTTTCTGAGATTCTAGTAACATTTGCTCTGTCTAACTGGACTTCTCCTAACAACTGTAAAAAGTTGGGAGTTAGCGAATGTTTGGACTTTCAGACTTCCAGAGGAACGGAACAAACCAGACAAGATAAATCACCAAAGGTGGAACTTCGCTCAGCTGAAGAAACACATTTCTCCAACTTGAAGCCTCTAAGCAGCAAATGTGTTTAGTGGGCCCTCGGCGAAAAGTTATTCAGCCTTGTGGAACTCATCATCAGATACAGTCCGTAGCCTTGTACTGCTGGAGGATTTGGAGCTTTGAGAAAGACTAAGGGTCTGATTTGATCCTGGCAGATGGGTTACTCCGTCACAATGGTGACGGAGATCCCGTCCGCTGAAATATATATCACATTATATCCTATGGGATTTTTATTTTGGCGGATGGGATATCCATCACCGTTGTTACGGAGTAACCTGTCCGCCAGAATCTAAATCAGGCCCTAAGTCTGAATATAGAAATATTCCCTGGGCAAAAACACCAAAAGTATCCAGCCAACTTCCGTGGGCATGAAATTGTATTTTCCCACTTAGGGCTTTTCTTGACAAAACCAACAGCTTCATCAGTACCACGTCCTTGTCTATCCAACTTTGAAAGGACTTCCTCATATGACGCATGCAACCTTGCCCTGCTGGAGAATTTTAACTTCCATTTCAAAGACTAATTCCCAGGTTAAAATCTCCAACAGACACAAACCTTGTGTGGTTAACTAACCGGTGCTGCATTTCGATTGGCCTGAAATTGTGACTAGGTCCTCCTCTACCATATCCATATCAATAGCTCTTAGTGGTGCTATTTTTCCTTATGTTTTCTAAAATTCAAATCTCCTCATTGGAGTTTTGTCACTTTGGTGTCATTTTCTTTACTATATTTTCTAAATTGGAGTGGGATTTTTATTGTGTTGTGTTTGACTTTTTACCTGTTTTGGTACTTCTAAATGCTTACACATTTTCCATAAGTTAAGCCTGTCTGCTCTGTGCCACAGCTACCAGGAGTTGAGCCTAATTTTAAATCACTGAAACCTTTGACTGGACTCAACAGATTAGTGGCTTTAAAACTTGTGGTGGACTTCATTCCTCTCCAATAATAAGTCACTTTTTACAGCCAGATATGACAGTAGCTTTACATTTTATCTAATGTCATTATTAATTTGTAAAAAGAAATAAAATGTGAACTATATAGAAGAAAGAAACTAACATTGCTCTGTTGTGTTGCAGTTGCGGAAATTTGCCCTTCCTGCTGGGTTACCTGGCACGTTTTTGCCTTTTTACTAAACCCTATTTTCTTGGCTGTATAACTCTATGCTAAACAGTGGTAAAATGCTTGTGATATGTTTTGTTTTTCCAAATATGTTAAAATTGGTAAACATCTGACTAGCACATTTCATTTGCTTGTAAGTCACTAGTATATGTTACCACCTGTACCCAGATCCTGCAAATGAAATGCTACTAGTGGGCCGCAGCATGCATTGTGTCACCCACTAAAGTAACACTGTAAAACAGATCTCCAGGCTGCCACAGTGTGCAGTTTTTAGCTGCCATTTTGACCTTCAAAGGATGCCTACCCTGTCTCAAGCAGATGTAGCTCACACCTAGGTCTGCCTCACTTTTGTTTTTCTAGTCAAGCTGGCTCCAAACCTAGAGGGAGGTGAGCAATGTTTGTCAATGGATTCACCGGGCCAAACGCTGAGCAGCCACCAATCGACTCCAAGACCTTGCACAGAGGCTTTCCACTGTCGTTGGGCCATTCTTTTGATATAGCTTGCAGCCTATACCATCAACGAGCACCTTTTCTTTTGAAAACCTTCTACTCCAGAAGGCAAACTTTCCGCTGAGGTGAACCTCGTCCCTCTACCCTATTGGCGATCCATCGCAGTACGGCGTCATCAATGTATGTAATCTCATATGTTTGTGTTTTGTCTTGTTGTTATATACCACTACTACATACATTAAGGCAGGTTTTCAGCCACTTTATGGAATAATGGGCTGTGGGTGTAGCATGCAACTACACGCAGTGTGACCACATGATCTACATGTTTTCAACCACTTTTACACCTAGGGTGTTCACATTAGTACGTTCATAAGCATCTCAGTTTGTCAGCCTCAGGCTGACGTTTTGTTTTAAACCCTCCCCTCTTCTCTTTTTACAGACCCGCAGTGACGTTACGGCTTACGTTGATATCAATCGTATGTATGTTGTGTGATTACGCATGGCATGCTGGATAATGGGTTCCTAGTAGCGACATCAAGGAGTGATACCAATAGGAACTAGTTTCCTATAGGTCCTGATGAAGAGCCAATAGGGGCAAGGCTCGAAACATGTTGACCAAAAGACCAACGTGAAGAAATAGACCCATTACAACCAAATTTATTCCCATCATCCCCTGATTTTAGCCATACCGGCTAGAGGCAGTAATAAAGTAGGGTGTCCTACTAGTCAGGTATTTTTAACTTAATAGCAATCTCCTTCCTCTCCCCTCTTACAACACTGCCTTTATCATAGTCATTATCAATAAGTGCTCCCTCGTATTCGCTTGGTCGTAGCATGCCTCGATCCTCAGCGGATCGGGAAGAACCCCAATGATGAGCATGCTACCAAGGGGCAACCCTGGTGGGTGAGGGATTTTAAGAGAAACACATTTTTCTCTCATTTCTATAGCGGTGGAGAGTTTGTCATATTCTAACCCATAAATGGGTTTGACCAAGGAGTACAAGATCCCCCTAAACATCAGAATTTTCTCCTGATCCCATGTGCATCGAAGCAACTACTGTTTGAGATTTGCTAATAGGCAGTGGTTAGCTCTTTAACAGTTAAAAAGGGAATGAATCAAATGCATATTTTGGATATGTGTCAGTTATTTAAAGAGTAAAAACTGTTAGTGACTAGTCGAATGTGGAGTAATTTTTGGTAGCTTCAGTTAATGATTTAGGGCCTGATTATGAGTGCGGCAGTGGCACTCACTGTGGCACAGCAGTGGCGGTCCGCCGTTTGCGGGATTATGACTCTCACTGCCATACCGGCGGTGGACCACCGGCTGCGCCAGGGAACAGTCGTTCCCTGGTGGTGACGGAGCTGCACTAACAATGTAAAATGCTCAGCGGGACTGCGCCAGTACAGCTGAGCATATTATGAGTTTCTGCACCGCCAGCCATTTCATGGCGGGGCGTGGATGGCGGTGCAGGAACATGTCCCCCACACGCCATGGGGATACATTCAGGGGGGAACTCCAAAGTTCCAGCACGGCATGGACGTCATCGCCCATGACGTGCTGGAACTTTTTTTTCTATTCCCATTGCCATCTGCGAGTTCAACTCGTAATAAAGCGGGCGGTCCTTGCATGGCTTTGGTGGTGCTGTGTCGGCGGAGAGCCGGCACAACACTCCCAAAGTTGTAATTAGCCCCTTAGCTTTTTCAGATTATATATCAATTATGTTAGACCTTAAGTTGTGCTGAACGGAACCATTAATTTTAGAAAACCCAATGCAGAAGAAAACTTGAAAAGCAATTTGTGACACTCTAGTTGTAGAATATTGGAACAATACATGATTTCATCACAGTTTAAGTAACATTAAATTTATAATAAGAGAGATATGGATTGGTATTTGGGCAAACAAGAGAAAAAATTCAAAATATTACCCTAGGGAAATAATTGAGAAAAGGGTGATGACAATAAAAAAAACACAAATCCCAAATGATGCACAGGTTAATAAATGTTCTCATGTCTGCAGGAAATGACCATCTTTTGTGTAAGAAGTACCCAGATTTTTGCCTCAACTGTTTTTGCTGGCTGGGGAACTCTGTGCACTGTACCCCTGATAACTAATAGTAAAGTGCCTGAGCATCTCCTTTCTAATTGGAATAGTTATTTTACCTATGAGTCCCTAGTATACGGTACAAAGTATACCCAGGGCCTATAAGTTAAATGTCACTAGAGGCCCGCAGGACTTCTTGTGCCATCCACTACAGTGACAGTGTAAAACATGACTTCTAGACTTGCATTGTGGCCTGACTAAAGCAGGTTATAAACTGCAATTTGATCTGTCGAAACAAAACCTTTTGACAGGTCTAAAGCATACTTTTAAATCTTAAGAAGAGGTACCAAGTAGGTCTTACCTCCCATAAGGCAGGAAGCATGGTATTTAAAAGTAGAATTTAGAATTTAATGTTAAAAATGTCCTTAAAGTGATTAGGCCCCAAAAGCAATTTTAATTTTATCAAGGCTAGCTGTTCCATAGGGAACACTGGGATGCAATATTAAATTTAATAATGCTATCTCCGACTAAGAAAAACCTAGACCTTTAATTCTTGGAATCATCTTTGTAATATTTATTGAAACCCTTTTTCACAAGTGAAGTCGGATTTTTAATAAATATTATGGAACAGATACTTTTAGGAAGTTATCTTCTCCCTGCCTAAAGCCTCGTGGGTCTAATTTTCAATAGGCGCGATCTTTGGTCCTCTGAGTGCCTAACCCTGATTGAGGAGTGAAAAACTGCTCCCAGAGCAGAGACAATTATTTGGGTGAGGTGAGGCAGGTCCATTCCTCTGGCAGATGATCATATGAGCAGTGGCCAGGAACTTAATTAACTTCAAAGGGGCCTACACTGCCACAGGCAGATGCTAGATAACACATGTACTGGCTCCTTCCCCCTTCCCCAATCAATCACGCTCTAAACACAGTGGGGAGGGAGCTGCCCCGGGGACTGGTTTGAAGTGACCACAGAGGAGGGATTGCTCAATTCCTGGCCACGCCTCTGGACTGGGCACTGGTGCTCTAGGGTCTCACCATCTCGAATTTAGGCAGAGGGGCACCAGGGGATTATTAGGAAATGCTGCAAAAGTGGGAAGTGTTACCCCAGGGAACTTTGACCGTATTGGCTAGCTGGGGCCAAGCTGGTGCTAGACATGAATATGTCATCCTCAAGCCCCTCCTCAGAACACTACTGGACCTGTGGAAGATCAGTAGATGACTGAAACTGAACCTGCTGCCTAGGACCTGAGAAACGCCCTGAAGGATGGGACCTGCTCTCCCTCTTGTATCCAGGACAAGGAAGTGGGCTCCTAATGTCATAAGAACGACCTCCAGTTAAGCCACAGGGACACAACAAACTACAAGGACTTTCCTGCAACTGCCTAGCTGACCAGTTCCAACTGGATTTTCCCTAGTCCCTGTTGGTGGCTTCCCTGGGACCCCGGGGTGAGTCTTGAACCCCCCCCCCCATGCTGTTCCTGAGGTTCTGGAACCCTGGTCTGTCACATTGTACTCTTCATGAGAAACTAACAACTTTTTGGCTCCAAAGAACTCCGGAGGACCGGGACAAACCTGCCTAGCCAATCTGACAAAGGTGTGTTGCCACAGGGCTGAAATTCATGTTTCCCCCGCTCCGAGATTCTCCGCAGCAGCAAATCTGATTCAGGGGGAGCTCATGGAAAAGGTCCTTGTGGATCCTTCTTCAGCTACAGCCTACAGCCAACACCCTTGTCCCACTCAAGGAACTGGAGCTCCAAAATGTAATTAGGTACAAACATAGAAATCTTCACCAGGCCATGGCACCAAAAGTATCCGGCTACCGATGGTGCGCAATTCTCCCAGTCTGAGCTTTCCCTCCAAACATCAAAATCTTCAGCAAGACCTCATCCGATGGCTATAGAATCTTGTGGAGCCCTTCTCTGCCACAACCTGCTGTCTTGCCCCGCTGAAGAGTCTGGATTTTTATTTCAGGAACTAAGTCCAAAAGTAAAACGTTCAACTGCGTCAAAACTGTTTTCGGTAGTTGACCGGTGCTCCATCACAGTCAGTCTCAAATTGCACCTAGGTCATGGTCTACTGTGACCTGTTGACTGCTATTAACACTTTTGGAGCTATTTTTATTTAAAACGTTAAAACTTTAATACCCCTGTTCCTCTTATTGGATTTTTGTTGTTTTTGTGTCATTTTACTTATTTAAATGTACTCCATGTTTCTAAATTGGTTTAGGATTTTTTTTTTTGTGTTTTGACTTTGCTACTGTTTCAAATTGTACTCCTCCTGAGAAACCTGGAACGTAGAAAATGTTAACCTGCTCAGAAGGGTTCACCCTGACAAGAATTTTGAATATTATTTGAGGTGGGTAGTTACTCCTCTCAACTAATTCTCCAATTTCTTGCAATAGCTAAGGAAAATAAGAAAGCGTTCTGTAACAGTATGTCAATAAAGGTGTGGTTTGGGCTAATGCAATATTTCTGGGTATAAGGAGAATATTCATGGGGGCTGTGGAATAGATGTTGATACAATTAGAATAGAAGACAATTATACACTTAAACACAAAAAACTAAATATTCTGCCCTTTATTATGAAAAATGAACTTAAAAATCCTATATTACATAAACTTTTTATAGGGACCTTAGACCTGATTTAATGTGCACCATTTTTTTTCTCAATAGCTAAACTGTCAGAAGATGAACAAAAATATCATGGAAAACCCTTCCCACTGTAAGGATTATAGCGGACGTCCTCAAAATATGAAAATCATCTGACCTGTTAGCTTTACAAGCATGGTTTATATTCCCTTTAATGCTGAACTGGGTAAGGTGTTTGTGGAACTATAGAGCTACATTGTCCATTGAAGCAGACTCCCATATACTAAACAAGCATTGGTAAATGCATTAGGTTTCGGGATAAATAATAAATTAAGGGGTGTGGGAGCAGTGTGTGAGTGTAGGGAGAATGGTTTGAGTGCTCTCTGTGCAGGGTGAGTGGTGCATGAATGAAGGTTGATAAGCTTCTGAGTGCAGGGTGAAAGTGCCTCAATGCATGGTGATTGTTGTGTGTTCAGTGCAGAATGAGAATTGTGTGAGTGTACAGGATGAGAGATGTTACCCTGTACAAAGTAAGAGGTGTGCGAGTACAGGGTGAGCGGTATGTCAATAGTATAAGTGCAGGATTTGAGTTCAGGGTGAGAGGTGTAGGTGGAGGGTGAGAGGTGTGGGTGGTCTAATAGCACATGTGTTCTGGGATTTAAAGTGTCACATGTCTCCATACAGCAATGGCCTACAATTCCCAGGATGCTCCGATAACCACTAATGATGAATGGCGCGTGACGACGCATGTGACATGGAGTCAGCTGGCAGCTGTGCGGCAGGCAAGCCCCTGAGGCCGTCAGCGTATTGGTGCATCATGCCTGATGAATTTTGCACAGATAACCAGAGAGGGAGTGCCTTAGGTCTTTATGTCCCATGTAGTACCCTCGGGACACCCTCCTTCCATACGGCAAACTGCTGTCCGTGTTCTGTGTCTATGCCATCCGTGTCATGAGCCTGTAAGGTCCGTAGAACCTTTAAAATAGTCTTCTTCAAATCCCGGTATGTAAACTCCCTGTACTTGGATAGTTTACTGCCGGAGGCCTCTGTAACCTGGGAGATTGCTCTGCTGTATAACCGCTGAGCATGTTAAGTATGTGAAACCCTTAGTAAAGTTACCCGAGACCTGTGCATGTTTGCTCTGTGTAACTTGGGGGATAGCTCTGCTGACATTGGGGAGTGAGGCTGCAAGTGTACGTTCTGCATACCCTGAGGCATAACTCTACTTTCTGCAGACAGAGTTTGTGAGTGCTGTGTAGCCTGAGAGATAGATGTGCTACCTGTGTCTATAAATATGTGTAAAATGAGAGACAGTACTGCGAGCCCCAGCACTTACCTCAGGAGTTGGAGGATCCCCGTCGTGTAGACCCGGGCTGGGGTGAAGTTGCTGCCTGACACTAACACGGCCGTCACGCAGTGTAAAGCTTCACACAGGAGGGTTCTCTCATTCGAATAGTGGGAGCCTAGAATCTTACAAAGTGAAAGTGACATCCGCTGTACTGAAACAGCTGTACTTAAACCTGGCAGCTCATTAAAATGGGTATGTGGTTACAGCTCACTTCATATTAAAATTGTAGATGTCTTAAAAACGTCAGTTAATGTGCTCATCCAAACTGCAAAGTAGAGTTTGCTCTGTCAGTGTCTCATAATACACAAAAGCAGCAGTTTTACATGTCATTAATGCACATGTTTTAATTGTTCGTCAGATTTACCCATGTACATAAATCACTACTAGTCATTTGTTTGCGCACTGGATCACCACAAGTACACTCCTCTATAAATTGATTTCTCAGGAGAATGACACAAAAACGACTGCAGTGCTTTTAATAAAAAATTTGAAGTTTAGGTACTCACTGTTAGAAATGGGGGTCTCTAGTTGGCAGAGGTAGGTACCTTTGACCAAGTAGGGACCCTTTCTTCTAGTCAAGGTAAGGGGGCTACACTCCTAAATAAACCCTGCTCACCCCCTTGGTAGCTTGGCACGAGCAGGCAGGCTTATCTCAGAGGCAGTGTGAAAAGCATTTGTGAACACATACAGTAATACAGCGAAAACACTACAAATGGACACCACACCAATTTAGAAAAATAAGTAATCTTTATCTAGATTTACCACAAGACCAAACGACAAAAATCCACAATAAAATGCTCAAAAATATGACTTTCAAATGGTAGAAATAGCTTAGTTCAATTTAGATGGTAAATGCAACACTTTACTCTCAAAGTACCTTGGATGCGTCACGCAATACAAACAAAAGGGTCGCAGGGAAGTTGATGCGCCGTTCCTTACACTCTGGGGAGTGGAGGCATCTGTTCCTTACTGCAGCGCAGGGGAGGTGATGCGACGCTTCCTTACTGTGTGGGGAGATGATGCGTCTTTTCTTACTGCGTCCGGGTTCCGATGCGACAAGATGGCACCTCGATGCGATGCGACGATCCGGTGCGATGCGACAAGATGGCGTCTTTGGTGTGATGCGACAACGTGGAGGCGATGTGTGCACGCCCGACGGCCGTGCGGCGAACTCGGTAACTTCTGAGCCGCGACAGGTCCTGCGACGCGCTTCTCCGGTGTTGCGACGACAACCTCTGCGGCAGTGACATGCTTCTCCGGTGATGCGACACGCTCCTCTCGGCGATGCGATGACAACCAGCGGCGGCACGTTTCTTCGGCGATGAGACGGTGGCAGCGGCAGCAGCGACACGCTTCTTCCTCGTTGAGTCGCGCTTCCAGCTCCCAGCAACACGCAGTCTCTTAGAGAGCCCAAACAACAGCTGGCACCTCCCTGGCAGGTAGAATTCCCAGCAAGGGAATTCAGGGGAGCTGGTGGTGAAGTCTTGTATCCCTGAGACTTCAGGCAGGAGGCAAACACACTTCAAGCCCTTGGAGATTCTTCTTCAAGATGATGAAAATTCACAAAGTTCCTTTTCTCCTTTCCTTGGCAAATAAGTAACCACTGCAGGCCAACCCCAGAAATAGCACAACAGCACAGGGGCAGTCACCTCCTTCAGCTTTCTTGGTTCCTCTCCTTGGTAAAGGTTCGTCTTGATTCCCAGAAGTGATCTAAAGTTCTGGGGTCTGGGCCCCAATATTTATACTGCAAAATCCTTTGTTCTCTGAAGGCAGAGAGTGTCTGTGCCCAGCCAAAACCAGTTCTTTCCTCCCTGGTGCAGCTTCCTGGCAGGAGGTGGAGACAGCATTGTTGAAAGCAGACCTGGCCCAGGTAGCTGAAAGGAAATCTCCTCCCCCTACTCTCTATTCTATGAGGGCTCAGGTCAGTGAAAGGAAATCTCCGCCCCCTACTCTCTATTCTATGAGGGCTCTGGCAACAGAAAGGAAATCTCCTCCCCCTACTCTCTATTCAATGTGGGCTCTATTCAGCCCAGCCCTGACTCATCAGACTGCTGGAGCCAAGGCCCTCTCCAGCCCCCTGTCACTCACAAACCAGACATGGAATACACAAACCTAGCAGAGGCATACTGGATGGTTAGGCAAGAAAATACCTACTTTCTAAAAGTGGTATTTTCAAACACAGAATGTAAAAATCACCCACACTAAAAGATGTATTTTAACATTCTGAGTTCAGGCATACTAAACTTTATTTTCCTATCTTGTTCCCTGGGTCAGTTAGGATTATAAGATGTTATAATCAAACTGCCCATTCTGGCCTATGGGAACAGATAGCCTTGCAATAGTGAAAAACGAAATTGGCTGTAATTCACTATCAGGACATGCCACACACATCAAGGCATGTCCTACTTTTTACATACAACGCACCCTGCCCTTGGGCCTACCTTAGGGGTGACTAATATGTAGAAAAGGGAAGGTTTAGGGACTGGCAAGTGGGTGCACTTGTCAAGTCGACATGGCAGTCCCAGACTGCACACAGGCTCTGCAATGGCAGGCCTGAGCCATACCTTACAAGCTGCTTCTGTGGGTGGCACAATCAGTGCTGCAAGCCCACCAGCAGCATTTGACTTATAGGCCCTGGGCACACATGGTGCACTGTACTAGGGTCTGACAAGTAAATCAAATAAGCCAATCATGGAGTCACTAATCCATTACACAATTTACAATAGGGAGCACTTGCACTTTGGCACTGGATAGCAGTGTCAAAGTGCCCAAAGCATCTAGACCAGCAAAAACATAGCAAAAACACAGAAGGCAACAGCAAAAAAATGGAAGGGAGACCCACGCCAATGGTGCCAGGTCTAACACTCACTATCCCAGAATAGTGTTTGCTACTGAGAAGTGTCTGTATTTGGCCAATAAAATATCATACCTGTACAGAGAAGTGCAGGCATTAGATATGATACAGGGACATTGGCATACATTATCATACAGATTCTGAGGAATCTTCTACTACATTTGACTTGGACGTAACTGTAACAGTGTTAGGAACCTTAGTGGCAACATTTACTTTTTACAGCAAAAATACTGCTGCACTAATGCAGTGGAGAAGTTGATAATGTTCAGCAGCACTGATAGCATTATAGAGCTACCAATAAAACCTAGGATTCATGCGAATATCAGATGTTTTTTTTATTTATTTTATTTAAATATATTTTATTAGGTTTTAATTACAAGGAAAACAGAACAAGGTAAAGCTTAACCACACGACATAGCAAGTACAGTCTCTTCCAGTCCATTTAGACAACACAATGAAGAAAAAAAAAGGAAGAACATTTGGTAGGATTTTCAGGTGTTGACGTAACCAGTGACATAATGATGTTTCTTATAGCTCCCAACCACGAAAAGCTACACCAGAACAGTTTCTTAGATAGCTCAATGTCCAAATAATCCCCTTTACACCAACCCCAGGTCTCATTTATCGGTCATTCCCTGTCGACGGCAGACAGGCAGGGTTGTCAACCGCGGCCCCAGCTGTTTCTGATTGTGCCAGAAGGTACAGTTTCAAAGGGTCCCAGATGTCTCTTGGACGGGATGAGGGCGGCATCAGTTCAGCATATGTATTCAATTGTTCTTGACAAAATATGAGGTCATTTAGCCATTCTTTAAATTTGGGTGCTCTCCCTCTCCCCCATCTGCAGGTGACCCTATGTTTGTCCAGCAGGAGCGCCAAGGAAATGTATGTCCTGGACTGGACATCGAGGTCTTTTGTGTATCCTAACAATGTAACAAGTGGTATGTCGGGTATGTGTATTCCCGTCATCTGATCAAGCGCCTCTAGCACTTCAGCCCAGTATTTCCGGACAGGGGCGCAGTCCCAGGCAAGATATAGGAAGTCAGCACCCCCCCTCCCACATCTGTCGCAACAGTCAGTGTCTCTCAGTTGAAAGCGCAGAGGTTTTGAAGGCGTGTAATATAGGCAATGCAAATATTTATAGTGGATAATTCGCAGCCTGCTGCTAGCAGATATTTTCCCAGTCTGTTGACAGCAGTAAGTCCACTGGTCGTCTGTTAAGGGGAGGTCTAATTCTTCCTCCCAGTGCGCTCGAGCTGCAGGGGTTTCGTGTGAGCTGTCTGCTTGGGTGGTGCGATATAGCATAGATACAACATGTGTGGGAGTGGGATTCTGGAGCAGGGCATGCAATGGGGTCATGATGGGAGGCTCATGTGGAAAATCTGGGGTAAGGGCCTTAATGTCTTGTCATAGTCTAACATACATGAAGAGTTCTATAGAAGTGGGCGAGCTGTCTCCGAAGAATTCCTCCCGGGTGCGAAACTTCCCATTCTTATATAAATCCCCCCAGGTCAGGGCTGAGAATTTCCGGAGCATTTGCCGACAACCTCCCTCCTTTGTAATGGGGAGATCTAACCTCCCTTGGAGAGGCAGCAGGGGGGAATACATTATGTTAAGTGTGAGGCGGTTGGCCAAGTCTCTCCAAGCGCTGTTCGTGCAGTCGACTGTAGTCGAGACATTACGTTTGCGGGCGGCGGGCGAGCTTAGATAGGCCGAGTAGGGTGTTGGTGCCATGTGCCCATTCTCAACTGCTAGGTGAGGCATGTATGGCGGTGGATTCATCCAATACGCAGCGTAGTGGGCCTGGGCACAGCTGAAATAAAGTTCCATATCTGGAACTTCAAACCCTCCGGCGACAAATGGTTGAGTCAGTGCTCCCCATTTTAATCTAGACTGTTTACCCCCCCAGGTAAGTCGGATGAGCTGGGATTTAAGAGTTTTAAAGAAGTGTCCACTGGGGGCTTATGGGATGTGGATAAATAAATACAATAACTTAGGGAGTATTACCATTTTTATCAATGATGCTCTCCCTGCCATTGATATCGGCACGGCAATCCATCTGGTAATCTTGTCAGTCAGGATGTCTAGCACCCGCCCGTAGTTAGCTCTCATTAATTCTTCTCTATCTCTTGTCACCATGATACCCAGGTATGTGATTGCGCCATCACACCAGGCGAGGGGATAGTCTGGATCGAACTTGGTGGTTGCGGCTGTGAGGGGAAATATTTGAGATTTGCTCCAGTTTATGTTAATTCCAGACAATCTCCCAAATTGGATGAATTCGCGCAGTATCGGATTGAGGCTGTCCTCTGGGTTGCGGAGGTACACGGTGAGATCATCAGCGTATAATGAGATTAGAATTTGTCGCTCAGGATAGATGAGGGTATGTTCTCGATGATGTTTAGCTGCTAGTGGCTCCATCACAAGCGCGAAGAGGAGGGGCGACAAAGGGCACCCTTGTCTTGTTCCTCTAGCTATATTAAAAGCGGGAGAGCGGATTCCATTGATTAGTATGTTAGCCTGCAGATTGGTATAGAGTAGTTGAATCCAAGCCAGGAAGGGTATGGGGAACCCCATCCGCCTAAGAACACAAGCCAGGGAGTCGAAGCTTTGGTAGTGTCTAAAAAGACTGCCACCGCATTCGCTTCAGGGTCAATGTCCTGTAGGACAGCAAATAAGGTTCGGAGGTTATGCGACGTCGCTCTGCCAGGCACAAAACCCGACTGATCTGGCAATACCAGGGCAGTCATGAGGGGGCTGATACGGTTCGCTACTATTTTGGCTAGGATTTTAGCATCAACGTTGATGAGGGAGAGGGCCTGTACGAATCGCAGCGATCTGCTGGCTTACCAGGTTTTAGGAGGGATATGATGAGTGCTTCGCACATTGTTTGGGGAAGGACACCTGTGTCTCTTGCTTCTTCATAAACATGCCTAAGAATTGGGATGAGGGTGGTGCTGAATGCTTTGTAAAATTCAGATGTAAGCCCGTCGGGGCCCGGGGCCCGGCCAGACTGTAGTTGCATGATTGCCATTATCTCGTCATCTTCAAAGTCTGCCAGGAGTAACTCCCTTTGGGCATCTCCCAACCATCCTAGCGCTGTATCTTCAAAGTATGGGACAAATTCTACGGGCTGCGTTCTGTGGGATGTACATAGTGTGCTATAAAATTTGTAAAATGTGGCTAAGATGTCCGGGGTGTTTCTATGTAGTTGTCCATCCCCGTCGGTTATCTCGAAGATAGTAGTCGAGAATCTAGGTGGTCGGGTCATCGCTGTGAGCGCCTTCCCCGGTCTTTCTCCCTCTCCGTATTGTCGGGCCTGGTGATATTTCGCCCTGAATTTACATTCCCTGTCTGCAATTTCTTGGTATTCAGTCATCATTGCTCTTATTCGCGCCTGTAACTCTGCGGTAGATGCCTCCTGCATTTGGGCTTCTATTTGTTCTAGGTCTTTTTCCAGTTTGTGAAGTGTGTTCCGTATGTCTTTTAATATCCCCCCTCCTTGGCCATACATATTCCGCGGATGGTTACTTTGAACCCCTCCCACACCGTGGAATATTGTGTCACTGAATTTATATTCCGTGGGAAGAATTCCTCTACCTCTTGTTCCAGTTCAGACTTAAAGACGGGGTCTAACAGTGCATGTGTAGGCAGGTGCCAAGACCTGTATGGTGAGTCCTCGCAAGGTGGAGTAAGAGTTATTAGTACAGGTGAGTGGTCCGAATAGGTGCAGGGCAAGTGTACTGCTTGGGTTAGCCATGATTTCAGTCCCCTGGATAGGAGCCACCCATCAATCCGTGACCATGAGGAGTGCACTGTAGAATAGCAAGTGCCTTCTCTATCGTTGGGGTGAAGACTACGCCAGGCATCAATTAACCCGTGCTCCATGGTGATGTTTTTTAAATGGCATTGGGCATTTGAGTAGTGGTGTAGTTGCGGGTGTGATCTATCCATGGTCGGATCCAGTGTGATGTTGAAGTCCCTTCCCCCCCCAAACCACGTGCGTGGAGCCAATGTCTAGAATTTTCCCCCACAGGATATGGAAGAATTTGGGATTATCAGCGTTGGGGCCGTAGCAACAGACAAATGTTTTGGATTGGGAGGGCAGACGTCCCCATAAGATGCAATAGCGCCCTTGTGGATCTGTGTATGATCCCATGGCTGTGTAGGGGGGACTGTGCTTGATTAGTATTGTAGTGCCTCGCGTTTATGTGGAATACGAGGAGAAGCAGCGATGTGTCGCCCAGCGGGCTGCGAACGTGATTGGGGCGGCAGGGCCAAGGTGTGTTTCTTGTAGCATAGCACATTGTATGTTATGCCTATCTAAGTACGCTAGAATATGCCTGCGCTTGCGGGGGTTGCCTAGGCCGCGCACGTTCCATGTTAGGATATTGTAACTAGGGGGACCGGGGCGGTTCATCTCGAATCTGTGTTAATCTGCGCGTTGGGCGTCGTGGTCATGTCATGTGGTCGAACTGTGTTAGTCTGGTTAACTGTGGTCGTGTTGTCATCTAATAGTGCAAGAATTTCCTCCCTCCCTCCCCCCACCCACATCAGCAGCCCAAACCTGCTGTGGTGTATGTACCACCTGTCCCACCCAACCATCCGCGTAACTAAGTTCCCAACGGGGGAACATGTGATAACTCCTGTAACAACAAAGATCCAGATCATATTAGAGATGTCCTACTGGGTAGAGTCTAAAGGGCGACACAGTGCCTCCTCGAAGGTACGAGGGTGCTCAGGAACGAGTATGATGTCCCATATGGCCGGATGGCCCGTCGTCTTTCTGTGGGAAGATCCGCATGCTGATTCCAATCATAGCGCCGTATATAGCTGTGGTGTGCTTTCTTCTGTGCAGGCCCAGAGTGAAAGTTCATGTGTCCCACGGCATTGGCACGAGTCCATATCCACTGATGTTTGGCAAGCTGTTTTAATGCTTCCTTCATTCTATGTCTGATAGAGCAGCAGCGGTGTTAGTTGGGCTTGAGGGAGATGCTTGTCCGGAGGATTTCTTGGGTATGGATTTCAAGAAGTCGTTAAGATGTTGAGGATTAGTAAAAAAAGTGCTGTTTGCCTTGAAATGTGACTTTTAAGCGTGCTGGAAATAACATGGCATAAGCAATGTTCGCCTGTTGGAGTTTCTTTTTGACAGAGAGAAACTTTTTACGAGCTTCCTGGACCGCCATGGTAAAGTCCGGGTATATGGCTATCTCCATGCCCTCGAACGATAGCATCTGTTTCTCTCTCGCCAGTCACAGAGCAGCATCCCGATCACGGTAATTCAGTATTCTCGCGATTATTGGCCTTGGAGGGGTTCCCGGTGGGGGTCGGGTGGCCAGTGATCGGTGCGCCCTTTCCACTATTAGCATCGTGGAGAATGCTTCCCTGCCAAATAGCGTGTTGAGCAGGCGCTCAACATACTCCTCCATTTTGCCCATGTTTGTGGATTCCGGTATGCCAAGAATTCTAAGGTTATTTCTACGTGACCTGGATTCCAAGTCTTTGTTTTTTGCTGCTATCACTTTCAAGACTTTTTCCATGTTTAGTAATTTCTCTGTACTTTCAGTGGAGGTATCTTCTAATTCCGAAATGCGCTGTTCCGTGTCTTTAATGCGTTCTTCATGCTGATCTAGTTCGTGTGTGACATTATCTAGTCGTGTACACATGGAGTCCATTTTGGCCTCTATTGAAGTTAGGCTAGATTTCATAGTGAGGAGAAGTTTCTTCAGATCCTCCGTCAAGGTAGGCGAGCGTGTGGTAGGTGCGTCTATCGTGTCCTCTTCCACGTCGACCTGCGTTCTGGAGGACTTACGGGCTTCAAATGGTAGTGTTGTCTGTTTCCCGTCTGCCTTCCCCATGGTGAACTCTGTGCATTGAGTTATCCAGCTGTTTATATTGAAATTGTTTGGGGGAGGAGGCTGGGTATTGGAAGATTAGGTTTCTGTATGTCGTTTTTATTGGACAGTGGCAAAGGTTACTCTGCCTAGTCTTCAAAATGCAAGTGGCACCTAGCGGCCAGCCCTGCAAGATGTTGTTGGCTATTTGGTACACACCGTCAGGTTAGGGATCGTGTGGTCTTAAGTTCTTGAGGACGTGCCAGCCTCAGGTCCATCCACATGGGGGGTGACAGCGCCCAAAACCAAGTACAATCGCCGAGGAGTAGGTCCGGTATGCTGGGTTACAGTGCACGCATTGCACGTTTCATTCTCGCTGGTTTATCCACAGGAGGTGCTGCAAGGGGTCTATTTGCATTGGCTGCAAGTGAGCAGGGCTTTGGAGTGTGGAGCAATGGTTGTTCTATTGCCCCCACCTGTGATTCGCCTTATCCTAGGCCTATTAGAGTGGGGGTGGGTTTTTGACAGCTCCCATTCAGGGCAGTAGCACCGTCTGAGTTGTGCAGTGAAATTGCTCAGAGTGGGTAGTCTGTTGTAGCCCAGTGCCGCTTGTGCAGGCGCATTAGCGATGATAAACAAGGTATCCGATTCAGGTCTGGTGTTTTCACCGTGATACCCGCAGTGTCTATTTCTCGCCACTCTGGACGCGCTTGATTTGTATCTGCAGCGCAGGCAGGGGCCCCGGGCTGCAAGCGGGAGTCTGGAGTAGGGGGAGGGGCGGCTGACTTATCTTAGATCACCATGCGGTCCGCAGCTCCCTGGTCTTGGATCGGCCAGCAACGAAGAGTCCATGCAACCTCAGGACTTGGCTTAAGTCGTTGGCCTCGGGGGGGGGAGGCAGTGATCCCGCCCGCATCTCCCGAGTCAGCCCTCCTTCGCGCAGTGGCTCCCTCTTACTGCACTTGTGATGCCGCGCATGCAGTGGCTTTGGTGCTGATAGCTGGTGGAGGTGGGTGTAGGCCACTGGTGCCGCCGGTGATTGTCTCGCGCTGCGAGCCCCGGTCAGGCGCTGCAAGTTAGGATTGAAGTCTTTAGTCCAGGTGTCCGCGGGGGGTTTCTCTGATGCCTCACTCTAATGCCACGAGCGCTGTACCTCACCGCTGGGACTGGATCGTGTGCGCCTTTCTCCCCACGCAGGTCCGCTGTCTCGTGCTGGTCCGGTTATCTTTTACACACGGTACGGCTTTCAGGCGCCACCCCGGCGGCAGTGGTCGTTAGATAGTGCGCACGTCCGCCATCTTAGGAAGCAGCCAGGGCCGAACACCGATGGGTCTTCCACGGTGTCTGGGCCATTTTTGCTGGTTTCACCGGCCTCAAGTCGTAGCAGCAGTCTTCCAACAGCGTTATGGTGCGTTTTGGTGTCAGAGTCCCGGCATATGAGGAGGATGTTGATGATTGTGTTCCCTGAGCAGCAAGAGCCTCACGCAAGTGCGGCCATCTTGCTTGTGCGCCCTCTAGCGCCCCTGCGAATATCAAAGTTATATGGTAAGAATGCCGAACAAATCCTCCAGTTAGAAATAATATATCACTAGTCGCAGCCACGACTTAAAATGTGTATACATGGAAGTTTCCAACAGCAAATTTACCACCAGCAATTAAGTTGCCACTTATGCAGTTGCACAGAAATCTACTGATGTGCATAAATTAATCCTCACAAAAAAAGTTCTGACAGATGTTAGGTCCTGTAAGGAACTTCTTTGGTGGGCGACAATATGCAGAAGCTGTAACCAGGTGCTGCATCTATTAGGGCCAGAAAACCTACACCCATGCATGCTTCCTTATGTCTAACACTCACCTTTAAACTTCAGCTAACAGTTACATACCTCACACAGCCTGCATGTGACTGGAAGCAAACATGTGTCGGGCACAGTGAGAAGTCTTGCAAGTGGCCGACAGAAGAGTGCAAGTTTGTTTATGAAGAGATAAGCTGCCGTTACCTGAACTGGAGCTGCCGGTTTTCAGTTTGGGATTAGGTCAAGGCTCCTTCATCCACGGGAAGATCTGCTTTGGCGCGGTTGGTGATACCAGGCCAGAGTCCTTGGTGGAGGAGGCAGGGCTAGCTCCAGCATCCTGTGAGGGGGACACAAAGGGCTGCAGCACCAGCTCTTGTGGTGGCAGAGACAGGGTTGGTGCTGGTCTTAGGGTTCCAGGATGAGTAACGAGCTGCTAGCTAGCCTGGGCCCCCAGCTGCCATCCACAGTACTTACATCAGGAGCTGAAGGACCTCGTGGTGTAGACCTGGGCTGGGGTGAAGTTGTCGCCAGTCACTGTTTGGAGGTGAAACTCGTGGAAGCATAGAGGCCAGAAGCTGAGCCACGAGGCCTGCAGCCTAGTCTTCACCGCCTCCAGTGGGCATGTGATGATCAGCCCCACAGTGCCTCTGCATCTGGGGAGAGACAGGGGAACAAACAGTGAGGGACCACGAGCACCGCATGGCACTACAGCCGTGTGGCAAATGAGAGGCTGAGGGCTTTAGCGCACACAGAGCCCCACACGCTCACGTTACGACATTACAAAAGAAAAAAACACACGATAAAGGCATGCGATCATAATTGTGAAGACCTATAATTTAAAAAAAAAGTTCTTAAAAATAAAGGAAACTAGAACAAGTGTTGTGCATGCAAAACCTTAACAAGAATGTTTCACAAAAGTGGATGGAAACTGTACTTCGGCACCGGGAAACTGAGAAGAGAAGCACATGACGAAAAACAAAGGAACAACAGGAAACAGTACGCTTCGGCCAATATAAATGGAGGAAAGGTAAGTGGCAAGCACAGGAACCAATCAAAAGCAAGGAAAGCAAGGGGGTGGGATGTAATTTCCTTTTAAGAAATATTTAATACAATAAATTTCACAAGCAGAGCAGGCAAAACCTGAACATGGCTATGGTAACAGTCATCCCGGAATAGTTGAAAGTTTTTCAAGACTGTATTATTGACAGACCGGTGTTTTTAATAAACATGGATTACAAAATAGACAGCAAAATGTGTGTAGCAAAACCTTCAAATAAGGCACCCAACCCGATATTTATCAATTGTTAATCACTAATCTGGTAGTTTAGGTTCACAATTTATATTTACAATTTTTCTTTAAATTTTTTTGCAGTCGTTTTGTATATTTTATGGAGTATTTAGACATTGTTATCTTCAGTAGCGGCTGCTGCAGGTAAGCCCGGTGGGGCGGGGGCATGTCGACAGATGACGGAATAGGATTTATTTATTTATCTAATTTTCCGTATTCCGTAGTACGTCCACACACCCCCACCCCTCCTCACTGTGCTTACCTGCAGGAGCCGCGACTGGTTATCTTTAGGTATTTACTCAAAAGACCTTATGTTTTTAATTTAGTCAATGGTGCTTCATGAAACCAGGGGTCTATAAACGTCATGAAGTGTCTTGCATTCCTACAGGCTCTGAGAAGAGTTTGTGAATGGCAACAAACTCATGAGTCTGTCGCCATTCCCAAACTCTCACAACAAGCTTCTCCCTGATCCTCCCAGTTCCACTCCTTTCATAAGGTGAACTATTGCATAATATGTAGTTGTGCCACAGAATTACACAGTAGTAAGACTATTTAAACCTGCTAGATATCCCTTTGTGGATACCATCCAAGCATAAACGGAGCAATAATCCATCATAAACATAGGTGTATGGGAAGAAATAGCTTTGTGAATGAGGACCTGGGTTGATCTTAGAAAATCTGAATATGAAAGAGAAGCACTATGTGTATGCTATTAATGCTAAGGAGTAACTTGTCTTTACAGGAAGGTTCAGTTACTATCGTTAATAGCAACAAAATAATTGATTAAGATGTTTGTATGGCATTTATTTGGTTAACATAAATAAGACTTTCAGATGAAATAGACAAAAATATGATGAAATAGGTACAGATTCCTATGATGGGATAGGTACAGGTTTGTAAAGATGGGGATAGGGTCAGGCCAAGGCAAAATTTCAATACGAAAGTGTAATTTGCATAATTTCAGAATTTTGTGTTATGCTTGTTCTGCAAAACTCTTGAAACCATGACATTAATGCCTTATAGCATAAATACCATGTGTTAGCGTTAAAATTAGAGCATAGGAACAACGCAAATAACTGGAACGCCAGTAGCTGTCATTAGTGATATTTGTGTTTTAGGGCTTTTGTGTACAAAACGCACTCTTGTATCCAAAATGTATAGAATGTCAAATGACTTATTTGCATTTTGTGTACAGTGGCAGCTGGTTGGGAATGGTGCCGGGGGCAGGGAGAGGGGATGGATTCGAAAAAAATAGACTTACCTTGTCAACACAAGTCGCCAGCAATGGCCTCTCCCCAAAGCAAGAACAGGAAGCACCCAGGCTCCCATACTCCCCTAGCCAATCACGACGCTGCCTTAGAGCTGCGTGATGATTGGTCTGAGCGCCATGCTTTGGTGCTCATACACGGACTGGGAGGCTGTGCATGGTCTCCACCCAAGCTGTATAATACAGCCGGTGGAGAATATGCAAAGTGCGCATGACGGTTAGGCCGGCCCAAGATGGCCAGCCAAACTATCATGCACACTTAAGGTGCAGCACTAACAATCCTCCTCCCTCTCCCAGGCTGTGACAAACCCAGTCCCGCCCGCCCCAACCTGGCGGGCCCCTTACAGAAGAAGAAAATGATAGTAACGTCAGGTTATTAATGTTGTATTATTATAATTTGCTTTTTCTTTTTACACTTAGTGGGGCAATGCTCCTTCGCCTTAGCAGGGGAGCTGACCCTGTTTATGTAATTTACCAACAATTGAAATTTTGCTAACCCCTAACTATAGGTGTAATTATGTTGACCCTTCCCAGCTCAGGTATATCCTTGGTATAATGCCCTCAAATGCCTGTAAATAGCCTCCGATTCTCTTCTGACATCCCTTTCTAGGCTTCAAAGACTTACAATGAAAGGTCTCGTAAGAGCTGCAATTCAGACCTACATGAGAAAAATGGAACACAATGGAGGGAATAAAGAGATCATTTCCAGAGAAGCAAGTCCATACTATTGAAAGAGGGGCAGTAGAATGTGGCTGCATCTTAAAATTAGGCCAATCCGCTAAAAATACTTTGGAAGGATTCACTGGTATCCAGTCTAACTTTGTAAACAAACTTTCAAATTGCCCCTTGCCCTATGGTTGGAAGACATTGGAATTCAGATTTGTGTTGGAATAATGCAATCTCAATCCAAATCTACCGCTCATCTCACTGATAGTCTTACATTTAATTGAATCAAGCATATTTAAACAGAATCCCTGAAAAATTGGCTTGTATGGAAAAAAATATATTTTAAACATAAAGATGTTTCAGAAAGTTTCAAAATGACTTGTGGCAATAGGTTTATTTGTAATTAATTGTGAATGCAAGTTGTTTTCCATCTCTATAGATAGAAATAGCGCTATGCTCTAGTTGGTTATGAATTGTTGTGCTACTAGCTGTATAGTTAGGTGGGATTTGAATACTGACATAGTTTAAGTTTCCTACTGATTCGGCTTTTTTATTGTTTTGGTATGGAGCTTTAGATTGCATAAATTGTTACTTAGATTTGTTTACTGCTCTGTACATTCCATCACTTTTTTGTATTATAATATAGATTTTAAATTGCAAATTAAAGTTCGCCTGGAAGACTGGACAGATGTAGTATTCCAGTGCAGGCCCAAACGCATTACTGTCCCTCTTCCTCTTACAGATTCATATTGCCATTCTAGTGAATGGTTTCAGAGCAAAAGTACTCGGTCAACAGGCTGGCTCAATAATGAATATCATGAGCAAAACCTGTCCATGACTTGTTATGATACTCATGAGACAAACCAGCATTTCTGGTAATGTGCGGATTTATTTATTTGGATTGTGCAAATTACCAATGATTTAGCTAAATATTTTTTGACAATATTATTCGTCAGGCGCACTAAATAATAAAATATTATAATTACTTAACTCAATCATTGGCACAAATATAGTGCTTGCTATGTACAAGAAAACTTGCACCACATAGACGTAGTTAAGTTGTTTTGCTTCCCATCTGCTGTCAGAAGGTTCATTCCAGTCGCATCTTCAGTTTAACAAGCTATGTATAGAAATTCAGAAAGCATTTGTGTGAGAAAATCATCCCTTTTGCCCTTTTCACCCCCTTTTTTGACTGATACTGGTGGTAACTGACTCTGACTGTGCCCTGGACTCTGCTAACCAGGCCCAGAGCCAGTGTTCTGGTTAAAAAGGTATATGGTAAGTAGGTATAACTATAATTGGCAATTATAAACCCCTGTAAGTCCCTAGTATATAATAAGGCAAGGAAGATTCAAACTACATATAAGTTCCTAGTATATAATAGGGTAGGGAGGTTTAGAGGCCCAGTAGACTTCCTGCACTGGAGGGTGCACTGTTGTTTTGCCTGCTGTCATTTTTAAAGGCAGCCCTGCTTTGCAGACTGTCTTTAAAAGTAAATTCTATGCAAAATCAAGTTTGGAATTAAGGGCAGTTTTAAAGTGGTAATCAACCTTGTTGTTACATATAAGTCACTTCTAAGGTCTCCCCTAGGTGCCCAAGAGGTTGGGTGCCATGTAACTATAAGCAGGGGCAGTATAGAATATGTTTTATATGCCCTGGTGAGGGACAGCTGCCAATTTCGGTTTTCCCCATTGTAGATATTTAGCTCCAGAGGCTAACAGCAGAATATTTTAATTAAGTGCAAAGGAGTAAAGGAGCTAAAATGTTATTCAATGGCTCACAAGATTGGTAATGATACATCCAACAACTTTCCACTGTTGAATTTATCATAACTAATACAGAAGAGAGGCTATAGGACTTTTTTTCTGTGAGCCAAAATCCAGCCTTCTAGTAGACTCTCCTGATTGGTTAGCCTCAGCCTCAACAGGCTTAGCCAAGCTGCTTTGATGAGATGATAAGTGGCCTGCATAAATCAGAGGTTATCTGGTGAGCCGAGCTTTGCAGTTGCAGAGAACTGGTTAGGATGGGGACTGTGTAAATCAAACTGTGTTTCAAAGAGAGCAGGACAGTAAGGAATGCCATCCAGGCCTACCCCCTCTTCCTGCACCCCCAGCCAGATGGCAGCCCCGAAATGGAATTTGCAGGAGGTCTGGAGATGGAGTGTCAACAGAAATGAGCCACACCAGTATGTTGGATTAGCCAGGTCTTACTCTCCAGGAGAGGAATTCTCCATCTTGAACTTTAAAGTGCAGTGCTTTGTGGGACAAGAATATGCCACACTTTGGAGGAAGCTTTTGGGTGCCACACCGCACCTCATTGGACAGGGATGCCCCCCTGCTTGCGGAATAAATATATGAGAGCTGTATAGAAACTCAGATCTGCTGCCTTAAACTACAAGGAGAATAAGGTCTGCCCTGCTGGAACCCTGATGTGCACCCCAAAGGATTGCATTTTGAAAGACTGCTCCTGCTGCACACTGGGAACTACAGCCCTGAGGACTTTGCTTTCCTTCAAAAGGGATGAAGGAGTGGACCTCCTGAAACAACAGGTTAACAGAGCTTCCCTGAACCATCTTCCTCAAAAAGTCCCCAGCATGGACTGCGCCCAGTGGACTTTTAAGGATTTGGCCAGTTGCATTGTGGGGATTATAGTCCCAAACTTCCAAGGACCATCTCAGAGCTTATAGACTTTTGGATTTGTGTTTTGGACACTTTGCGCCCTCAAGGGGCACTTCAGGAAGAAGTTCCAGACATTTGAAGCCTTTTGGAGCAACTTTTGGAAAAAGCTCCATAAGGGGATCAACTTTACGTCTAGAGTCAAGCTGGCTACCTTCAACCCTGACCCCTGGATTTCAGATTCATTCGTTGAAATCTCCAGAGCTCCAGACTTCCAGGATTTGACCGGAGCATCCCGGTGAAGCAGTCCAACGGCGTTACATCGAAATTGGCCTGCTGGAGGGGGCCGCACTACATCGAAAGAAAATCCTCCAGAAACATTTCTACGTCCGAAGATAACATTTGGACCAAGCCATCCCGCTTAGTTTATCTGATCAGGGCTCCATTCCGTTGGCCTCATACTTTGACTTTGTCCCGGTCAAGCGTGACCAGATGTCTCAAGTTGGCACAATATGTTGTTAAGCCCTAGAAAGTGTTAAGGGCCTGATTACGAGTTTGGCAGTTCTGGAATGAGCAAGCCATTCCAGCGCCCCACTACAGGACCACCAAACTCGTAGTCAGACTGCCTGCCGGATTAGGAGATTTCTCCTGATCTGGCGGACACTCCATTGGCGCCTATTAAAAAGGCACCACAGTGGGAACGTCAAAGCCTGGATTGTAAAGTGCAGGAAAGGGGATGCATGCAGACAGGGGCTACACCATGTGCCCCCCTGCATGCATCCCATGACCCTAAGGTAACAGCGGGCCTTGTAGTGCCCCCTACGTTTCCTCACTGCGGCACTTTCAGAGGCGGGCTCACCGCCATTGAAAGTAAGGTGGTCAGGAAACTCTTGATATTCTCAGCCGTGAAGCAGCGGCCCCGCCAAACATATTTGGGCCTCTGACTGCCCCGCCAATACCATGGGAACCATGAACCCTGGCAGTTGTGGCGGTCTAGTGGTGGTCCCACTGCTGTATCCATAATACGGCGGGTGGACCACCAGTCTGGCGGTACAGGCACTGCCACCATGGGTACGGCGGTCTTTGGACCACGGAACTTGTGATCACGCCCTTAATCTTTAAAAATTAATATCTGGTTGCCTATACTGGATTTTTGTCATTTTAAAGATAAAAATATTTCCTATTGTTATGAATTGGTGTAGGATTTATATTGTGTGTTGTGTGTTACTGATTTAATGTATTGTGTTTTTAAATGCTTTACATACAAGTCTCCTGAGTTAGAGCTGCCTGCTCGCAGCCTGCTACCAGGGGTGGATACAGGGGCTAACGCACAGAGACCTTGACTGGATATTTTATTGCGTTGGTGGCCTTTTTGCAAGTGGTAGGCGCATACTTACCCCTACTAATAATCCACCTTCCAACAATTTTCTTTTATATAAATAAAACAAACACTTCTGGATGCTTGGGGCCATTAACTTGTATAATTAAAGTAGACCAGGGTGTTAATATTAACTCAAAAATGATGGGCCTGATTCACAAAGGTAAACTTAGACCAAAAGTCTAAGTTTAGACCTGAAGTCTAAGTTTAGACTTAAAGTCTAACTTTACTACTAGTAAGGTTAGACTTTTGGTCTAAGTTTGGACCAAAAGTGTAACTTAAACCAAAAGTCTAACTTTACTTCTACTAAACTTAGACTTTTGGTCTAAGTTTAGACCAAAAGTCTAACTTAAACCAAACGTCTAACTTTAGTAGTAGTAAAGTTAGACTTTTGGTCTAAACTTAGTCCAAACGTCTAACTTTAGTAGTAGTAAATTTAGACTTTTGGTCTAAGTTAGACTTTTGGACCAAAAGTCTAACTTTAGTATTAGTAAAGTTAGACTTTAGGTCTAAACTTAGACTTCAGGACTAAACTTAGACTTTTGGTCTAAGTTTACCTTTGTGAAACAGGCCCGGAAACTATAATCCTGAAAAAAGTGGCGGAGACCCTCTTGCTGCCAACGAGTTGGCTATATTGTCAGTTTCCTGTACAAAGTACAGCCCAGCCCTCCAAAAGGAGCAGTATGCATTTTAGGTTTACACAAGCACACCTCTGGTTCAATTGCAGTGGATGAGTGTGGTATAATATCACTTACTCCAAAGCAGCTTCATATCAGCAATGGCCCTGATAGAACAGAATATACGAAATGCAGCCCAAATACCAAACATACACCACGTGTTCTGTGTTAACTGCACATCAAAATGCCTCTTGACATGGAAATCACCTGGTTTAACTAAATGCATGAAAAAATGCAAAAAGTGCTTTGAAAAACAAATACATAAAAACAAGACAATAACATTAAAATCGTAGCTAGAGAATAACTATGAAATAACACTACTGCATTAGAGTTTGAAAGTGTACAATAGCTAAGAGTTAACAGCGTGTATTTCTTTGAATCTACATTAATCTATCCAATGTCTCTTTGCACATAGTTGGTAGTGCTCAATATCTGTCTATAAGTGAATAATAAAAAATCAGGTTTGGTGAACACTTATTTGAAGCAATAACTATCTGTTTGAACACATCAATGTTCCTTGTCCAGGATATTTTAATTATTTCTAGGAGACTACTCTTTACCATCCTAAAAATGTTTCTTTCTTGGTTATGTTGCATGGTGGCTGTGTAGGGCTGCCCAATTAGGAGGCATCAAGGAAGCTTATACAGGGCAGGTAGTTGCCCTCTGGTAGACTAGACTTTAACAAATAGGAGATAACAGAGCGAAAATGATCTATATCTGAGTTTTGTTTTTATTTTCCTTGCTCTGTATTACACTTTCCTAACAATGGCTCAGACTTAACCCATGGTCCTGCCATTCTGTAACTGCCCCTTTTCAGAGTACCTTACAGTCTCAAGGACCCTCTCTTCATGTTTCAGGTTGTACAGTGTGGTTGGAGTCTCGAGCTGAGTGGCCCAAATTTGTGGTTTGTGGTGTAGTTGTCACTCCGCTCAGATCTGGACACCCAAACCTCTTTTTCAAAACAAAAGCACACGTGTTGCATTAGGCGTGTTTTTGAAGACGAGATTTGTGTCCTGGTTTCTCTTCTGAATTGCCAGAAGCAATCTCGGGTTGCAATTGTGAATGTAGTGCTACGTCCTTTTTGTCACTTTTTTTGTTATTTTACAATTGATTTTTTTGTTGATGTCATTGTTGTGGCCCTCTCATATTTATTATGGTTTTTCTTGTTGATTACAGAAAGGTTATGTGTAAGAACATAAGAGGGGTGCTGTTTATTCAGTTTCTTGGCACTGACAACCAAACAAAGTACCCCAGGAGAGGGCCTCTCACTCTGTCGCTCACTAAGAATGGGTCAACCTGCTTCCGTAAGAATTATACCGCATATACTGGAGTTCAGAGCTAGCTCTTGGTAATTATGCATTACATCTGTTCAAGGACAGTGGCAGCGGGCATGTACCAAGGGTGGTAGGGCTGGTGGCAAAAAAATGACAAAAAATAAAACACACTTACCTTAATATGCGACGCAACGTCCTCCTCCACTGGTCTTCTCTCTCCCAGGCAGGCTCCAAAGTGGGACCCAGCCAACTCCCCTAACCAATCCTGGCGCTGCTCTCACCAGCATGAGAGAAGTGCCATGATTGGACGTAGGGGCATCACTCAGAGCTAAGAGCACTGGAGACCGTCACTTTCTCTAACCTAGCTGTCTTAGACAGCTGAGTTAAAGTTCAAAATGTGCATGTCTGGCTGGCTGCCGCAAGGCGGTCGGCCAAGGGACATGCACATTTTAAACTTTAGCACACAGCTCCCTGCTGCGACTCAGCAGCACTGGCCCTGCCCCGCCTTGACACTCAGTTTGCCTGACACTCAGTTTGGGACAGGCTGATTGCTGAAAAATGAAATGATAATAAATAAACTTGATTACCATTTTATTTTTCAGTTCTGGCCTGGGGCTTATCTTCGTGGGACGATGCTCCTCTGCTCAATTTGAGGAGCCGCCCCTGTGATGTGTTGGCTTATTGCATTTTGTTATTATAGTTTTGGAATGTGGTTGTTGTATTGTCGTCGGTTTTGACTGGTTTGTTGTCATGTCCGTTTATGTTTTTTTGAAATTGCTATTTTTCTTTATGTTGTTTTCTATTGTGCTCTGTTATTACTTTTGAGATGTTAACAAGTACTGCTAAATATGTAGCCAAAATAAACTGATTCCTTTAATGTTTCAATGACAAACAACCATTCACTACTGTTGAAGGTGGGAAAATATCTCTGCTCCAGCTATTCCGCTATTTAAAACACCAGTCATCCCACAATTGTCAGAGAGATTATGGGCAGTATCACAAAGTGAGCGCTGAAAATTTTCATTTAAAATTTTGTCTCTGCTTTGTTTTGGGTCGATTGGCGCTCAAACAGTTGAAAAGCTATAGCTTGGTATGTTACCACCTTGGACAGTTGTAAATTGTTGTTAACCACTAGAATTTCAAAGGCATGTGCTGATTAAGGGTTGAAATGTTTCAGCATTTATCTAGGTGTCCAAAGTACCTACAGATCACAAAGCAAAATAGCAATACATAAAAAAACTTGCCGAACACAGCTAAACAATGAAAGCATAATGCAACACAACAACCACAGCAAAGCACAGCAACAACACAATAAAATAGGTTAAGAAAAATAACAACAGTACAAACTCTAACATCACCATCATAATAAAGTGCACAACAATAACATGAAATTTAACGAAACCAAATACAACAAAATTGCATTTATTACAATTGTGGTATTGTATTGTTTTGTGCAGGTGCATTTTTGTATTGTGGTGATATGTTTTATAGTGTACGTATGTTGTTGCATTATAGAGTTGTGTTTTGCACTGTCATTCTGTTGTGTTGCATTTTGCTGATGCATTCCATATGGCTGTTGTGTTATATAATTGTTGGATTACTGCTGGATGTCTTATTGTTATGTTGTGTTCTTGAACTGTATTGCTTTCATTGCGGTGCATTGTTGTAATATGCTGTCGTGGAGGTATGGTGCATCCGCACCTCTACTGCGCTCTGTCTGCTTGAATAGACACAAATTCTCGTTCTTGTACAAAATAGGGTAGCCACTTCTTAAACGGGCTTCGAACTATTTTCATTATCATCTCAAATAATTTTAACCTAGAAACAGAAGCCTGAAAGGTTTCTTTCGAGATGTGATTGATTGTGAACAATGTTATAATCTGCAAGTGTTCTCACTCTCTACTGCAAATTGGTCTGTATTGAGCTTCTATTGGAAAAGCAGCCGCCATCTAATCAATGGCACATCTCTTTTTTATTTGCATTATCGATAAACAAACCAAACATGAGCTGGTTCTGATGATTCACGGTTTCCCATATATGAAATAAACGCCATCTCCATAAACATTTGTGCTAGCTTTGAATAAGCCATGAAGTGCTGGTCCTGTGGGAACCCCTGTTGACTGCATTGATCTATTATATCTGTACGAGCCATCAATAGTGTAAAATGATGCTGCAACCGTCTGATGGGAAGAAAAAAACCTTCAAAAGGATTTTCATTTTCGCTAGGCAATTCAGCATTACAACGGAACATAAACATTAAATGTCAGCGGTTCTTCGTCCTTAATGATATATTAAATCAAAGTCTGAACTCTGAAGTAATCTTAAAAGATTGTGAATTGATTTTTTGCCCATTTAGTACAGATTTTTTCAGTTTTGCTTTTTCCCTACTGATTGTAGTTTTAATATCACTCTTTTCTCCAAGCACTGTTATGTATTTTATTGAAATATGAATACAAAGTAAAAGTTCTATTTCATTGACATTCTCCTAACTAACATTCGCATTTCCCTATAATAGTATACATCCTGAACGGCAGGTTTCACAGTTATCATTCACTGATAATACTTGTAACTTTATTACGATTAGCAATATTTTTTACACGCTTTTGTATGAAAAGTCAGATACATTTTCTACTCCCTCCTCTATCTCCTCCGTTTATGGCGCTTAACTTGTAATTGTTGCTGCTCCAATACTGTCCCAGGACAATCTATTGCAATAATGTTCTCCTCTCTAATGTACACCCAATGTTCCAGGCATGATACCACATTGAATATAAAGTGTGCTTGTTGCCTTACTCCTTATTTTTCTGATCTTGCATTTGCTGGCCTTAGTACTCAGCGCGCTTTACCACTGTTAACCAGTGCTAACAAGCATGCGCTCACTCATGGGCCCTACGTCTGGGCCTACCTGTCCCACTTAGGGCGCACAATAAGTTAACAAAACAGTGATGGATGGAATGCTTGAATTAATCTCAGCCATTGGTAATCACTGGGGCCGCATCTCAATCCATTGTTTTTTTGCACACCATGCCACCTCAGTTTGTACCCAGCTGATATGGCATTTTCCTGCCTTAGCTATTTAGTGCCTACAGCCTCTCTCTCGGCCACATGACTAGGTGTAGAGAGTTTAGGTGTGCCTAGATGGTCATCACTGGCAAGATGAGGGGCAGAGCCGGACTCACCTCCACTTACACCTGAATAGGCAGTGTCCTGCCCTCACAGAAAGGATTGTATAAACTCCTTAGTCTGCAGCCAGGGCAGGGAAGGCAGGAAACCTGAGCACTCTAAAGGGAATTCTCTAGAAGCTTATCCCACTTCAAAGAAGGCACCTGGTATAAATATGGGACCCTGGACACCACCTCTTCAGTACACTTCTGGACCTGTGGAAGACACTGCCAGGAAGAAAGACTGCTGTGCTGCTGAAAGAACTGCCACTCTGCTGGACTGCTGCTGTGACGAACTGCTGTCCTGCTGTGCTAACCTGCTGCCCTCTTGCCTGGGTGAGAGGGACTGGACCTGCAACCTGGTCTCAGGACCACCAGAGTGACTCCTAGGGCTAGTCTCTTGTAACCAACACCTTGATTCTGCAACTGTGAGTCCTACCTTGCCAAGTGGTGTCACCCCCAGTCCTGGACCCTTGGAAGTGGGATTGAAGGTGCTTTGCAGCCCATCTGTGGACCCAGCAGAACTGATGCATCTCCTCTGCTGTGCAGTGCAACCCCGAGCAGAATCAACTAATCTCCTCTGCTGCATGGACTTTCCCAATGTAAGGGCTCTGCATCACCTACAGCAGCCTGCTGGAACCGCCACTGTGCAATGCACCTTCATGCAATGACATTGCATCACCCTATGCAGCTTCCCGGAAACACCAATGTGTGACTCTTCTCCACCCCAGACCTTGTGTCCCCGCTGCTGTGCGAACCATCCTCTATGCTGGACCCTTCTTCTCTTCGCAACCAGGTTTGAGTTACTGTGTACTGCCTGAACTTGTGACTTTGTTATGGTCTAGCGTGACCAGATATTTACACTTGGCGCTTTGTGCTTTTTGGTGATATATTCACTGAAACCTTTAAAATTGCATATCTCAATTTCTAATGATTGAAATTTTGTCATTTTGGTCTTGTTGTATTCATTAAAACCTACTCTATTTTTACAATTTGGTGTGGGCTTTTTCTTATGCTTTGTGTTCACTTTATTACTGTTGGACGTACTGCATAAATACTTTACACATTGCCTTCGAGTTATGCCTGACTGCTTTGTGCCGAGCCACCCAAAGATTGAGCACAGGTTAAGGTAGGGTTTGCTTGTCTCTTCACCGTGACAATAATTGCGGTTGCACCTTGAGTAGTGCCCCTCCCCCCTCCCCCCAACCAGTAACCCAAAAACAAAGTACATTCAGTTTAGGTTCTGTAGGAAATTACCATCTTTTGTGTGGTGTACCCCAGGATTTTTGCCCTATCTGTTTTGCTGGCTGTATAACTCTGTGCACTTTACCTCTGCTTAGTAAAGTGCCTGTGTTCCCCTTTTAATGTGGTTGAATTGGCATAACCCTAATTTGCTTATTTAACTTACCTATATGTCACTAGTACATGGTACAAAGTATACCCCGGGCCTGTAAGTTAAATGCTACTAATGAACCGCAGCACCTATTGACCCATCTACTACAGTGGCAGTGCAAACATGGCTTCTGGCCTACTACCAGTCCACATTGAATGGTCTTCAATATGAAATTCAACCTGTCAAAAGAAACCCTTTTGACAGGTCTAAACCATTCTCTTAAATACTAATAAGTCATCCCTAAGTAGGACCATAAGGCAGGGTGTGTGGTATTTAAAAGTAGGACATGTAGCAATTTAATTTTAAACATTTCCTTACAGTGGCTAGGACCTAAAAGCTATTTTCATTTTAGCAAGGCTGACTATTCCATAGGGAATGCAAAATTAAATTGAATAATGCTAGATTAAGCTAAAAAACAGCTAGACATTTCATTATTGGACTGTTTATATGATTTATTAAAAGCCCAATTCAGTGGTGAAGTTGGATATTTAATACATATTAAGAAAAAAAGTACTTTTAGCAAATTACTTTTTCTCTGTCTAAAGCTTCTGGAAGCTAATCAGCATTAGCTTCCATCTGCAGCCCTCTGATTGCTCAACTACTGAATGAGGGGTAAAAACTGCTCCTAGATCAGATCTATACTTCTGGCAGGATGACCATTCAGGCAGTGCCCAGTAACTTAATGTACTTCAACGGGACCTCCATGTGGCAGGCAGGTGGCAGGTGACAAGTTGCCAGGCCCCTTCTATTGTTACTCCAGTCAGCCAGGCTCCTATCCTAGTGGAGAGGGGGTTCTTCTCCCAGTACTGAATTCAAGTGACCACAGAGTAGAGGTTGCTAATGTCCCTGGCCGTATTTCTAGGGCCACACCTCCAGGGTGTGCATCCATACTCAGTAGAGGCAAAGAGAGCGGCACTGTGAGATTGTTTGCAGGTGGGCACACAGGAAATGCTGCAAACCTCGGAAGGGAAAGCCCTGAGAACTTTTACTCCATTGGTTAGGGAAGAGCCAAGAGTTACCTCAACCCACAAGCTGGTGTCCGGTATCATTGTGGAAGCCCCAGTACCCTCCTCAGAACACTACTGGGCATGAAGAAGAACATAAGAGGACTGAACCTACTGTCAGAGACCTAAGAAGAGCCCTGAAGGACTGGGCATGCTCTCTTGAGTAGCCAGGACAAATAAGTGGACTTCAAGAGTCATAAAGCTCCTTTTCAGGCTACATGGAAGCAACAAGCTACAAGAGGTCTTTCCTGCAACTGCTCATCTGACCAGTTCCAACTGAACCTGCCCAAGATCCTGCTGTTGGCCTCTGCTAGTGTGAGTACTGACCACAAAATGCTGTTCCCGAGGTCCTGGAAGCCTTGACTGTGTCTGGCTGGACTTATCCTACAACCAATGAACCTCGCAAAGAAGGTATTCAGCCTTGTTGAGCATTCTACGGCTACAGCTTGCAGCCTTGCCTGGCAGGAGGATTACGAGCTCTGAAAAGTGACTGAGTGCTAACAAAGAAAATTTAGTGGGCAAAGGCACCAAAACTATCTTGGTGGCACGGGTCCTTCCTTTGGCACGAAATTTGAATTTCTCCCGCTCGGAGCTTTCCTGCCAAAAATCAACGGTTTCACAAGGACCTCCTCTACCAGCTATCCAGTCTTGTGGAGCCTCTCTATCTACAGTCTAATCCCTAGCCCCACTGAAGATTTTGGACTTACATTTTTGAGACTAAGTCCTAAGGTAAAATTTCTGACTGTGTCAAACCTGGTTTCTGTAACGACCTGCACTCCATTGCGGTTGGTTTCAAATCACACCTTGGTTCCGGTCTACAGCAAACTGTTGACCGTGGTTGGTGCTTAATACTTTTTGGTGCCGTTTTTATTTAAACTGTTGAAAATTCATATCTCTGGTTACCCTCATTGGATTATTGACATTTTGGTGTTGTTTTATGTATTGAAACTTACCCTATTTTTCTAAATTGATTTGCGATTTTTCTTATGTTTTGTTTAAACTCTATTACTGTTTTGACACTTCATAAATACTTTACACATTGCCTCTAAGTTAAGTCTGTCTGCTCTATGCAATAGGTAGCAAGGGGTTGAGCTCTGGTTAATTTAGTGACTTTAATGGGTTACTCTGATAAGTATTGTGTTTGTTGCTTAATGTGAGTAATCAACCCTCTTAACTAACAACCCAGTTTCTTACAGGTACTTTATGAGAAGTTTCATCTAGATCCATCACCGACAAGTGGGTGCCAAGAAAGAGTTGGGAGGAAAAATGTTTCTGTTGCAATAACAGAATGCAGGGACTTGGCCCCTGATCTCCAGGCCCATGTGGGGGGCCCAACCCCAAAGAGACCCCCTGTGAGTTTTAAGTGTTTTTAAAATTCAACTTTGCTACAGAGTTTGTGAATTCGGTTGATGGAGTACCTCCGGCAGCACATCCCTGAGATCCATGAATCCTGGGTGGGGTCCATGACTGCAGTGAAAGCTTCACTAGCAAAGGACCACAAACTAAGCACCACTAGTACAGAGCCAAAACTAAAAACAAAATGCACATATGTCTCTTTTGTTCTTCTTACATTTGGCCTGCTTTTAAACTACATCTCAGGAAACCTTCCCCATGAAACGTATAGTTTTAAACAATTACCGGAGTTTGCATTATTCAATCCTGGTACTGCAATAATCTAATGCAGGCGGGTCTCACAAATCCTCCACCATTCCTAAAGCAACACAAAAAGAAATAGAAGTCTGATTAGTTTCACACTCCAAACCTTGAGAAAACAAGTCAATAGCTTCTAAAAAATGGAGACCACCCCTTGGAAAACATAATTTAGAGTTTCACTCACTGCAAATCAGAACACTTCCACCAAATACATCTACTTTACAACAAAAAGATATCCAAGAAAGTCAGCTCCTAGAGTGACCAGAGAGAACAATCTACAGGATACAACCTTCACCATATGCCAAGGAAGAAGGAGACTATGTTCCAGAAATTCCCACAACAATCTAAAGCCACAGACCATGGCAATCACTCACTTAGACATTTTTCACCCTCTCAAGGGGCTAGAAGAAAGTTAAAATGTGTAAATTGACAGACAAATTACACAACAAGTGCTGCAGAGAAGACATCCAGGCATTTTCTCTTTTGGGGTGACTGGCACGATCAAGCACCTAGTGCTTTAGACCCCGATAGGCATTCTGGAGCATGTATAGTGCTTCAGCAAGAGGAAGGAAGAGTTCCAGCAAAAGTTCTTCAGGTACATGAGGAGGAGTCAGAGCAATAAAATAATGTGGTCTGATGAGGAATACAGAAGAGTCATTTCTTCACCGATGAATAGGCACTTGAAAATGTACCATAAGCGCTCATTCGAAAGTTTAAAACAATAACAATTTTGCAACTGTGATGCTTTAAAAGTTTAACAATTATTTGATGCACACCAGTTAAAAATGAAATATGTGAAGAAGTCTGTTGCAAGGTTTCAGTGAAAACAAAAAATGTAACTATTAAAAATAAAAAATAACAAATACAAAAGTAAGGCAATAGGTTTCACAAAAACAAAAACTTACTGGATACAAGACCAAAACCCACACGCATACCTACTGATTTTGGCATGGAATAGTTCAAAATAGCTTTGCAATATAACTATTTTTTGTATAAAGTCACATTTTACCTCCAAAAGAAGCGGGTTTCTATGGGCGCTTGCTTTGCCCCGAATTTTGCCATTCTGTACGTAGATGACTTGGAGAAAAACAACATCCTTTCACATAGAAATCCATTTCAGAACCAAATTTTGTTTTGGCGACGTTATCTTGATGATGTTCTGCTTATTTGGAAGGAAATGAGACTTCGCTTGAAGGATTTGTAGATTGGCTAAACACAAGCCAACTTCATCTAAAATTTACTGATGAGGCCAAGACCAATGATTTCCCCTTTCTGGACCTGTCTTTATAAGTCCAAGATGGTAAATTAGGGACATCACTCTTTCGTAAGCCAATGGAAAGAAATACTGTGCTCCTATATTCCAGTAACCATCCCAGAGGACTGAGAGATGGTCTGCCAAACGGTCAATTTCTGTGTATCCACAGAAATTGTAAGTGGAAAAATGATTATTTCAGAGAAGCAGTGGTACAAAAATAAAACGGATAATCCGTGGCTATCCACGCCAATTGGTCTCACGCTTACTAAAACTTGTGTGGTATTGCCCCATGGAAATGCTGCATACACCCAAAGAGAAAATAAATGGATACTCTTTGTAACCACATTCTGTCCTGCCAGCAATAAGATTAGTAAAAATTATCAAGAGAAATTGGAACATATTGTGGGATGAACCAATCTTCTCTGAGTCACTCCTATTTTCCTATAGCCCAAGCCTAAAACCAACCAATCCATCATGGCTGTATGGGTTCTTGCCCCTGTAATGGGCCACTTTAAATGTCAAAACTGTTCTGTGTGTGCACAGACCATAAATACCAATACATTTGCCATAGGCATTACCAAATACTCCCTTGCGACAATTTAGCAATTGTCTCTCCACAAAATGTATTCATGCTATCAATTGTCCGTGCAATTTAATCTACATTGGACAACCCATCCAAATGGTAAAGGCACAGATTATATAACATAGGAGTAGAATCAAATATCAGGTTGAAAGTGCCCCTTTTCATTTACACTTTAAAGTTCATTACCACACAGAAAATGATTTTGTATGGCAAGTGATTGACCAACCCGCTCTGCCATTGTGTGGAGGTGACCTTTCACAGATTTTGTTACGTTGTGAATGTCGGTGGATCTCTTGCTGTAATTTGGTGGACAATGGGATCAATACTTTAGATGAATGGAATAGTATGGTCTCCACCTGAGTTCATCCGTTCTGGTTTTAGGCTTTTTAAATTTCATGTACCCAATTGCTGTTCTGTTACACTCCAGGCACAGCCCAGACTCTGTTAATTGAAAATTCCTTTGAACTTTAGGTGGTTCCATTAATTTATTTTTACTGTATATATTTTAGTTCAATTAAACTTAAATCTTTAAGGTCTTAAAATACAATGCTTAGTGCAGGTGGCTACTGAACGGAGTTTGGCTAGTGGTGTGTCAATGGGATTGGATAGGTTTATGCTGCCTTCAGACCTGACAACTCATATCTATATGTTGGCTCATGAAGGACATACGGGATACATGACTACCAAGAAAATTCCTAGAAACATTTTTAGTAGTTAGTTGAAAAGGTTTTTGATTTGTACAAAGAGGATATGCTTACAAACATTGGAATAAACAAATGACTCCTTTTCAATCTGTACCTTTTTCAAAAGAACCGTGAGAAGAAGTGACCATTTACTTTACAAGCTCAGTAATGGTTTTACTTGAGCAGTTGAGATATTTTATTGTGGATACACTATGCTTTTTACGTAAATCTTGCATGGAAGTTATGGTGGAATTCTTTTTTAAGAATGTTGTTTATTTTGTTTAGGAGGTACGCAGAGAGTCTGGATTTCTGATAATGGTGTTCAATTTGTATTAAAGAGACTGCAAATGTTTTTTTGGTTTTTTTTCATAGCATGCATTACACTTTTTGATTGAGCAGACCCAGGTCAAATGGGATGTTTATGAGGGGAAACAGTGTTGGAGAGTATTAGGCTGCTGTTTCTGGGGAAAGGTGTTGCATCTTTGTGAGAGACAGTGTGCAACAGCCTACCGTGGGTGAAACTCTATTCATAATATTAATGAAGAAGATGGGAAGTATATATAAAAAAATCTGTGGTGTTGAATGTAAACAAACTGGTAAGGTTGCAGTGTGTAATAAAGTGGTTGCAGCTCAAACTAAGTCAAAACTACTGTATTGTGGAGGAGAAGTTGATATAATTGTTTATTGGGTTATGGTTAAAAAAACTGTGTTGAGAGATAAATGACAGTTCGGGTTTGAAAGCAAACAAAAAGGGTCAAGATGTGCTGGTTTGTTAGAAAATGGAAAGTGGTGGAGCAAAGTAAATTAGTGAAAGTGGGACAGCATATGGTGTTGTGTGGTACTTGTTTAAAAGATGATAGTGGTGGTGTAGTTATTTCTGGAAGTGTTGTGTATTGTTGTAGAAGAACAAGGTAGGAGGCCTTCATTGAAGCCCCAAGAAGCTACAGATCTGGGTGAGTCTAATGATGAATTGCATAACGAAAAACTGACAAAGGAAAATGTTGATGTTGATAATGAGAAAAGTCTTGATGGAAAGCTGAACGTTCCAATGTTTTGTTGCCACACAAACATTACAATATGTATTACATTAAATCTACTGCTCTTCAATAGCTTAGGCTTTTGGGTTGCTTTGCAGATGATCTCACCACCAACCTTTATCCTCTGGAACGAGATTCTGCGATAACGTTTCATGTGACAGTGTTGCAGGTCTAGAGACTGCTTGCAAAACCACAGAAACTCTACTTTTGCATCAGCGTTAAGCCCCCTGTAATTTCTATGTGAAATATTTAAAGTCCTGATTTTAAGGCTCTTTGCAGTATCTATGCAATGCATAGCATTTTCCATGCTATGAGAGGCTGGAAAAAGTACGGAGTGGGTTGCTCACTGCAAAATCATGCTGCCATAATGGCTGCCACAGGCATGCTGTTTAGTAACAATGAGCTACATGGCACATGTTTCTTTGTGAAGCTACTAGTACATTTTCACAATTTTCATGCCATTATTGGTCCTAAATTAGGCATAAAATTAACACGCGCTGAAGCTTTATTTTCATGCATAGACCCATTTTCAAGATTCAAGTATAGGTAGTTTGGATCTTGAAAATATTTAAACATGACTGCATTCCCCAACACTATCTCTGCTGACTTTGCCCACTTTTGGAAAATCATTTTTAAAATTAAATTCAAGGTCCATTATGGTATTATGAAGTAATCTATTTTAATAAGTCATTGCACTAATGGTTCTAAAAATCTGATATAATTGCAGTAAATGCATTTCGATAATGCTTTCAAACCATCACAGACAGTCGGATGGCATTTGCAATGTCAAAAAACAGAGGAGGTGCCTCATGCACACAAATATCTTAAAGGAGGACTCATTAGAAAAGAAGCTGCTCCAAGCAAATCCTAAAATGTCAAATATTCACAGTGAAGGTTCATTAAACAAAAGTGGTAAGAACAAAATGTCTGATTTGATTTGAATGAATAATGCAAACTGACTTATTTTCTTTCTTAGTATTTAATTATGTTTATTACTTCATACAAGATGAAGACTCATCATGTACCATGCTATACCAGTCACTTATTCAGAGACCTAGACGGTAGTCTGTTGGTCAACAGAGTACCAAGTAGTTACAAAGGCAATTTAAGCTTCTGCCGAAATACAGGCATGCATATTCCTCAAGCTGCATTTTCCACTTGCCCTAAAGGTTTTACATGTTTGCATGGTTCATCTTAAAGTAAGAAAAAATAGTTTTATTGTTTAGTTAAAAATATATGTTACATGAAATAAACTTAAGACAAACAACATTAGAACAATTTCTTTAAGTTGTAAGCACAATATACAAAGCTGGCCGTAAGGTTCTGGGGGGCATATCTACAAGGGCTATCGCTCAGCGCTCTTAGCGTGAGGATAATTATCGCCGGCCAACTCTGAATTTTATCGCGGAGATAGCGTGCTGTCAGCAACGCTTATCTCCAAAGCGATAAAATTCAGAGCGCAAGCTGCCAACTGTGCGATTATCGCTGGAAATCCAGCGATAATCGCACTACTTCTGGCGATAGCTTGCTGATAGGGCCACACATACTTAGCCATGATATCCACCTTCCATAGGATATCATGGCTAAGTCAGTGTCAAAGCACGCGTAAGGAAAGTAGCGATAACAGAGGTTATCGCTACTTTGCTTATCGCTATGCTTCTTTGCGTGGGGCTTGATAATAGGAGAAATGTCGCTTAGCGACATTTCTCCCGTTATTCTGGGGAGGAACGCCCACTTTGCATCTCATTAAAGCTGGGCGATAGGAAAAGGGCGAAGAAGCATGGATTCACGCGTTAGCGTGTCCTTGCTAATAGGGCGTTAAAATTATCGCCGCTTTTCATCCGAAAACGGACGCTAAAGCGGCGATAATTTTAACTCCGGCCCTTGTAGATATGCCCCTAAGTCTTTAAGTCCGGAGTTAAAAAGCATTCTTTTGTACGATTGATCAACTTAGTTAAAAAGTATCAGACATCCAAAAGCAAATACCTAATTATTTGGACGGGTGCTTTTCTCTATAAACGTGAAGTGAAGGTGAAATCACGGTGTTCAGCAGGTTGGGTGACGCCTGTGCATGTATTTGAATTCCTGCCAGAACCGCCGCAGTTTGAATGGAAGCACTACTCATGTCGACCATGAAGGTTGTCAATTATTGAATTGATGGGGCAGACTTAAACCTGCAGGGTAAGTGCCTAAATTAAACCTGCAGCAGTGACGAAGGACAGAGAGACTGTTGATGTGGCACCCTGCTTTTTGGATAAAGATAGCAGTTAATTTTCAAAGGACTGCATGGATGAAGTCAGTGTGCAAGTGAAAGCAGTTATTTTTGTTTTGCCTTCCTTAAGAAATGCCATGAGGAATGTGTTCATTTGTGATCTGAATAACCTTGACTATGGAAAAACGACCTGCCTGCCATTCGTTTTTAAATCAACGGAGAGCACGCAAATATGGCAGCCAGTTATACTGACATTCAGAGAAAACATTGTGGACAGTCCTTTGTTGCTGGCTATGATTTTATCCACCAATGAAATTGCCATAAAAACGCATTTTAAATACAAGCAACTTGTGGTGCACTTTGTTGAGTACTGAAGAAGGCATTGCGCCGAAATGCATTTACTCTTTCAATCAGCAGCGTCCCGTGAGTGCTCCATGCTTCTGTTTTTTCATATAAATATATATTCACTGAAAAAACCATAGGTTTCAGGGACGTTATTGTTAGAAATGAGCATTTAAAAAGCCTTATAAATTCACTGAAAAAACCACAGGTTTCAGGGACGTTATAGCTAGTTGGACATTTACTCGTACAAAATCAGAGAAATTCGGCCGTTATAGTTAGTTGAGCTAACTATAACTCGCGCCACCGCAATGCACTTCTGATGACGTCACATATTACATCACTCATGACATGGTCAGTGACATCACTGATAACATCACTGATGACATCACTGATGACATCTCAAATGACATCACTGATGACATCATCCACGTGATAATCTGATGCACCTCCTCACACCATAATATAACCTTTGATACATCCACTCTAAAATACAGACTGCCATTCTTGAAACCATAGACACACCAATACCAGTTACTACATACCCACTCACTGATTCCTAGGACTACACACACATCCACTCATTCAGCCGTACCGTTACTCATACATGCAGTCACTCATCAATACAGCACTATCATATGTACTAACACACCTATACAGACACTCACACACCACCACTCACCCATAGAGTTACTCACACACATAGTCAGTCATGCAAAGAATCAATCACACTCCCATTTACTCACCTACACAGTTATACACACACCACCTCATTTATTCATACAGATACTAACACATACTTACTCTCTTATACAATCACTGACACAAGGACACACTCATCCATACAAACATTCTCACAATGACTCACTCTCACATACAGTCATTTATATAGTCCAACACTCACATATACTTTTTTTTAAATTTTGTTTATTTTACATAGTTTTATATAGTGCGAACTTAACCCGAATCGGGTATCAGAGCGCTTTACATAGCACCAGTTGCATTACATGAGGACACATTCATTTTTGTTAGGCACGTGGAGATTAAGTGATTTGCCCAGAATCACAGGATGATACAAAAGGGGATGCTGGACGGAACGTTTGAGCCAATCAAACACTCACCCCCAGTCAACTGATCTGGGTTTAATCCATCATCATTCTTTAGCTCACTCCACCACCCCAGTTCAGACATGGCCATATGCAAATCAGTCTGACCCTGTGCCTCATGGGAACAGTCCAGCCCGAACTGCCAAGCCATGTCTTCCCTGGACCGGAAACAAGCATCCTAGGACCAGTTTCTGGCATTCCAGCCGTCATCAGCCAGGCTTGCTTGAATCCAGTGGCAAAGTGAGCAAGGGACCCACGTCTGGGCATACCCCCGCCAACTTAGGGCGAACAAAGCGATACAAAGGGGATGATGGACGGAACGTTTGAGCCAATCAAACACTCACCCCAGTCAACTGATCTGGGTTTAATCCATCATCATTCTTTAGCTCACTCCACCACCCCAGTTCAGACATGGCCATATGCAAATCAGTCTGACCCTGTGCCTCAAGGGAACAGTCCGATACAAAAGGAGTATGATGGACGGAACGTTTGAGCCAATCAAACACTCACCCCCAGTCAACTGATCTGGGTTTAATCCATCATCATTCTTTAGCTCACTCCACCACCCCAGTTCAGACATGGCCATATGCAAATCAGTCTGACCCTGTGCCTCATGGGAACAGTCCAGCCCGAACTGCCAAGCCATGTCTTCCCTGGACCGGAAACAAGCATCCTAGGACCGGTTTCTGGCATTCCAGCCGCCATCAGCCAGGCTTGCTTGAATCCAGTGGCAAAGTGAGCAAGGGACCCACGTCTGGGCATACCCCCGCCAACTTAGGGCGAAACAAAGCGATACAAAAGGGGATGATGGACGGAGCGTTTGAGCCAATCAAACACTCACCCCCAGTCAACTGATCTGGGTTTAATCCATCATCATTCTTTAGCTCACTCCACCACCCCAGTTCAGACATGGCCATATGCAAATCAGTCTGACCCTGTGCCTCATGGGAACAGTCCAGCCCGAACTGCCAAGCCATGTCTTCCCTGGACCGGAAACAAGCATCCTAGGACCGGTTTCTGGCATTCCAGCCGTCATCAGCCAGGCTTGCTTGAATCCAGTGGCAAAGTGAGCAAGGGACCCACGTCTGGGCATACCCCCGCCAACTTAGGGCGAACAAAGCGATACAAAGGGGATGATGGACGGAGCGTTTGAGCCAATCAAACACTCACCCCCAGTCAACTGATCTGGGTTTAATCCATCATCATTCTTTAGCTCACTCCACCACCCCAGTTCAGACATGGCCATATGCAAATCAGTCTGACCCTGTGCCTCATGGGAACAGTCCAGCCTGAACTGCCAAGCTATGTCTTCCCTGGACCGGAAACAAGCATCCTAGGACCAGTTTCTGGCATTCCAGCCGTCATCAGCCAGGCTTGCTTGAATCCAGTGGCAAAGTGAGCAAGGGACCCACGTCTGGGCATACCCCGCCAACTTAGGGCGAACAAGCGATACAAAAGGGGATGATGGACGGAGCGTTTGAGCCAATCAAACACTCACCCCAGTCAACTGATCTGGGTTTAATCCATCATCATTCTTTAGCTCACTCCACCACCCCAGTTCAGACATGGCCATATGCAAATCAGTCTGACCCTGTGCCTCATGGGAACAGTCCAGCCCGAACTGCCAAGCCATGTCTTCCCTGGACCGGAAACAAGCATCCTAGGACCAGTTTCTGGCATTCCAGCCGTCATCAGCCAGGCTTGCTTGAATCCAGTGGCAAAGTGAGCAAGGGACCCACGTCTGGGCATACCCCCGCCAACTTAGGGCGAACAAAGCGATACAAAAGGGGATGATGGACCGGAACGTTTGAGCCAATCAAACACTCACCCCCAGTCAACTGATCTGGGTTTAATCCATCATCATTCTTTAGCTCACTCCACCACCCCAGTTCAGACATGGCCATATGCAAATCAGTCTGACCCTGTGCCTCATGGGAACAGTCCAGCCCGAACTGCCAAGCCATGTCTTCCCTGGACCGGAAACAAGCATCCTAGGACCAGTTTCTGGCATACCAGAATCACAGGATGTTCAGCGTCATTGCCGAGACTCAAACCCAGTTCCCCGGATTCGAGGTCGACCGCCCTAGCCGTTAGGCCAACTCCTCTCCCCATATACTGCTTTTCACATATGTAGTTATTCACACATGTACCACTGAGACATCCATTCACTCACCAACACACCTATACACACACTCACCCACCCATACACCCCTTCACAGATGCACTGTTGAACCCATACACCCAGTGAATCACCCACTCACACATCTATGCACAGAGTCACACACCCCCCTACCCACCCACACAGACACTCAGGCACCCATACAGATACACAGACAACCAATTAATAACCCATATAGACAGTTATGTAGCTACTCACTAACCCATGCAGCTGCTTACACACCAACTGACAGACTGATACAGACATTCACACAGTTTAGTCACTAACCCATGCATTCAGTAAGACACGTTTAATCACTCACTTATACAGTCAGTCACGCACCTACTAAATCATCCATACAAACACTCATACACCCACTCATTCATTAATACACCTTGGCATATATATATATAAAACATATTTAAACTTTACAGAAACACACAGTCACTGGATGATGCCATCAGTGATGTCATCAGTGATGTCATTTGAGATGTCATCAATGATGTCATCAGTGATGTCACTTATCATGTCATGAGTGATGTAATATGTGACGTCATCAGCAGTGCATTGCGGGGGCGCGAGTTATAGTTAGCTCAACTAACTATAACGGCCTAACTAACTCAACTAACTATTCCTCTGGTTCTGTACGAGTAAATGTCCAACTAACTATAACGTCCCTGAAACCTGTGGTTTTTTCAGTGAATTTCTAAGGTTTTTTAAATGCTAATTTCTAACTATAATGTCCCTGAAACCTATGATTTTTTTCAGTGAATTTCAAAGGTTTTTTAAATGCTATTTTCTAACTATAACGTCCCTGAAACCTATGGTTTTTTCAGTGAATTTCAAAGGTTTTTAAAATGCTAATTTCTAACTATAACGTCTCTGAAACCTATGGTTTTTTCAGTGAATTTCAAAGGTTTTTTAAATGCTAATTTCTACCTATAACGTCCCTGAAACCTATGGTTTTTTCAGTGAATTTCTAAGGTTTTTTAAATGCTAATCCCTAACTATAACGTCCCTGAAACCTCTGGTTTTTTTAAGTGAATTTCTAAGGTTTTTTAAATGCTAATTTCTAACTATGCCTACATATGTAGGACTTGTACAGAAAGAGGAAGAAAGGTGCAGAAAGAAGCAAGAGAAGTACAGAAAGAGGCAAGAGAGGTGCAGAAAGAGGAAGAAAGGTGCAGAAAGAAGCAAGAGAAATGCAGAAAGAGGCAACAGAAGTCCAGAAAGAGGAAGAAAGGTGCAGAAAGAAGCAAGAGATGTGCAGAAAGAACCAACAGAGGTGCAGAAAGAGGCCTACTTTGACTGTACCTTACAACAGACTCATACAAAGTAGCCTAATCACTAATCCATCTTCCAAGATGTCTTAAACCTCACTTTTCTATTGAAGGTTAAATATTTATCGACTGCTCAGAATGTTAGGCCTACCAAATATAAAACAGCAATCCTAAGCATATCACTGTTGCAAGTCTGACCAAGTTTGTGAAGGTATGCATGCGTGTGTCTCTGCTTTTACCTAGTGACACATTACATAAAAGTAAACATACAAATACTTGAATACCTGTGTTTCAAACAGCACACTCTGTAAATTTGTATACAAAAAGGTAGAAGCAAGAGAAGTGCAGAAAGAAGCAACAGATGTGCAAAAAGAGGAAAGAGGGGTGCAGAAAAAAGCAAGAGAGATACAGAAAGAGGCAAGAGAGGTGCAGAAACAGGCAGGAAAGGTGCAGAAAGAGGGAACAGGGGTGCAGAAAGAGGCAATAGAGGTGCAGAAAGAGGGAAGAGGGGTGCAGAAAGAGGCAAGAGGGGTGCAGAAAGAAGTAAGTGAGATGCAGAAAGAGGCAACAGAGGTGCAGAAAGATGCAAGAGTGCAGAAACAAGCAAGAGAAGTGCAGAAAGCGCTGGGACGCCCCTTTGCTGGGGCAGCCATGCGCTCTACAAATTTTATAACTTAACATAACAGAAAGAGGCAAGAGAATTGCTGAAACAAGCAACAGAGATGTAGAAATAAGCAAGAGAAGTACAGAAAGAGGCAAGTGAGGTTCAGAAAGAGGCAAGAGAGATGCAGAAAATGGCAAGAGAACTGCAGAAAGAGGCAAGAGGGATGCAACAAAGGGAAGAAGGGTGCAGAAAGAAGCAAGAGAGGAGCAGAAAGAAGCAAGAGAAGTGCAGAAAGAAGCAAGAGAGGTGCAGAAAGAGAGAAGACAGGTGCCGAAAGAGACAACGGGGGTGCAGAAAGAAGCAAGAGAGGTACAGAAAGAGGCAAAAGAAGTGCAGAAAGAAGCAACAGAGGTGCAGAAAGAGGAGAGGGAAGTGCAGAAAGACGCAAAAGAGGTGCAGAATGAGGTAAGAGGGGTGCAGAAAGAGGCAAGAGTAGTGCAGAAAGAACAAAGAGATGTACAGAAAGAGGCAAGAGAGGTGCAATAGAGGCAAGAGATGTGCAGAAAAAGGGAAGAAGGGTGCAGAAAGAAGCAAGAGAAGTGTACAAAAAGGCAAGTGAGGTGCAGAAGGAGGCAAGAGAACTGCAGAAAGAGGCAAGCGAGTTGCAGAAACTTGCAAAAGGGGTGCCGAAAGAGGGAACAGCTATGTAGACAGAGGCAAGAGAGGTGCAGAAAGAGGGGAGAGGGGTACAGAAAGAGCCAAGAGGGATGCAGAAATTTTCAACAGAGGTTCAGAAAGAAGCAAAAGCAGTGCAGAAAAAAACCAACAAAGATGCAGAAAGAGGCAAGAGCAGTACAGAAAGAGGCGAGAAAAGCACAGAAAGAAGCAAAAGAGGTGCAGAAAGAGACAAAAGAACTGCAGAAAAAGGCAAGAGAGGTCCACAAAGAGGCAGGAGAGGTGCACAAAGAGGCAAAAGGAGTACAGAAAGAGGCAAGAGTGGTGCAGAAAGAAGCAAGAGAAGTGCAGAAAGAAGCAACAGAGGTGCTGAAAGAGGCAAGAGGGGTGCAGAAAAAGGCAAGAGAAGTGCTGAAAGAAGCCACAGAGATGCAGAAAGAAGCAAGGGCAGTGCAGAAAGAACCAACAGAGGTGCAGAAAGAGGCAAGAGGGGTACAGAAAGAGGCAAGAAAAGTGCAGAAAGAAGCACGAGCAGTGCAGAAAGAAGAAAGAGAAGTGCAGAAAGAAGCAAGAGAGGTAGAGAAATAGGGAAGAGGGGTACAGAAAGAGGCAAGAGGGATGCAGAAATTTGCAATAGAGGTGCAGAAGGAAGCAAGAGCAGTGCAGAAAGACCCAACAGAGGTGCAGAAAGAGGCAAGAGGGGTACAGAAAGAGGCAAGAAATGTGCAGAAAGAAGCAAAAGAGGTGCAGAAAGAGGCAAGAGAACTACAGAAAAAGGCAAGAGAGCTGCAGAAAGAGGCAGGAGAGGTGCACAAAGAGGCAAAAGGGGTACAGAAAGAGGCAAGAGGGGTGCAGAAAGCAAGAGAAGTGCAGAAAGAAGCAACAGAGGTGCTGAAAGAGGCAAGAGGAGTGCAGGAAAAGGCAAGAGAAGTGTAGAAAGAAGCAACAGAGGTACAGAAAGAAGCAGGAGCAGTGCTGAAAGAACCAACAGAGGTGTAGAAAGAGGCAAGAGGGGTACAGAAAAGAGGCAAGAAAAGTGCAGAAAGAAGCAAGAGCAGTGCAGAAAGAAGCAAGAGAAGTGCAGAAAGAAGCAAGAGAGGTGGAGAAATAGGGAAGAGGGGTGCACAAAGAGGCACGAGGGATGTAGAAATTTGCAACAGAGGTTCAGAAAGAAGCAAGAGCAGTGCAGAAAGAACCAACTGAGGTGCAAAAAGAGGCCAGAGGGGTGCTGAAAGAGGTAGGAGAGGTGAAGAAAGAGGGAACAGGGGTGCAGACAGAGGCAAGAGAATTGCAGAAAGAGGGAAGAGGGATGCAGAAAGAGGCAAAAGAGGTGTAGAAAGAAGTAAGAGCAGTGCAGAAAGAAGCAACAGAGGTGCAGAAAGATGCAAGAGGGTGCAGAAAGAGGTAAGAGCAGTGCAGAAAGAACAAAGAGGTGTGCAGAAAGAGGCAAGAGAGGTGCAGAAAGAGGCAAGAGATGTACAGAAAAACGGAAGAAGGGTACAGAAAGAAGCAAGAGGGGTGCAGAAAGAGGCAAGTGAGGTGTAGAAGGAGGCAAGAGAACTGCAGAAAGAGACAAGAGAGTTACAGAAACAGGCAAAAGGAGTGCAGAAAGAGGGAACAGGTATGCAGACAGAGGCAAGAGAGGTGCAGAAAGAGGAAAGAGGGATACAGAAAGAGGCAAGAGGGATGCAGAAATTTGCAACAGAGATGCAGAAAGAAGCAAGAGCAGTGCAGAAAGAACTAACAGAGGTGCAGAAAGAGACAAGAGGGGTACAGAAAGAGGCAAGAAAAGTGCAGAAAGAAGCAAAAGAGGTGCAGAAAGAGGCAAGAGAACTGCAGAAAAAGTCAAGAGAGTGCAGAAAGAGGCAGGAGAGGTGCACAAAGAGGCACAATGGGCACAGAAAGAGGCAAGAGGGGTGCAGAAAGAAGCAAGAGAAGTGCAGAAAGAAGCAACAGACGCGCTGAAAGAGGCAATAGGGGAACAGAAAGTGGCAAGAGAAGTGCAGAAAGAAGCAACAAAGGTGCTGAAAGAGGCAAGAGAGGTGCAGAAACAGGCAAGAAAGGTGCAGAAAGAGGGAACAGGGGTGCAGAAAGAGGTAAGAGGGATACAGAAATTTGCAAGAGAGGTGTAGAAAGAAGCAAGAGCAGTGCAGAAAGAAGCAAGAGAAGTGCAGAAAGAAGCAAGAGAGGTGGAGAAATAGGGAGGAGGGGGGCAGAAAGAGGCAAGAGGGATGCAGAAATGTGCAAAAGAGGTACAGAAAAACAAGAGCAGTGCAGAAAGAACTGACAGAGGTGCAAAAAGAGGCAAGAGGGGTGCAGAAAGAGGTAGGAGAGGTGCACAAAGAGGCAGGAGGGGTACAGAAAGAGGCAAGAGAAGTGCAGAAAGAAGAAACAGAGGTACAGAAAGAGGCAAGAGAGGTGCAGGAACAGGCAGGAAAGGTGCAGAAAGAGGGAACAGGGGTGCAGAAAGAGGCAAGAGAGGTGTAGAAAGAGTGAACAGGGGTGCAGAAAGAGGCAAGAGGGATGCAGAAAGAAGCATGTGAGGTGCAGAAAGAGGCAACAGAAGTGCAGAAAGACACAAGAGAGGTGCAGAAACAAGCAAGAGAAGTGCAGAAAGAAGCAAGAGAATTGCTGAAAGAAGCAACAGAGGTGTAGAAAGAAGCAAGAGAAGTGCAGAAAGAGGCAAGTGAGGTGCAGAAAGAGGCAAGAGGGGTGCAGAAAATGGCAAGAGAACTGTAGAAAGAGGCAAGATGGATGCAAAAAAGGGAAGAAGGGTGCATAAAGAAGCAAGAGAGGTGCAGAAAGAAGCAAGAGAAGTACAGAAAGAAGCAAGAGAGGTGCAGAAAGAGGGAAGACTAGTGCAGAAAGAGACAACAGGGGTGCATAAAGAAGCAAAAGAGGTGCAGAAACAGGCAAAAGAAGTGCAGAAAGAAGCAACAGAGGAGCAGAAAGAGGCAAGAAAGTTGCAGAAACAGGCAAAAGAGGTGCAGAAAGAGAGAACAGGGGTGCAGACAGAGGCAAGAGAGGTGCAGAAAGTGGGAAGAGGGGTGCAGAAAGAGGCAAGAGGGGTGCAGAAAGAAGCAAGAGCAGTGCAAAAGAACCAACAGAAGTGCAGAAAGAGGCAAGAGGGGTGCAGAAAGAGGCAAGAGGGGTGCAGAAAGAGGCAAGAGAAGTGCAGAAAGAAGGAACAGAGGTGCACAAAGAGGCAAGAGGGGTGCAGAAAGTGGGAAGAGAGGTGTAGAATGAGTCAAGAGAGTTGCACAAAGAGGGAAGAAGGGTGTAGAAAGAAGCAACAGAGGTACAGAAAGAGGCAAGAGAGGTGCAGAAACAGGCAAGTGTTGTGCAGAAGAAGACAAGAGAACTGCAGAAAGAGGCAATTGAGTTGCAGAAACAGGCAAAAGGGGTGCAGAAAGACGGAAGAGGGGTGCAGAAAGAGGCAAGAGAGGTGCAGAAAGAGGGAAGAGGGGTGCAGAAAGAGGCAAGAGGGGTGCAGACAGAGGCAAGAGAGGTGCAGAAAGTGGGAAGAGGGGTGTAGAAAGAGGCAAGAGGGGTACAGAAAGAAGCAAGAGCAGTGCAAAAAGAGGCAAGAGGGGTGCAGAAAGAGGCAAGAGAAGTGCAGAAAGAGGGAACAGAGGTGCAAAAAGAGGCAAGAGGGGTGCAGAAAGAGGTAGGAGAGGTGCACAAAGAGGCAAGAGAGGTGCAGAAAGTGGGAAGAGGGGTGCAGAACGAGGCAAGAGGGGTGCAGAAAGAAGCAAGAGGGGTGCAGAAAGAAGCAAGAGCAGTGCAAAAGAACCAACAGAAGTGCAGAAAGAGGCAAGAGGGGTGCAGAAAGAGGCAAGAGAAGTGCACAAAGAAGGAACAGAGGTGCACAAAGAGGCAAGAGGGGTGCAGAAAGAGGGAAGAGAGGTGTAGAAAGAGGCAAGAGAGTTGTACAAAGAGGGAAGAAGGATGCAGAAAGAGGCAAGAGGGGTGCAGAAAGAAGCAACAGAGGTGTAGAAAGAAGCAAGAGAAGTGCAGATAGAGGCAAGAGAGGTGCAGAAAGAGGGAAGAAGGGTGCAGAAAGAGGCAAGAGGGGTACACAAAGAAGCAAGTGAGGTGCAGAAAGGGGCAACAGAGGTGCAGAAAGAGGCAAGAGAGGTGCAGAAAGTGGAAGAGATGAGCAGAACGAGGCAAAAGAAGTGCAGAAAAAGAAAGAAAGTTGCAGAAAGAAGCAACAGAAATGCAGAAAGAGTCAATAGAGGCGCAGAAAGAAGCAAGAGTGGTTTGCACACCATTAGTACCAATTTAATACCCACATTTAGCAATAAGTAATAGGTGACCATTCTAGGTTTTCAAAGGGCCTTCCACCATTCTGTAACACTTGTCGCTGCATTTTTGGTAACGTTTAAGCCGTTTGAGCTAGAAACAAGGTTTTTTTTGTTCAAATCTGCAGATTATGCAGCAGATGATGGATTATGTGGCAAATGCGGAAAATGTATAATTGTGCAAAAGTCAGTGCAGCCAAACAGTCGCATAATTCCAGTGGCCCTGCTTATACCTCTTCCTTCTTTTTTTTGTCTCATTGAGTTTATAGTGTAGCTTTTATAGAAACGAGGAAGACTAAACCTGAGGTTACCACTCCACAGCACAGACTATCATACCACACAATTACTCTCCATAACACATAATCTCACTCTACTCTACTCTACATAATTCCTATACACTAAATACCATATACTTTCTATCCACATAATTTCACTGCACAACATACCACATAATTCCACTACACACGACCTACATCTACTCCACTCCAAGAAACATTAATAAAACACTTCTACATTAGCTCTAACTCTCTCAAATGTGAAACCTATTACATTGCAAACGCTTCTTTAACTAGTAGTCGCGTTTGCAGAGAGGTGGAGAAAGGGGGCTGGGCCTCCGACCACCGCTCAGGAATTCTGCTGCATAGGAGGGTTTTTGGCCCCCAAAGTCCCTCAGGAGAAAAGTGGACTTCATCCCCCAACCCATAGTGTGCCAGGAGGCATGTTTGCAGAGTGGTGGAGAAAGGGGGTGTAGGAGAGTAGGATCTGCCTCTTATGTTGCCCCCACTTTTTTTCTGATGTTTACACTGGTTTTTGGCTATAGTCTGGCTGGGACCCTGCCAATCAGGGCCCCAGCCTCTCTGTTCTCTCTAAACGATTTGGAGTGCACTCTAGGTGCACTAGTGATTGGATACTGTGGTACCTTATGAGTCCCTAGTATATGGTACCTTAGGTACCAAGGGCATAGGTACTTCACAGGCCTACCAGGGCCTGAAGCATGTATTATGCCACCCCTGGGAAGCAGACTAAATCTGACTCCACAGGCCTGCTACTGCAGCCTGGGTGAGGAAGTGCTAGCACCCCTCACTGAGATATAGGTCCCCTATATCTCTACTGCACACACATTGAGACTTATCAGTCACCCCTAAAGCAGGCCCTATCAATCCTGAGGGCAGGGTGCTTAGTTTCCATGTGAGGGGGTGCCTCTGCCTGAGCAGGGCCCCTCTGCAGCTCTCAGAGTCCATTCTCTGGGGCTGTTTGTGGATGCGGTTAAACCATATACTCTTGAGTGCATTATATCCTCGTGGTAGAATGCTAACTTTGGAATGGCTGCATCAAAACATGTCGTGTTTGGTGTCAAACATCTTGGAATACTACCCCCCGCCAGTTCTGGCGGCGGGAGTAGCATTCCACCCTTCTAGAGGGATAGACATGTACCTACTGTGGAAACGCGGTAGAATCCTGCAGAGCCCTGGCATCACAAAATGGATGCCACCAGTCACAGACACTGGGCTGCCCTCCTGCTGATGACCAACACTCGCAGTGGAGGAAGCCCAACAATAGATATCCTGTCCCAAGGGGGTGTGACCACCTCCCAGACAGGGTTTAGTGTATTGGGGCTGGGTGGGTGCACTCTTAGAGTGCTTTGAAGTCCTGCACTGGGGGAGCAGAAGGCTCCTCTGTGCATACCCCAGTTCAAACCGGCTCAGGGGCTACCTGCCCCTGCTCTGGCAGAAACTGGACAAAGGGAAGTAGGTGTAACCACCCACTCCCTGACCCTCCCATAGGTGGGGTCATAGAGCTAGTCCCTCCCTTTCTTTTAGTATAAGAGGGGGAACCTGTGCATTGCAAACTAGATACCCCTGGACGACGCTCTACAAGAAGAATCCCGGACCTTCGACGTTCCACTACCTTTGGAAGACTGAAGAATCTCCCTTGGAGTCAAGGAGTGACTCCCCTGCTTGGCAGGCACCAAAAACGACAACGACGGTTGCAAACTACGCCACTCCTGCCGGAGCCCGAAGTCCCTGCAGCCCAAAAAGTGGATTTCCTGACTTCTCAAAGGCCATCGTGAGTCCCCAGTGAAGCTGAGGCCAGTGGACCCCAAGAGTGATGAGGAACCGCGACCCCTGGGTACCGTGCACTATTGTCGAGTGCAACCCCTTCACGACGTTCTACGAACTTGTGCTTTGGACCACGTGTGGTCCCAGCCTCCAACAGAGATCCCTCCCAAAATCAGAGGCCTACACCATCCCGAGTGACCGTGGGCCCCTGTTGAGTGAATCCTCCAGAGGGGTCTTTGCGATCCCTTGCCAGCCGGCTTGTGGGTCCCCAGAAGACTTTCCAAAGAAACCACTGGGCTCCCCTGGTTGCTCCAGGCCTGCCCTGACCTACCCTTGCTGGGTAAGTTCCTCAGACCTTGCTGGTCTGCACCATTGACTTTTCCGTTCCACCACGAGACTTGCTGCTACCAAGGCTTGTTGGCTCCAATCGGGTCGCCGACACCGCAGTCAGCTGCAGACTTCGTGGGACACGCTGAATCCAGCTCCTGGCCATCCTCGACGCCTCCTGGACCTCGTGGTTGAAGAGTCAAGACACCAGTGAACGACCTGAATCTGTCGACGACGGTGGGCATTCATCTTCCTTGCCCCGGGCCACTGCCAAGTGCCCTTGAACACTGTCCCCTCTGCTTTCAGGTCTTCCTCCTTCCGAATCCAGGCTTGGATTCCACCGGACACTTCTTCTGTCGCCGCAAGCAGCAAGTCTTCACTGGCTCCCATTGAAAACGACGCCGCGACCCGACACCAAAGGACACCTATGCACCCGGCTCCCCTGGGTGAGGTAACTCTAGCATTACGGTGCTCCCGTGGGTGTGGGCCCTAGAACTACTTACCCTGTAAGTGCCTTGCTTGTGGCTACCCTAGAAGTGCCCTAAAACTCTTATTTTCTGAAGTGCGACAATTGCGCTGACTCGTACAGGGTTCGCGTCTGTGTTAGACACATCGCGTCCATCTCCCTTGTAACACTATCTATAACCGTGTCCTTCGACTCGTACTGAGTCCGATCGGTGTTCGCCTCGAACACAGAAGGGGCCTGTAACATTGAAATCTCCATTGCGCTGACTCGCACAAGGTTCGCGTCTGTGTTAGACACAGCGCGTCCATCTCCCTTGCAACTCTATCTGTAACCGCGTCCTTCGACTCGTACAAGGACCGATCGGTGTGTTCGCCTCGAACACGCAAGGGACCTTTAACATTGAAATCTCAATCGCGTCTGTTCGCATAGACTCGTACAGGACTCGCACCGGTGCCAGGACACCGCGTCCGTCCCCTGTGGGTCTCCTACAACTACCTGGGGTGCTTCTTGGGGGTCCCTCGATTCTAACTGCTCTAGACCTAGGTCTAGCCAAACTAAGATTGTGATATTTGATTGTGCTAACTTATTTTGATAACATTTGATGTGTACATATGTTCCTGACTTCTAATCTCATAAAGAGATTAGTAGAGAGTTGTTTATTAATAAATACATATATATTTGATATATATACCTGTGTGGTGTCTTTTCATTTGGTGATTCAAGAGATTGTGTGGTAAAACAAGCTGCTTTACATTCCTCCAAGACTTAGCCTGAAGGCTGCTCTCCACAGCTACCACTAGGATAGCTTTCTATAAAGGTTGTCTTAAACCTACCAACCATAAGAGTCGAATTGTTCTGGTGCAAGGTGTCCACTTTAATTAGTGAACAGCATATACCAGGTCAACTTCTCACATTGGTGGCAGCGTGTGGAATTCCAGCTTGCTATTGTTTTACCAGAAAATCTCTATTTGAATTACTAACTGAAAACCACTATAGGTACTCAAGGTACATATAAAGTCAAGCTTAGTATCAATAGGTTCTACTGAACTTAGAGCTGTGTGAAAAGGGATAGCACACCCTGTCTACAGCTCAAGCTAGTATCAGTAGGCCACAAACTAGTGTAGGTAGTACAACACTGCACAACACTAGAATGTCCTCAAGGGATGGACCCAGTGGATCCACCCAGCTTCAGTATAAGGACATGACTTTCGTTGACTTGAAAGCCATGTGTGCTGAGAAGCACCTGAAGATAGGACAGAGTCCCTCCACACTATACTTGATAGATTTGCTAACAGCAGATGACCTTAGATTAGCTCTGGGAGCTAAGGGGTCTGGATCAGTGGGTGGGCCAGTTATAGTGTCTGGGTCAGATGATGAACATCAGGATGACCAGGACTCTGTGATTGTAGGGCCAGGCCCAAAGGGGTCTGAAGCAGACAGAGGAATTCTCCCTAAGAGAACTGACATAGTGGAAGACAGGCACAGGTCCCTTTCCAGGGAATCTGAGCACTCCTTTCACTCTGGCACGGAAACTGTATACCAGAGGAACTCCTTCTTCCCAAGAAGAGAGACCTCCTCTGAAAGGATGTACAAACTGCTGCAGTATGAGGAAGCAAGATTTGCCCTCAAAACCAAGCAGTTGGCATTAGACAAAGAAGCCTTTGAGTTCCAGAAAGCTTCTAGAAGAGAGGGGTTAGAACCCCCTGGTGGCAGCAACAGTGTCCCTAGAGGTAGAGAAAATACTCCAGACCATAGGAACCTGAGCAAGGTTGTTCCTCCCTACCAGAGTGGGGATGATATCCACAAGTGGATAACTGCTATGGAAAGGGCCTGTAGAGTACAACAGGTCCCCCTAAAGCAGTGGGCAGCAATCTTGTGGCTCTCCTTTTCAGATAAAGGTAGAGACAAGCTCCTCACTGTTAGAGAAGAGGATGCTGATGAATATGAAGTCCTGAAGAGTGCACTGATAGATGGGTTTGGCTTAACCACTGAGCAGTACAGGTTGAAGTTCAGAGACACCCAGAAGGCACAGACTCAGGACTGGACTGACTTTGTAGATTGTGCAACCAAGGCTCTGGAGGGTTGGCTGGTTGGCAGTAGGGTCACTGATTTCAAGGGATTGTATAATCTGATGATGAGAGAACAGATCCTTAATAATTGCCAGAACCAGTTGTTGCATCAATACCTGGTAGACTCAGATCTGACCTCTCCCCAAGAATTGGGAAAGAAGGCAGACAAATGGGTCAGGACCAGGGTGAGGCAGAAAACCCAGAACCAAGGGGGTGACACCAAGAAGCAGGATCAGAAGGGCTCTGAGAAAGGTGGGGATAAGTCAAAAGACCAGAAGTCTTCACAAGGGCCCCAAAAATCTGCATCTGGTGGGGAGTCACAGTCCAATCAAGGAAAAGGCCAAAAGAAGCCCTGGTGCAAATTCTGTAAACAGAAAGGGCACTGGACTTCTGATTGTAACAAGTCCAAAGACCAAACCACCACCACTCCTGCCCCTAAGGCAACTGTTCCCCCTAGTTCAGCTACTGGTGGAGGTGGTACTCAGAAAAAGGGTGTAGTAGGGTTGACCCTGGGTTCTGAAGTGGACTCTGGCCTAGCCAGAGTACCCACTCAGGCAATGCTGATTTGTGATGGAGACCTTGACATGTCCTTCCTAGTGAGTCCCAGTAATCTGGGCAAATACAAACAGCAGCCTGTAATCAATGGCAAACAGGCTTTGGCATTTAGGGACACAGGTGCTAGTGTCACCATGGTGGCAGAGGATCTTGTGGACCCTGGATAGATCATCCTGGGTGAAATGTACCAGGTGACCAATGGGAGCAATGCCAAGACCAACCATAGTCTGGCAGTTGTGAATTTCTCCTGGGGAGGGGTAACTGGCCTCAAGAAGGTTGTAGTCAGTGCAGACCTCCCTGTAGAATGTCTATTGGGCAATGATCTAGAGACTTCAGCCTGGTCTGAAGTAGAGTTATGGACTCATGCTGAGATGTTGGGCATCCCTGCAGAGGTATTTGCTGTGACCAGGTCACAAGCCAAAATGCATAACACTGAACCAGCTCTGGATCCTGAAACTATGGACCAGATGCTTCCCAAGAAGAGGAGCAGTAGGGTTAAGGCAGTGCCTTTCCCTCTGTCTCAGATCACAGACTCCCCTCTTGAGGGAGGAGAAGCATACCCTGAAGAAGGAACTGCCCCAGAGGAACTTGAGCCTGATCAGGTTGAGTTCTTGGGGGCAGGGGGCCCTTCTAGGGAAGATCTGAGTAAGGAGCAACAGTGCTGCCCCTCTCTTGAACCCCTCAGACAGCAGGCTGCTGCTGAGGCTGCTGGGAGTGCTAGTGGGTCCCATAAAGTTTATTGGGATGAGGGACTCCTATATTCTGAGGGTAGAGATCCAGCCCCTGGAGCCACCAGGAGGATGGTAATCCCTCAGAAGTTTAGGGGTTCCTCTTGACCCTAGCACATGATATCCCTTTGGCAGGTCACTTGGGCCAAAACAAGACCTGGGACAGGCTTGTTCCACATTTTCATTGGCCACATATGTCAGAGGACACAAAGGAGTTTTGTCGCTCCTGTGTCACATGCCAAGCCAGTGGCAAGGCAGGTGGCACAACAAAGGCCCCCTGATACCACTACCTGTGGTGGGGGTACCCTTTGAAAGGGTAGGGATTGACATTGTTGGTCCCCTTGACCCTCAAACTGCATCTGGGCACAGATTTATCCTGGTGGTAGTGGATCATGCCACCAGGTACCCAGAGGCAATTCCCTGAGGACCACCACAGCCCCTGTGGTGGCAAGAGCCCTCATTGGAGTCTTCTCCAGAGTGGGTTTCCCAAAGGAGGTCATTTCTGACAGAGGTACCAACTTCATGTCAGGATATTTGAAGGCAATGTGGAAGGAGTGTGGTGTAACTTATAAGTTCACCACCCCTATCACCCACAATGCAATGGTTTAGTTGAACGCTTCAACAAAACCCTGAAGGGAATGATTAAAGGACTCCCAGAGAAGCTTAGGCGGAAATGGGACCTTCTTCTTCCCTGCCTGTTGTTTGCATACAGAGAGGTTCCACAGAAGGGGGTTGGTTACAGCCCATTTGAGCTTCTGTTTGGGCATCCTGTGAGAGGTCCATTGTGTTTGGTAAAAGAGGGCTGGGAGTTACCTCTCAAGCCCCCAAACAAGATGTGATGGACTATGTACTTGGTCTCCGCTCCCGGATGGCTGAGTACATGAAAAGGCAACCAAAAACCTGGAGGCCAGCCAAGAATTACAAAAAGCTTGGCATGACCAAAGGCTGTACTGACTGTATACCAGCCAGGACAGAAAGTGTGGGTGTTGGAGTCTGTGGCCCTAGCAGCCCTCCAAGACAAGTGGAGTGGCCCCCATACCATAGTTGAACAGAAGGGAGAAGTCACCTATCTGGTGAATCTTGGAACTCCCAGGAGCCCCCTGAGGGTGCTCCATGTCAACAGATTAAAGCCATATGTCGACAGGGCTGACATGGGCTTGCTCATGGCAACTGATGAGGAACAGGAGGAGGAGAGTGACCCTCTCCCTGACCTGCTCTCGCAGAACCCTGATGATGGGTCAGTAGATGGTGTTGCTTTGGCAAGCAGCCTCACTGACCATCAGCAAACTGAGTGCAGACAAGTTCTGCAACAGTACAGACATATGTTTAGCCTGACCCCTAGTCAGACTTCCTGGTGCACCCATGAGGTGGACACTGGAGACAGTCTGCCTGTCAAGAATAAAATCTACAGGCAACCTGACCATGTCAGGGACTGTATCAGGACTGAAGTCCAGAAAATGTTGGAGCTAGGTGTAATTGAGCCTTCAGATAGCCCTTGGGCTAGCCCAGTAGTCCTGGTACCCAAGCCTCATACCCAGGGTGGTAAGAAAGAAATGAGGTTTTGTGTAGACTACAGAGGCCTCAATGCAGTCACTAGGACTGATGCCTATCCCATACCAAGGGCAGATGAGCTGATTGATACTTTGGCCTCAGCCAAGTATCTAAGCACATTTGACCTAACAGCTGGCTACTGGCAGATCAGATTAGCTGATGATGCAAAAGCCAAAACAGCATTTTCGACTCCTGGTGGGCACTACCACTTTGTGGTGATGCCCTTTGGATTGAAAAATGCACCTGCCACTTTTCAGAGGTTGGTGAATAAAGTTCTGGCAGGGATGGAAACTTATTGCTCAGCTTATCTAGATGATATTGCTGTCTTTAGTTCCTCCTGGCAGGATCACCTGGTCCACCTCAGGAATGTTTTGGAGGCTCTGCAGAAAGCAGGCCTCACTATCAAGGCCACTAAGTGCCAGATAGGGCAGAGTCAGGTTGTGTACCTGGGCCACCTTGTAGGTGGAGGCCAGGTTCAGCCTTTACAGAGCAAAATCCAAACCATCATGGAATGGGTTGCTCCAACCACCCAGACACAGGTGAGAGCCTTCTTAGGCCTGACTGGGTACTATAGGAGGTTTGTCAAGGGATATGGATCTATAGTGACCCCTTGAATGATCTGACCTCAAAGAAAATGCCAAAAAGGTTCAGTGGACAGCTAGCTGTCAGAAGGCATTTGAAGACCTAAAGCAGGCCATGTGCACTGCCCCATCTTACAGAGTCCAGACTACACCAAAAAGTTCATTGTCCAAACAGATGCTTCTGAGCTGGGTGTGGGAGCTGTACTGTCTCAACTGAATGATGAAGGTCAAGACCAGCCAGTAGCTTTTATTAGCAGAAGGCTGACCCCTAGAGAGAAACGTTGGTCAGCTATAGAGAGGAGGCCTTTGCTGTGGTGTGGGCCCTGAAGAAGCTGAGGCCATACTTGTTTGGCACTCACTTCATAGTTCAGACTGACCACAAGCCCCTCCTATGGCTTAAACAAATGAAAGGAGAAAACCCAAAACTTTTGAGGTGGTCCATTTCCCTACAGGGGATGGACTATACAGTGGAACATAGACCTGGGACCCAACATGCCAATGCAGATGGACTCTCAAGGTATTTCCACTTTGAACACGAAGACTCAACTGGTCAAGGTTAGTTTAGTGTCCCTGCGTTTGGGGGGTTGTGTAGGAGAGTAGGATCTGCCTCTTATGTTGCCCCCACTTTTTTTCTGATGTTTACACTGGTTTCTGGCTATAGTCTGGCTGGGACCCTGCCAATCAGGGCCCCAGCCTCTCTGTTCTCTCTAAACGATTTGGAGTGCACTCTAGGTGCACTAGTGATTGGATACTGTGGTACCTTATGAGTCCCTAGTATATGGTACCTTAGGTACCAAGGGCATAGGTACTTCACAGGCCTACCAGGGGCTGAAGCATGTATTATGCCACCCCTGGGAAGCAGACTAAATCTGACACCACAGGCCTGCTACTGCAGCCTGGGTGAGGAAGTGCTAGCACCCCTCACTGAGATATAGGTCCCCTATATCTCTCCTGCACACACATTGAGACTTATCAGTCACCCCTAAAGCAGGCCCTATCAATCCTGAGGGCAGGGTGCTTAGTTTCCATGTGAGGGGGTGCCTCTGCCTGAGCAGGGCCCCTCTGCAGCTCTCAGAGTCCATTCTCTGGGGCTGTTTGTGGATGCGGTTAAACCATATACTCTTAAGTGCATTATATCCTCGCGGTAGAATGCTAACTTTGGAATGGCTGCATCAAAACATGTCGTGTTTGGTGTCAAACATCTTGGAATACTAACCCCCGCCAGTTCTGGCGGCGGGGGTAGCATTCCACCCTTCTAGAGGGATAGACATGTACCTACTGTGGAAACGCGGTAGAATCCTGCAGAGCCCTGGCATCACAAAATGGATGCCACCAGTCACAGACACTGGGCTGCCCTCCTGCTGATGACCAACACTCGCAGTGGAGGAAGCCCAACAATAGATATCCTGTCCCAAGGGGGTGTGACCACCTCCCAGACAGGGTTTAGTGTATTGGGGCTGGGTGGGTGCACTCTTAGAGTGCTTTGAAGTCCTGCACTGGGGGAGCAGAAGGCTCCTCTGTGCATACCCCAGTTCAAACCGGCTCAGGGGCTACCTGCCCCTGCTCTGGTGCGAAACTGGACAAAGGGAAGTAGGTGTAACCACCCACTCCCTGACCCTCCCATAGGTGGGGTCGTAGAGCTAGTCCCTCCCTTTCTTTTAGTATAAGAGGGGGAACCTGTGCATTGCAAACTAGATACCCCTGGACGACGCTCTACAAGAAGAATCCCGGACCTTCGACGTTCCACTACCTTTGGAAGACTGAAGAATCTCCCTTGGAGTCAAGGAGTGACTCCCCTGCTTGGCAGGCACCAAAAACGACAACGACGGTCGCAAACTACGCCGCTCCCGCCGGAGCCCGAAGTCCCTGCAGGCCAAGAAGTGGATTTCCTGACTTCTCAAAGGCCATCGTGAGTCCCCAGCGAAGCTGAGGCCAGTGGACCCCAAGAGTGACGAGGAACCGCGACCCCTGGGTACCGTGCACTATTGTCGAGTGCAACCCCTTCACGACGTTCTACGAACTTGTGAATAGAGAATGAATGAGCAATGGCGGATCTGAGTAACCGTACCTCCCTGCTTTATTCCTCTTCTTGTTTAAGAAATTGTAATGGATAGTATGATTGGGTGTGCACATACAGCTCCTGCACCTGCCGTTGTTGGATGCCAGCTGCCAAGCAGAGAGAAAACTGTGAAAATAGTGGAGCAGTGCACGACCAAAGAGTTTTCTTCAATAAATCCAAATGTTCATTTTGTATAGTGGTTTATCAATCCTTTATTTTCAATATCAAAATGTCCAAATTCCAGCCAACGCGTTTCGTTCATACATAAAATTAACTTCTTCAGGGCAAATGGTGATGTGAAGAAGACGCAGGAACACAGAGGCAATGAAGAGCCCTTGATCTGAGATATTTCAAATTCCTGCTGTCGACGCACAAGTATTTAAATTTTAGAGGCTACCATGATAAGTGCCTGATGGTTGTATCTCTGGGGACACAGTCCTGTTATTATCGTCCGGTCGGCAGTCAGTGTTGCAACCCCTTCACGACGTTCTACGAACTTGTGCTTTGGACCATGTGTGGTCCCAGCCTCCAGCAGAGATCCCTCCCAAAATCAGAGGCCTACACCGTCCGGAGTGACCGTGGGCCCCTGTTGAGTGAATCCTCTGGAGGCGTCTTCGCGATCCCTTGCCAGCCGGCTTGTGGGTCCCCAGAAGACATTCCAAAGAAACCAAAGGGCTCCCCTGGTTGCTCCAGGCCTGCCCTCACCTACCCTCGCTGGGTAAGTTCCTCAGACCTTGCTGGTCTGCACCATTGACTTTTCTGTTCCACCACGAGACTTGCTGCTACCAAGGCTTGTTGGCTCCAATCGGGTCGCCGACACCGCAGTCAGCTGCAGACTTCGTGGGAAACGCTGAATCCAGCTCCTGGCCATCCTCGACGCCTCCTGGACCTCGTGGTTGAAGAGTCAAGACACCAGTGAACGACCTGAATCTGTCGACGACAGTGGGCATTCATCTTCCTTGCCCCGGGCCACTGCCAAGTGCCCTTGAACACTGTCCCCTCTGCTTTCAGGTCTTCCTCCTTCCGAATCCAGGCTTGGATTCCACTGGACACTTCTTCTGTCGCCGCAAGCAGCAAGTCTTCACTGGCTCCCATTGAAAACGACGCCGCGACCCGACACCAAAGGACACCTATGCACCCGGCTCCCCTGGGTGAGGTAACTCTAGCATTACGGTGCTCCCGTGGGTGTGGGCCCTAGAACTACTTACCCTGTAAGTGCCTTGCTTGTGGCTACCCTAGAAGTGCCCTAAAACTCTTATTTTTGAAGTGCGACAATTGCGCTGACTCGTACAGGGTTCGCGTCTGTGTTAGACACATCGCGTCCATCTCCCTTGTAACACTATCTATAACCGTGTCCTTTGACTCGTACTGAGTCCGATCGGGGTTCGCCTCGAACACAGAAGGGGCCTGTAACATTGAAATATCCATTGCGCTGACTCGTACAAGGTTCGCGTCTGTGTTAGACACAGCGCGTCCATCTCCCTTGCAACTCTATCTGTAACCGCGTCCTTCGACTCGTACAAGGACCGATCGGTGTGTTCGCCTCGAACACGCAAGGAACCTTTAACATTGAAATCTCAATCGCGTCTGTTCGCATAGACTTGTACAGGACTCGCACCGGTGCCAGGACACCGCGTCCATCCCCTGTGGGTCTCCTACAACTACCTGGGGTGGTTCTTAGGGGTCCCTCGATTCTAACTGCTCTAGACCTAGGTCTAGCCAAACTAAGATTGTGATATTTGATTGTGCTAACTTATTTTGATAACATTTGATGTGTACATATGTTCCTGACTTCTAATCTCGTAAAGAGATTAGTAGAGAGTTGTTTATTAATAAATACATATATATTTGATATAAATACCTGTGTGGTGTCTTTTCATTTGGTGATTCAAGAGATTGTGTGGTAAAACAAGCTGCTTTACATTCCTCCAAGACTTAGCCTGAAGGCTGCTCTCCACAGCTACCACTAGGATAGCTTTCTATAAAGGTTGTCTTAAACCTACTAACCATAAGAGTCGAATTGTTCTGGTGCAAGGTGTCCACTTTAATTAGTGAACAGCATATACCAGGTCAACTTCTCACAGGAGGGTATGGCCTCCGAAGACCTCCTAGCAATCCCACTGTGTGGGACTTACTGGAGGTAAGAGAAGGGATAGTTTGCCCCCAATGACAACCTTGGGGGCCAACTACCCCTCCTATTAGCTCCAGTAAGTCCCACACAGCAGCATTGGTAAGTTCTCATAGTAGGCCATGCCCCCTTTGCCCACTAGTCTGCCAACGTGCTCCCCGTTGCACTCTTGGATCGGGAATGAAGTCCCCTTTGCTGCTAGGGGTGGTTAGGGTCCAACTAGCCTACCAGTTACCTCCAGTAAGCCCCACACAGAGGGTTTGCTGAGAGGTGGACACAGGCCATGCCCACTTTGTCCAGCACTCTGCAAACGCACTTCCTGGCGTGCTCTTTGTTGGGGAAGGAAGTCCCCTTACATCCTGAGGGTCCCTGGGGGCCAACTAGCCTTCCTGTTAACTCCAGTAAGCCCCACACAGCTGGATTGCTGAGAGTGGTGCGAGGCCTCGTCCCCTTTTTACACCACTCTGCAAACACGTTGCCTGGCGCACTGCTGCTCGGGGGATGAAGTCCACTTCAGTCCTGAGTTCCTCAGGACACAAGAGGACCTCATCGCCCCACCAGCAGTGCGTCAAGAGGTGTGTTTGCAGAGTGGTGTAAAAAGGGGCGTGTCCTTGGACCACCTCTCAGCAATGAAATGAAATGAAATGAAATTTGTACTTGTAAAGCGCACTGTTACCCTAGGGTGTCCTGGCGCTGTAGAACCCTTCCTGTCTTTTCCCTGTGAAATGTCCACTCCTGGGCACCCCCAAGGTGAAGCCAGGCCTCCCAGCGCTGGTGGGGCCGTTGTGGAGATTAAGCAAGCTATTGCCCAGAGTTGCAGAGTGGGACCCATGATTAGAATAGGCACCGAGGCGAGAATTATCAGGTCCGAGGAAATTGAGCCCAAAGACCCGCCGAGGCGGGAATTGAACCCTGGTCCCGGGCCAGATCTCTGCATCAGGGTCTGCCGCTCTAACCATTGAGCCACACTTCTCCCACTGTGTGGGGCTTACTGGAGGTACCTGGTGGGCTAGTTGGCCCCTAAGCACCCTTAAGATTCAAGGGGACTCAATCCCCCGACCCAGAACATGCCAGGAGGCGCGTTTGCAGAGTGGTGCAGGGAGGGGGCGGGGCCTCCGGCGAGATGCCGGGTTTTCTTTACTTTTGATATTTTTAGAAGGGGGGCTGTGTGGCCCCCTTCTCTTACTATTTTTGGGCCCTGGGAACCCCATCCCCAGGGCCTGTGCCATTTTTTTTACTTTAAAAAAAAAAAAAAACAGGAAGGGTGCCGCGTGGCCCCCCTCCTGAGGCCACTTCTGGCCCCGGGGACCCCATCCCCCTGGGCCTGGCCTCGTTTTTTTTTTATTATTTACGGGAGGAGGGCCACGTGGCCCCTCTTCCCTGGGCCACTATTGGCTCCGGGGACCCCATCCCCCGGGGCCTGGCCTCTTTTTTATTTTATTTTTTTAATTAGGGGAGGGGGCCCCGCACCATTATTACACATTGCCCCCGGGACCTGGCCCACCTGGGTGCTTTAAGAAAACGAAGTGCGGGAGACCGCACTTTGTTTTTTTTTTTTAAATTCTGCCGGATTCGCACACCCAGCGGACAAGGACAAGGGGAGCTGCATGTTAGCAGCTCCCTTTTTCCCAAAAGCAATGCTGGCTCCTGCAGGAGGGGGGAGCCAGCAGGGACCGCAGAGGTATTGGGGCTCCCCCCCACAGTACCCAACGTAAGGCCAGGCCTGGGGGATGGGGTCCCTGGGGCCATAATTGGCCTCAGGAGGGGGGCCACGCTGCCCCCCTCCCAAAAACAAAAAATAAAGTCTGGGTCCCCGGGGCCTATAGTTGCCCAGGGAAGGGGGGCCACGCGGCCTTATACATAATTTTTTTTTTAAACGAGGCCAGGCCCCGGGGGATGGGGTCCCCGGGTCCAAAAGTGGCCCAGGGAAGGGGGGCCACATGGCCCCCCTCCTGTTAATTTTTTTTTTTACAAAAAGAGGCAAAGCCCCAGGGGATGGGGTTCCTGGGGCCGAAAAAGGCCTCAGGAGGGGGCCACGCAGCCCCCTTCCTTTAAAAAAAAAAAAAATATATATATATGGCCATGCCCCGGGGTATGGGGTTCCCTGGGCCATAATCGGCCTCGGGAGGGGGGCAATGCGGCCCCCTTCCCGTTTAAAAAAAATTATTTTAATAAAAAATTGGTCAGGCCCTGGGGGATGGGGTGGAAGAGGTGTGGTGCAGCGGCCAGGGTGCCTGACTCCGGACCACGGGGTTCATGGTTCAATCCCCGGCACCAGCGGCAGGTTAGCCCAGCACCATGTGACTCTAGGCAATAACTCGCTTAATCTTCCCGACGGCCCCCAGCACCGGGACACCTCTCCGGAGGTAGGTGTGTGCTTTACAAATGCTGGTATTTCATTAATTTCATTTCATAGTGGCCCAGGGAAGGGGGGCCACACATCCCCCCTCCCGTAAATAATTAAAAAAAACACTAGGCCAGGCCCCGGGGAATGGGGTCCACGGGGCCAGAAGTGGCCTCTGGAGGGGGACCACGCGGCCCCCTTCCCATTTTTTTTTTTTAAAGTAAAAAAAATGGCACAGGCCCTGGGGGAAGGGGTCCCCATGGCCCAAAATCTATTAAGAGAAGGGGGGCCACACAGCCCCCCTTCTAAAAAAAGAAAAAGAAAGGAGAAGCCTAGATCTCGCCGGAGGCCCTGCCCCTCCCTGCATCACTCTGCAAACGCGCCTCCTGGCACGTTCTGGGTTGGGGGATTAAGTCCCCTTGAATCCTAAGGGTCCCTGGGGGCCAACTAGCCCACCAGGTACCTCCAGTAAGCCCCACACAGTGGGATTGCTGAGAAGTGGTCCGAGGCCATACCCCTTTTTACACCAATCTGCAACCTCAGGGCTGAAGTGGACTTCATCCCCCAAGCAGCAGTGCGGCAGGAGGCGTGTTGGCAGAGTGGTGTAAAAAGGGGGCGTGGCCTCAGACCACTCTCAGCAATCCAGCTATGTGGGGCTTACTGTAAGTACCTGGTGGGCTATTTGGCCCCCAAGGACCCACAGAAGGCAAGGGGACTTCATCACCCAACCAAGAGCATGCCAGGAGGTGCGTTTGCAGAGTGGTGGAGAAAGGGGGCATGGCCTGTGTCCACCTCTCAGCAATCCCACTAGCTAGGGCTAACTGGAGGTATCAGGTAGGCTATTTGGCTCCTAAGGATCCCCAGCAGCGAAGGGGACTTTAATACCCATCCAAGAGCGCGCCAGGAGGCGCGTTTGCAGAGTGGTGGCAAAGGGAGCGTGGCCTGCTATGAGAACTTAGCAATCCTGCTGTGTGTGGGACTTACTGGAGGTAATAGGAGGGGTAGTTGGCCCCCAAAGATGTCCTTGGGGGCCAACTACTCCTCCTGTTATCTCCTGTAAGTCCCACACAGTGGGATTGCTAAGAGGTCTTCGGAGGCCACGCCCCCCTTTCTCTACCACTCTGCAAATGCGCTTCTTAGCACACTACGGGTTGGGGGATGAAGTCCAATTTACTCCCGAGTGACTTTGGGGGCCAAGAAGCCCTCCTGGTACCTCCTGTAAGTCATACACAGTGAAATTCCTGAGTGCTGGCCAGAGGCCCAGCACCCTTTCTCCACCACTCTGCAAACGCGACTACTAGTTAAAGAAGCATTTGCAATGTAATAGGTTTCGTATTTTGCAGAGTTAGAGCTATTGGGGTTGTAAATGTATTTTTTGGGGTGGAGTGGATGTACGCTGTGTGTAGTGGAATTATGTGGTATGTTGAGCAGTGAAATTATGTGGATAGAAAGTACTTGGTATTTAGTGTATAGGAATTATGTAGAGTGGGATTATGTGTAATGGAGAGAAAATATGTGGTATGGTAGTCTATGTTGTTGAGTGGTAACCTCAGGTTTGGTCTTCCTCGTTTCCATAGAAGCTAAACTATAAACTCAATAAGACAAAAAAAAGAAGGAACCACTGAGGAGCACTTCTGGACCTAGTCAGAGGTATGAGCAGGATCACTGGAATTATGCAACTGTTTGGCTGCACCGACTTTCGCACAGTTATACATTTTCCACATTTGCCACATAATCCATCATCTGCTGCAGAATCTGCAGATTTGAACAAAAAAAGCCTTGTTTTTAGTTCAAACGTCTCAAACGTTACCAAAAATGCAGCGACAAGTGTTACAGCGTGGTGGAAGGCCCTTTGCAAACCTGGAATGGTCACCTGTTATTTATTGCTAAATGTGGGTGTTAAATTGGTACTAATGGTGTGCAAAGCCTTCTTGCTTCTTTCTGCACCTCTCTTGCATCTTTCTGCATTTCTGTTGCTTCTTCCTGCACCTTTATTTATTTTTCTGCACTTCCCTTGCCTCTTTCTACACCTCACTTGCTTCTTTCTGCACCCCTCTGGCCTCTTTCTGCACCCTTCTTCCCGTTTTCTGCACCTCTCTTGGCTCTTTCTGCACCCATCTTCCCTCTTTCTCTACCTCTCCTGCCTGTTTCTGCACCTCTCTTGCCTGTTTCTGCACTTCTCTTGCCTCTTTATGCACCTCTGTTGCTTCTTTCTGCAGTTCTCTTGACTCTTTCTGCACCTCTCTTGCCTCTTTCTGCACCTCTGTTGCTTCTTTCTGCACTTCTCTTCCCTCTGTCTGTACCCCTCTTGCCTCTTTGTGCACCTCTGTTCCTTCTTTTTGCACTTTTTTGTTTCTTTCTGCACCCCTCTTGCCTCTTTTTTCACCTCTGTTGGTTCTTTCTGCACTGCTCTTGCTTCTTTCTGCACCTCTTTTGCAAATTTCTGCATCTCTCTTGCCTCTTTCTGCACCCCTCTTCCCTATTTCTCTACCTCTCTTGCTTCTTTCTGCACTTCTCTTGCTTCTTTCTGTACTGCTCTTGCTTCTTTCTGTACCTCTCTTGCAAATGTCTGCACCCCTCCTCCCACTTTCTGCACCTCTCTTGCCTCTGTCTGCACCTGTGTTCCCTCTTTCTGCACCTCTTTTGCCTCTTTCTGCAACTTTTTAGCCTCTTTCTGCAGTTCTCTTGCCTCCTTCTGCACCTCTGTTGCTTCTTTCTGCACTGCTTTTGCCTCTTTCTGCACCTTGCTTGCTTCTTTCTGCACCCCTGTAGTCTATTTCTGCACTCGTCTTCCCTCTTTCTGCACCTCTCTTGCTTCTTTCTGCACCCTTCTTCCCTTTTTTGCATCCCTCTTCCCTCTTTCTGCAGTTCTCTTGCCATTTTCTGCACCTCGCTTGCTTCTTTCTGCACCTCAATTTCCTCTTTCTGCACTTCTCTTGCTTCTTTCTACACCTCTGTTGCTTCTTTCAGCAATTCTATTGCCTCTTTCTACACTTCTCTTGCTTGTCTCTGCACCTCTCTTGCGTATTTCTGCACCTCTGTTGCCTCTTTCTGCACCTCACTTGCTTCTTTCTGCACCCCTCTTGCCTCTTTCTACACCCCTCTTTCCTCTTACTGCACATCTCTTGCCTCTTTCTGCACCCCTGTTCCCTCTTTCTGCACCTTTCCTTCCTGTTTCTGCACCTCTCTTGCCTCTTTCTGTACCTCTGTTGCTTCTTTCTGCACTTCCATTGCCTCTTTCTGCACACTTTGCTCCTCTTTCAGCACCTGTGTTGCTTCTTTCTGCACTTCTCTTCCTTCTTTCTGCACCCCTCCTGCCTCTTTCTGTATTCTCTTGCCTCTTTGTGCACCTCTCCTACCTCTTTCTGCAACTCTCTTGCCTCTTTTTGCACCTCTGTTGGTTCTTTATGCATGGCCCTTGCTTCTTTCTGCACCTCTTTTGCAAATTTCTGCATCCCTCTTGCCTCTTTCTGCACCCATCTTCCCTATTTCTCAACCTCTCTTGCTTATTTTTACACTTCTCTTGCTTCTTTCTGCTCTGCTCGTGCTTCTTTCTGCATCTTTCTTGCCTGTTTCTGCACCTCTCTTGCCTTTTTCGGCACCTCTGTTGCTTCTTTCTGCACTTGTCTTGCCTCTTTCTGCACCCCTATTGCCTCTTTCAGCACCTCTGTTGCTTCTTTCTGCACTTCTCTTGCTTCTTTCTGCACCCCTCTTGCCTCTTTCTGTACCCCTTTTGCCTCTTTGTGCACCTCCCCTGCCTCTTTCTGCATCTCTCTTGCCTTTTTCTGCAGTGCTCTTGCCTCTTTCTGCACCTCTTTTGCTTCTTTCTGCACTTTTCTTGCCTCTTTCTGTACCCCTCTTGCCTCTTTCTGCACCTCTGTTGGTTCTTTCTGCACTGCTCTTGCTTCTTTCTGCACCTCTGTTGCAAATTTCTGTATCCCTCTTGCCTCTTTCTGCACCCCTCTTCCCTCTTTCTGCACCTCTCTTGCCTCTGTCTGCACACCTGTTCCCTCTTTCTGTACCCCTTTTGCCTCTTTTTTCACCTCTGTTCGTTCTTTCTGCACTGCTCTTGCTTCTTTCTGTACCTCTTTTGCAAATTTCTCCATCTCTCTTGCCTCTTTCTGCACCCCTCTTACCTATTTCTCTACCTCTCTTGCTTCTTTCTGCACTTCTCTTGCTTCTTTCTGCACTGCTCTTGCTTCTTTCTGCACCTTTCTTGCAAATTTCTCCACCCCTCTTGTCTCTTTCTGCACCCCTCCTCCTACTTTCTGCACCTCTCTTGCCTCTGTCTGCACCTCTGTTCCCTCTTTCTGCACCTCTTTTGCCTCTTTCTGCAACTTTTTAGCCTCTTTCTGCAGTTCTCTTGCCTCCTTCTGCACCTATGTTGCTTCTTTCTGCACTGCTTTTGCCTCTTTCTGCACCTCTGTTGCTTCTTTCTGCACCCCTGTTGTCTCTTTCTGCACTCGTCTTCCCTCTTTCTGAACCTCTCTTGCTTCTTTCTGCATCCCTGTTGTCTCTTTCTGCACTCGTCTTCCCTCTTTCTGAACCTCTCTTGCTTCTTTCTGCACCCTTCTTCCCCTTTTTTGCATCCCTCTTGCCTCTTTCTGCAGTTCTCTTGCCATTTTCTGCACCTCTCTTGCCTCTTTCTGCACCTCAATTTCCTCTTTCTGAACTTCTCTTGCTTCTTTCTACACCTCTGTTGCTTCTTTCAGCAATTCTCTTGCCTCTTTCTGCATTTCTCTTGCTTGTCTCTACACCTCTCTTGCGTATTTCTGCACCTCTGTGCCTCTTTCTGCCCCTCACTTGCTTCTTTCTGCACCCCTCTTGCCTCTTTCTGTACCCCTCTTTCCTCTTACTGCACATCTCTTGCCTCTTTCTGCACCCCTGTTCCCTCTTTCTGCACCTTTCCTTCCTGTTTCTGCACCTCTCTTGCCTCTTTCTGTACCTCTGTTGCTTCTTTCTGCACTTCCCTTGCCTCTTTCTGCACACTTTGCTCCTCTTTCAGCAACTTTGTTGCTTCTTTTTGCACTTCTCTTCCTTCTTTCTGCACCCCTCCTGCCTCTTTCTGTATCCCTCTTGCCTTTTTGTGCACCTCTCCTACTTCTTTCTGCACCTCTCTTGCCTCTTTTTGCACCTCTGTTGGTTCATTATGCACTGCCCTTGCTTCTTTCTGCACCTCTTTTGCAAATTTCTGCATCCCTCTTGCTCTTTCTGCACCCATCTTCCCTATTTCTCCACCTCTCTTGCTTCTTTTTGCACTTCTCTTGCTTCTTTCTGCTCTGCTCGTGCTTCTTTCTGCACCTTTCTTGCTTGTTTCTGAACCTTTCTTGCCTCTTTCGGCACCCCTATTGCCCCTTTAAGCACCTCTGTTGCTTCTTTCTGCACTTCTCTTGCTTCTTTCTGCACCCCTCTTGCCTCTTTCTGTACCCCTTTTGCCTCTTTGTGCACCTCCCCTGCCTCTTTCTGCATCTCTCTTGCCTTTTTCTGCAGTACTCTTGCCTCTTTCTGCACCTCTTTTGCTTCTTTCTGCACTTTTCTTGCCTCTTTCTGTACCACTCTTGCCTCTTTCTGCACCTCTGTTGTTCTTTCTGTACTGCTCCTGCTTCTTTCTGCACCTCGTTGCAAATTTCTGCATGCCTCTTTCTGCACCTCTCTTGCCTCTGTCTGCACACCTGTTCCCTCTTTCTGTACCCCTTTTGCCTCTTTTTTCACCTCTGTTGGTTCTTTCTGCATTGCTCTTGCTTCTTTCTGTACCTCTTTTGCAAATTTCTGCATCTCTCTTGCCTCTTTCTGCACTCCTCTTCCCTATTTCTCTATCTCTCTTGCTTCTTTCTGCACTTCTCTTGCTTCTTTCTGCACTGCTCTTGCTTCTTTCTGCACCTCTCTTGCAAATTTCTGCACCCCTCTTGTCTCTTTCTGCACCCCTCCTCCTACTTCCTGCACCTCTCTTGCCTCTGTCTGCACCTCTGTTCCCTCTTTCTGCACCTCTTTTGCCTTTTTCTGCAACTTTTTAGCCTCTTTCTGCAATTCTCTTGCCTCCTTCTGCATTTCTGTTGTTTCTTTCTGCACTGCTTTTGCCTCTTTCTGCACCTCTCTTGCTTCTTTCTGCACTCGTCTTCCCTCTTTCTGCACCTCTCTTGCTTCTTTCTGCACCCTTCTTCCCTTTTTTGCATCCCTCTTGACTCTTTCTGCAGTTCTCTTGCCATTTTCTGCACCTCTCTTGACTCTTTCTGCACCTCAATTTCCTCTTTCTGCACTTCTCTTACTTCTTTCTACACCTCTGTTGCTTCTTTCAGCAATTCTCTTGCCTCTTTCTGCACTTCTCTTGCTTGTCCCTGCACCTCTCTTGCATCTTTCTGCACCTCTTTTGCCTCTTTCTGCAACTTTTTAGACTCTTTCTGCAATTCTCTTGCCTCCTTCTGCACCTCTGTTGCTTCTTTCTGCACTGCTTTTGCCTCTTTCTGCACCTCTCTTGCTTCTTTCTGCACTCGTCTTCCCTCTTTCTGTACCTCTCTTGCTTCTTTCTGCACCCTTCTTCCCTTTTTTGCATCCCTCTTGCCTCTTTCTGCAGTTCTCTTGCCATTTTCTGCACCTCTCTTGCCTCTTTCTGCACCTCAATTTCCTCTTTCTGCACTTCTCTTGCTTCTTTCTACACCTCTGTTGCTTCTTTCAGCAATTCTCTTGCCTCTTTCTGCACTTCTCTTGCTTGTCCCTGCACCTCTCTTGCATCTTTCTGCACCTCTGTTGCCTCTTTCTGCACCTCACTTGCTTCTTTCTGCACCCCTCTTACCTCTTTCTGCATCCCTCTTTCCTCTTACTGCACATCTCCTGCCTCTTTCTGCACCCCTGTTCCCTTTTCTGCACCAATCCTGCCTGTTTCTGCACCCCTCTTGCCTCTTTCTGTATCCCTCCTGCCTCTTTGTGCACCTTTCCTACCTCTTTCTGCACCTCTCTTGCCTCTTTTTGCACCTCTGTTGGTTCTTTATGCACTGCCCTTGCTTCTTTCTGCACCTCTTTTGCAAATTTCTGCATCCCTCTTGCCTCTTTTTGCACCTGTCTTCCCTATTTCTCAACCTCTCTTGCTTCTTTTTGCACTTCTCTTGCTTCTTTCTGCTCTGCTCGTGCTTCTTTTTGCACCTTTCTTGCCTGTTTCTGCACCTCTCTTGCCTCTTTCGGCACCTCTGTTGCGTCTTTCTGCACCCCTCTTGCCTCTTTCTGCACCCCTATTGCCTCTTTCAGCACCTCTGTTGCTTCTTTCTGCACTTCTCTTGCTTCTTTCTGCACCCCTCTTGCCTCTTTCTGTACCCCTTTTGCCTCTTTGTGCACCTCTCCTGCCTCTTTCTGCATATCTCTTGCCTTTTTCTGCACTTCTCTTGCCTCTTTCTGTACCTCTTTTGCTTCTTTCTGCACTTTTCTTGCCTCTTTCTGTACCCTTCTTGCCTCTTTCTGCACCTCTGTTGGTTCTTTCTGCTCTTGCTTCTTTCTGCACCTCTGTTGCAAATGTCTGCATCCCTCTTGCCTCTTTCTGTACCCCTCTTCCCTCTTTCTGCACCTCTCTTGCCTCTGTCTGCACACCTGTTCCCTCTTTCTGTACCCCTTTTGCCTCTTTTTTCACCTATGTTGGTTCTTTTTGCACTGCTCTTGCTTCTTTCTGCACCTCTTTTGTACATTTCTGCATCTCTCTTGCCTCTTTCTGCACCCCTCTTCCCTATTTCTCTACCTCCCTTGCTTCTTTCTGCACTTCTCTTGCTTCTTTCTGCACTGCTCTTGCTTCTTTATATGCACCTCTCTTACACATTTCTGCACCCCTCTTGTCTCTTTCTGCACCCTTCCTCCCACTTTCTGCACCTCTCTTGCCTGTGTCTGCACCTCTGTTCCCTCTTTCTGCACCTCTTTTGCCTCTTTCTGTAACTTTTTAGCCTCTTTCTGCAGTTCTCTTGCCTCCTTCTGTACCTCTTTTGCTTCTTTCTGCACTGCTTTAGCCTCTTTCTGCACCTCTCCTGCTTCTTTCTGCACTCTTGTTGTCTCTTTCTGCCCTCGTCTTCCCTCTTTCTGCACCTCTCTTGCTTCTTTCTGCACCCTTCTTCAATTTTGTGCATCCCTCTTTCCTCTTTCTGCAGTTCTCTTGCCATTTTCTGCACCTCTCTTGCCTCTTTCTGCACCTCAATTTCCTCTTTCTGCACTTCTCTTGCTTCTTTCTATACCTCTGTTGCTTCTTTCAGCAATTCTCTTGCCTCTTTCTGCACTTCTCTTGCTTCTTTCTGCACCCCTCTTGCCTCTTTCTGCACCCCTCTTTCCTCTTACTGCACATCTCTTGCCTCTTTCTGCACCCCTGTTCCCTCTTTCTGCTCCTTTCATGCCTGTTTCTGCACCTCTCTTGCCTCTTTCTGTACCTCTGTTGCTTCTTTCTGCACTTCCCTTGCTTCTTTCTGCACACTTTGCTCCTCTTTCAGCACCTTTGTTGCTTCTTTCTGCACTTCTCTTCCTTCTTTCTGCATCCCTCCTGCCTCTTTCTATATCCCTCTTGCCTCTTTGTGCACCTCGGTTGGTTCTTTATGCACTGCCCTTGCTTCTTTCTGCACCTCTTTTGCAAATTTCTGCATCCCTCTTGCCTCTTTCTGCACCCGTCTTCCCTATTTCTCCACCTCTCTTGCTTCTTTTGCACTTCTCTTGCTTCTTTCTGCTCTGCTCATGCTTCTTTCTGTACTTTTCTTGCCTGTTTCTGCACCTCTCTTGCCTCTTTCGGCACCTCTGTTGCTTCTTTCTGCACTTCTCTTGCCTCTTTCTGCACCCCTATTGCCTCTTTCAGCACCTCTGTTGCTTCTTTCTGCACTTCTATTGCTTCTTTCTGCACCCCTCTTGCCTCTTTTTGTACCCCTTTTGCCTCTTTGTGCGCCTCTGTTGGTTCTTTCTGCACTGCTCTTGCTTCTTTCTGCACCTCTGTTGCAAATTTATGCATCCCTTTTACCTCTTTCTGTACCCCTCTTCCCTCTTTCTGCACCTCTCTTGCCTCTGTCTGCACACCTGTTCCCTCTTTCTGCACCCCTTTTGCCTGTTTCTGCAACTGTCTTGCCTCTTTCTGCAGTTCTCTTGTCTTCTTCTGCACCTCACTTGCCTCTTTCTGCACTTCTCTTGCTTCTTTCTGTACTCTTCGTCCCTTTTTCTGCACATCTCTTGCCTCTTTCTGCACCTCTCTTGCCTCTTTCTGCACATCTCTAGGTTCTTTCTGCACTGCTCTTGCCTCTTTCTTCACCTCTCTTGCCTCTTTCTGCACCTCTTTTGCTTCTTTCTACACTTCTCTCTCCTCTTTCTGCAGCCTACTTGCCTCTTTCTGCAACTCTGTTGCTTCTTTTTGCACTGTTCTTGCTTCTTTCTGCACCTCTCTTCCCTCTTCCTGCAACCCTCTTCCCTCTTTCTGTAATTCTCTTGCCTCTGTCTGCACCCCTGTTCCCTCTTTCTGCACCTCTTTTGTCTGTTTCTGCAACTCTCTTGCCTCTTTGTGCAGTTCTCTTGCCTCCTTCTGCACCTCTGGTGCCTCTTTCTGCACCTCTCCTACCTCTTTCTGCACCCCTCTTGCCTCTTTTTGCACCTCTGTTGGTTCTTTCTGCACTGCTCTCTCTTCTTTCTGCACCTCTCTTGCAAATTTCTGTATCCCTCTTACCTCTTTCTGTACCCCTGTTCTGCCTTTCTGCACCTTTCTTGCCTGTTTCTGCACCTCTCTTGCCTCTTTCGGCACCTCCGTGGCTTCTTTCTGCACTACTCTTGCCTCTTTCTGCACCCCTCTTGCCTCTTTCAGCACCTCTGTTGCTTCTTTCTGCACTTCTCTTGCTTCTTTCTGCACCCCTCTTGCCTCTGTCTGCACACCTGTTCCCTCTTTCTGCACCTTTTTTGCCTGTTTCTGCAACTCTCTTGCCTCTTTCTGCAGTTCTCTTGCCTCCTTCTGCACCTCACTTGCCTCTTTCTGTACTTCTCTTGCTTCTTTCTGCACCCTTCCTCCCAGTTTATGCATATCTCTTGCCTCTTTCTGCACCTCTCTTGCCTCTTTCTGCACATCTCTTGGTTGTTTCTGCACTTCTCTCTCCTCTTTCTGCACCCCTCTTGCCTCTTTCTGCACCTCTGTTGCTTCTTTCTGCACTACTCTTGCTTCTTTCTGCACCTCTCTTGCCTCTTTCTGCATCCCTCTTCCCTCTTTCTGCAATTCCCTTGCCTCTTTCTGCACCCCTATAGCCTTTTTCCGCTTCTCTTTTGCTTGTGTCTGCTCTTCTTATGCCTCTTTCTGTACCCCTCTTGCCTCCTTCTGCACCTCTGTTGTTTCTTACTGCACTGCTCTTGCTTCTTTCTGCACCCCTCTTGCCTCTTTTGGCACCCCTCTTCTATCTTTCTGCACCCCTGTTCCCTCTTCCTGCACCTCTTGTGCCTGTTTCTGCACCTCTGCTGCCTCTTTCTGAATTTCTCTTGCCTCTTTCTGCACCTCTGTTGCTTCTTTCTGCACTTCTCTTGCCTCTTTCTGCACCCTTCTTCCCTCTTTTTGCACCTCTGTTGCGTCTTTCTGTACTTCTCTTGCTTCTTTCTGTACCTCTCTTGCTTCTTTCTGCACCTTTCTTGCCTCTTTCTGTACCCTTCTTACCTCTTTCTGCACCCTTATTCCTTCTTTCTGCACCTCTCTTGCCTCTTTCTGCACACACAGGGCTACTTTTAAACTGACCTCAGGCTCAGCAGTGCACACATGCAAGTGCAGAAAAGGACTGCTGGCCTCTAAACTGCCATGCCATGTTATATGCTAGGGACTTAGTGGTAGTTTTAATCCCCCTGCCCTATTATGTACTAGGGCCTTACAGGGGAGGTCATGCCAATCACAGGGGTACCCCAACCCATAGTGTACCCTAGTGTATGTAGGTGTTTTCACTGTATTCTAAGTGTCTTTCAGCATAGCACTGGCTCCGGGCCTGGTTAGGCAGAGCCCAGGGTCAGTCAGAGTCAGTTACCACCAGTACCAGTCAGCAAAAAGTTGGGGGGTGCCCAGGGCACAGGATGACTTTGCAACACGGCCTCTTTCTGCACCTCTGTTGGTTCTTTCTGCATATCTCTTGCTTCTTTCTGCACCTTTCTTCCTCTTTCTGGACTTCTGCTGCCTCTTTCTGCATTTCTCTTGCTTCTTTCTGCGCCTTTCTTCCTCTTTCTGAACATGTCCTACCTCTGTAGGCATAGTTAGAAATTAGCATTTAAAAACCTTTGAAATTCACTGAAAGAAACATAGGTTTCAGGGACGTTATAGTTAGAAATTAGCATTTAAAAAACCTTTGAAATTCACTGAAAAAACATATGTTTCAGGGACATTATAGTTAGTAATTAGCATTTAAAAAACCTTTGAAATTCACTGAAAAAACCATAGGTTTAATGGATGTTATAGTTAGAAATTAGCATTTAAAAAACCATAGAAATTCACTGAAAAAACCATAGGTTTTGGGACGTTATAGCTAGAAATTAGCATTTAAAAAGCCATAGAAATTCACTGAAAAAAACCACAGGTTTGAGGGACGTTATAGTTAGTTGGACATTTCACTCATACAAACCAGAGAAATTCGGCCGTTATAGTTAGTTGAGCTAACTATAACTCGCGCCCTCGCAATGCACTGCTGCTGACATCACATATTACATCACTCATGACTCATGACATGGTCAGTGACATCAAATTTGAGATGTCATCAGTGATGTCACTGACCATGTCATGAGTGATGTAATATGTGATGTCATCAGCAGTGCATTGCGGGGACGCAAGCTATAGTTAGCTCAACTAACTATAACAGCTGAATTTCTCTGGTTTTGTACGAGTGAAATGTCCAACCTGTGGTTTTTTCAGTGAATTTCTATGGTTTTTTAAATGCTAATTTCTTACTATAACGTCCCAGAAACCTATGGTTTTTTCAGTGAATATATATATGTGTGTGTGCATATATATATATATATATTTATATGGATTTTGATGCTTGAATAAACTTCTATCTACTAGCATATCAGCTTTTGGAGTCTGTGCCCTGGTGTTGCGCCGCTGTGGATGTTGATGCTCTGGGATTTCGCAGGAATATATATATATTCACAGGTTTCAGGGACGTTATAGTTAGTTAGACATTTCACTCGTACAAAACCAGAGAAATTCGGCTGTTATAGTTAGTTCAGCTAACTACAACTCGCGCCCCCGCAATGCACTGCTGATGACGTCACATATTACATCATTCATGACATGGTCAGTGACATCACTAATGACATCACTGATGACATCTCATATGACATCACTGATGACATCACTGATGACATCATCCAGTGACTGTGTGTTTCTGTAAAGTTTAAATATGTTTTATATATATATAGGCCAAGGTGTATTGAAGAATGAGTGGGTGTATAATAACCCTGGGCGTAGTTCGCGTAGTAGCGCTACGCGAAGCTACGCGAAGTGCACTTCGCACTATGCACGCTATGCGTAGCTACGCGAACTGCGTAGTGCGGTAGGGAAATGCTGTTCGCACTGATTGCACAGTGCCGGATGCTTGTCTGCACTGTGCAATCATTGCAAACGGCATCTTGCACAGTGCAAGCGGTCGTTTTCTGCCACTCGAGTAGATTTGTACTCGAGCGGCAGCTTTCTCAACGCGGACTGGTAGTTTCTCATCGCGAGTGGTCGCGAGCATACGCGACCACTCGCAATGAGAAACCTGACCTCTCCGCGTTGAGAATCTCGCCGGGAGGTTTATTTTCCACGCTCGCGATCGGCAACTTGATGTTGCTGATCGCGAACGAGGAAAAAGTCTCGCCAGGATGTTGATTTTGCTCGCTCGCGGTCGCCAACTTGACGTTGAGGACCGCGAGCAAGCAAAAAATGCCCGCTACGTGTTTTTGCACTGTGCTACGTGCAATTCGCGTAGTGCGTAGTAGCGCAAACTACGCAAACTCCGCGAGCGTAGCATAGTTTTCCGCCCAGGCCTAGTGTATAAGTGTCTGAATGGATGATTTAGTAGGTGAGTGACTGACTGTATAAGTGAGTGATTAAATGTGTCTTACTGAATGCATGGGTTAGTGACTGATACAGACATTCACACAGTTTAGTTTGTCAGTTGGTGTGTAAGCAGTTGCATGGGTTGGTGAGTAGCTAAATGAGGGTCTATATGGGTTATTGATTGGTTGTCTGAGTATCTGTATGGGTGCCTGAGTGTCTGTGTGGGTGGGTGGGGGGTGTGACTCTGTGCATCGATGTGTGAGTGGGTGATTCACTGGGTGTATGGGTTCAAGAGTGCATCTGTGAAGGGCTGTATGGGTGGGTGAGTATGTGTATGGGTGTGTTGGTGAGTGAATGGATGCCTCAGTGGTACATGTGTGAGTAACTGCATATGTGAAAGGCAGTATATGTGAGTGTTGGAGTATATAAATGACTATAGGTGAGAGTGAGTGATTGTGAGAGTGGCCGTATGGATGAGTGTGTGCTTGTATTAGTTATTGTATAAGAGTGTAAGTATGTGTTAGTATATGTTTGAATAAGTGAGGTGGTGTGTGTATAACTGTATAGGTGAGTAAATGGGAGTGTGTTTGATTCTTTGCATGACTGACTAGGTGTGTGAGTAACTCTATGGATGAGTGGCGGTGTGTGAGTGTCTGTATAGATATGTGAGTGCATATGATAGTGCCATATTGAGGGTTGACTGCATGTATGAGTGACTGTATGGGTGAATGAGTGGATGTGTGTGTAGACCTAGGAATTAGTGAGTGGGTTTGTACTAACTGGTGTTGGTGTGTCTATGGTTTCAAAAATGGTAGTCTGTATTTTAGAGTGGGTGTATCAAAGGTTATATTAGGGTATGAGGAGGTGCATCAGATTATCACGTGGATGATGTCATCAGTGATGTCATCAGTGATGTCATTTGAGATGTCATCAGTGATGTCATCAGTGATGTCACTGACCATGTCATGAATGATGTAATATGTGATGTCATCAGCAGCACATTGCTGGTGCGCGAGTTATTGTTAGCTGAACTAACTATAACGGCCGAATTTCGCTGGTTTTATACGAGTGAAATGTCCAACTCACTATAACGTCCCTGAAACCTGTGGTTTTTTCAGTGAATTTCTATGGTTTTTTAAATGCTAATTTCTAACTATACCGTCCCTGAAACCTATTGCTTTTTAAGTGAATTTTAAAGGTTTTTTAAATGCTAATTTGTACCTATAACGTCCCAGAAACCTATGGTTTTTTCAGTGAATATATATATGTGTGTGTGTATATATATATATATATATATATATATATATATTTATATGGACTTTGATGCTTGAATAAACTTCTATCTACTTGCATATCAGCTTTTGGAGTCTGTGCCCTGGTGTTGCGCCGCTGTGGATGTTGATGCTCTGGGATTTCACAGGAATATATATATATTCACAGGTTTCAGGGATGTTATAGTTAGTTAGACATTTCACTCGTACAAAACCAGAGAAATTTGGCCGTTATAGTTAGTTCAGCTAACTATAACTCGCGCCCCCGCAATGCACTGCTGATGACGTCACATATTACATCATTCATGACATGGTCAGTGACATCACTGATGACATCACTGATGACATCTCAAATGACATCACTGATGACATCATCCAGTGACTGTGTGTTTCTGTAAAGTTTAAATATATTTTATATATATATATAGGCCAAGGTGTATTGAAGAATGAGTGGGTGTATAAGTGTATGAATGGATGATTTAGTAGGTGCGTGACTCACTGTATAAGTGAGTGATTAAATGTGTCTTACTGAATGTGCATGGGTTAGTGACTGATACAGACATTCACACAGTTTAGTTTGTCAGTTGGTGTGTAAGCGGTTGCATGGGTTGGTGAGTAGCTAAATGAGGGTCTATATGGGTTATTGATTGGTTGTCTGAGTATCTGTATGGGTGCCTGAGTGTCTGTGTGGATGGGTGGGGGGGTGTGACTCTGTGCATAGATGTGTGAGTGGGTGATTCACTGGGTGTATGGGTTCAAGAGTGCATCTGTGAAGGGCTGTATGGGTGGGTGAGTATGTGTATGGGTGTGTTGGTGAGTGAATAGATGCCTCAGTGGTACATGTGTGAGTAACTGCATATGTGAAAGGCAGTATATGTGAGTGTTGGAGTATATAAATGACTGTAGGTGAGAGTGAGTGATTGTGAGAGTGGCCGTATGGATGAGTGTGTGCTTGTATTAGTTATTGTATAAGAGTGTAAGTATGTGTTAGTATATGTTTGAATAAGTGAGGTGGTGTGTGTATAACTGTATAGGTGAGTAAATGGGAGTGTGATTGATTCTTTGCATGACTGACTAGGTGTGTGAGTAACTCTATGGATGAGTGGCGGTGTGTGAGTGTCTGGATAGATATGTGAGTGCATATGATAGTGCCATATTGAGGGTTGACTGCATGTATGAGTGACTGTATGGGTGAATGAGTGGATGTGTGTGTAGACCTAGGAATTAGTGAGTGGGTTTGTACTAACTGGTATTGGTGCATCTATGGTTTCGAAAATGGTAGTCTGTATTTTAGAGTGGGTGTATCAAAGGTTATATTAGGGTATGAGGAGGTGCATCAGATTATCACGTGGATGATGTCATCAGTGATGTCATCAGTGATGTCATTTGAGACGTCATCAGTGATGTCACTGACCATGTCATGAATGATGTAATATGTGTCGTCATCAGCTGTGCATTGCGGGTGCGCGAGTTATAGTTAGCTGAACTAACTATAACGGCCAAATTTCGCTGGTTTTATACGAGTGAAATGTCCAACTAACTAACGTCCCTGAAACCTGTGGTTTTTTCAGTGAATTTCTAAGGTTTTTTAAATGCTAATTTCTAACAATAACGTCCCTAAAACCTATGGTTTTTTCAGTGAATTTCAAAGGTTTTTTAAATGCTAATTTCTAACTATAACGTCCCTGAAACCTGTGGTTTTTTCAGTGAATTTCTAAGGTTTTTTAAATGCTAATTTCTAACTATGCCTACAAAGGTAGGACATGTGCAGAAAGAGGAAGAAAGGCTCAGAAAGAAGCAAGAGAAATGTAGAAAGAAGCAACAGAAGTCCAGAAAGACGAAGAAAGGTGCAGAAAGAAGCAAGAGATGTGCACAAAGAACCAACAGAGGAGCAGAAAGAGGTCTTGTTGCAAAGTCATCCTGTGCCCCCAACTTTTTGCTGACTGGTACTGGTGGTAACTGACTCTGACTAACCAGGCCCGGAGCCAGTGCTATGCTGAAAGACACTTAGAATACAGTGAAAACACCTACATACACTAGGGTACACAATGGGTTGGGGTACCCCTGTGATTGGCATGACCTCCCCTGTATTGTCCTAGTACATAATAGGGCAGGGGGATTAAAACTACCTGTTAGAAATGGGATTTCTGGTTGGCTAAGGCTTGCACCAAAGCCAGGCAGAAACTACCACTCTAGTCAGGGCAAGGGAGTTACACGCTGAAGATAACCCCTGCTCACCCCCTTGGTAGCTTGGCACGAGCAGTCAGGCTTATCCCAGAGGCAATGTGTAAAGCGTTTGCGCAACACACACACACAGCAGCAACACACTAGGCACACTACAAAAGAAACTCCAAACAAGGTTATATAAAAAATAGCCTTTGTATTATCATAAACACATTAGGAACGTAATCACACATTTACACTGTGCCAACTGGCACTGGGCAATATCTACAGGGGATTATATACAGGACCAGGCCAATCGGGCCACGTTCAGAACCATCAGAATGCAAATATAAAACACAACCAGTAACTACTGGTACCATAATGACCTAAGCATTATCATATTAGCATAAACCCACATTAGGCCCAACCCTCATCAGCATAAACACATTACGCACTGTGCCTCACCAGCATAAACACATTATGCATAAACATCCTAAACATAAACACATTATGTCATAGGCATCACAAGCATAAATCACATTACGCAATAGACATCACATTAGGCATATCCACATTAGGCCCAAACCTCATCAGCATAAGCACATTACACAGTAATCATGGGGCATGAATCACATGAGGCATTACATTAGGCAGGACATCTCTTAGGCATAAAAGCAGCAGTGCACCATAGTAGCACTGGCAAGGGCCTTGCGCCCTAACAATACCCTAAAATGACCCCAGACCAACTGGCCTTACACCCAGGCTCAAATGCCCTATGTCTAGAAAGTCAGGGCTCTAAGAGGGACCTCCTGGCTGCCTCAGCAGCAAACACCAAGTGCGCAAATGCGCTGGCACCACTGTGCCTCCTGGGTCCCCACTGGGACTCCTAACAACTGCTCTGGCCTAAACGTTGCAGCTGCCCACTAATTGCTGGGCAGCTGTGAAGGTAACTGGGACACTGGCACTCACTGTGCCCCTGACTTCCAAAGAAATGCCCCCAAACGTTGCAGCTGCCTGCGCTCTCGCAGGGCAGCTGGGAATAGCACTGGCACCTCTGTGCCTGGTGAGCCCCACTCTGAGGCTCTGTAAATAACTTTTGCCTCACGTTGCAGCTGCCCGCTATGGCGGCGCCGCTGAGAAACCTAAACAAGACCTGGCACTACGGTACACGTAGGAGCCCCACTCTGGAGCTCTGCAGCAACAAGATGCCCAACGTTGCAGCTGCCCGCTTCCGCGGTGCAGCTGTCCGAATAAGGCCAACGGAGCACTGGTCAAGTTGGAGACCCTCTCTGGGACTCTGAAATTAGAAATGCCCCAAACGTTGCAGCGGCCGCATCTGCGGCGCCGCTGTGGAAATAGGCACACACGGGCACTTCTGGTGCCACTCCCGGCAACCTCGATACCTCCAAGAGCTCCCCCACTCACCGGGACTCTTTGGATGGCAGTCACCGTGGCCTGCGAGGCTCCCGTCTTCTCCCTCAGCGCCTCCTTCTCCAGGCTACAGGCTCCTCACTGCGGGGTAGGCTCCCGCCTGCAGGTCGGCTTCTGCTGGGTGCCAGATGGCGGGGTGGGCTCCCGCCTGACGGTCGATGTGCCGGTGTCTCTCCTTCCCGCACGGGGCTCTCTCCGCTCACAGGAGCCCCGCTCGCCACAACACTTCTGGATTTGGCCCCGCCTGCCTCCAGGCAACTTGCCTGTCTTCCGGGTCACTGCGGGCAGCGCAGCGGCTCTCAGGGTTCTTCGGCGGCATCGTGCGGGGTGGGCACCCGCTTTAGAGTAAGGCTCCAGTCCGGGGTGGGCTCCCACTCCACCTTGGAGCACGGGGGAATCCCTACGCTGGGGTTCCCCCTGGAATGCAGTGCACACTGCCGGGCACGCAACAGCGGGGTGGGCTCCCGCTCCTTTCACAGCGGTATGGGGGTCCCCACACCGGGAGTCCCCCTGCAGGCACCTCGCAGCAACGCGCTGCAGAACACGAAAGGCTCCTCGGTTTGCTAAGAATTGACAGTAAAGCGCCCTCGTAAAGTCCCTAAAGGGGCTCTCCTGCCCCAGTAAAATATGGGAGAAGGGAAAAAGCTTCTTCAGCCCAGCGCTCACGAGGCGCTGGATGCAAACAAAGTCCTTAGGTCCATGGGGCATATCTGGGCCCAGGGAGGCCAGCACACAGGGCCCTCCAGCAGAGAGGTAAGCCCCCATGGCGGTTCCTCCTGGGCCCCAGCAGCAGCAAGCCCCCAGCAAGTCGGGAACAGCACTCCAGCACAGAACATTTTCATGGGGTCACAGCCCCTACCTTTATACACCAAATCTCTTTGTCTGCAGGACAGGGCATGGGGAACCAGATACAACTGGTTCAGGGGGGATTTGGAGCACTTTGTTTTCCAAGCTCCTCTTCCCCTTTGTCAGGTGGGGGCTAGGTGATCAGACACACCACAGGGGGCGGAGCCAGCATTGTACAGGCTGGGCACAGTCCTATTCAGGGTCAGGGGATAACTCCTCCCACTACTCCCCAGGCAGATGTCCCATTCAGCCTAGCGCTGACTCACCCTGCCCCTCCTGGAGCCACACACACCTCCCATCCCCTGTCACTCACAAGCCAGACATGCAATTCACATCAGGCAGGCAGACACATAGCACACAGAAATGCCAACTTCTAAAAGTGGCATTTCTAAAATAGTTATAATAAATCTGCGCTCACCATTGCGCAGCATTTATTATCACTAATCCAAATATACCAAACTTGACCACGCTGCGCCTCTCATATCAGGAATTACCACTGAAACACTTATCAGGGAATCACCAATGCATTCCTATGGGAGGGCAGCCCCACAGTAGTGAGAAACCAAAATGGCTGTTTGTCACTACCAGGACATGTCACACACTTAAGGTACATGTCCTATCTTTTTCCTACAATGCACCCTGCCCATAGGGCTAGCTAGGGCCTACCTTAGGGGTGACTGACATGTAGTAAAAGGGGGGTCACGGACATGGCACACACTTTAGGTGCCACGTCACAGCGGCAGTAACACTGCGCGCACAGGCCCTGCAAGTGCAGAGGCCTGAGTTAGGTTTGAAAGGCTACTTTGGTGGGTGGCGCAATCAGCGCTGCCAGCCCGCCAGTAGCATTTAATTTACCAGCCCTGGGTATATGGGATACCACTTTACAAGGGACTGACAGGTAAAAAAAATAGGCCAAACAGGTGTAGACCAATCTTACCATATTTATCACAGAGAGCGCACGCACTTTACACTGAACAGCAGTGCTAAAGTGCCCAGAGTCCTAAAACCACCAACACCATGTCAGAAAAAAGGCTAGGAGAAAGGCAAAAAGTTTAGGGATGACCCTGCAAAAAGGGCCAAGTCCAACACTACCTCTAACTAAGAGGTGCAGAAGGAGGCAAGAGAAGTGCAGAAAGAAGCAACACAGGTGCCGAAAGAGGCAAGAGAGGTGCAGAAAGAAGCAAGAGCAGTGCAGAAAGAACCAACAGAGGTGTAAAAAGAGGCAAAAGGGGTAGGAGAGGTGCACAAAGAGGCAAGAGCGGTACAGAAAGAGGCAGGAGGGGTGCAGAAAGAAGGAAGAGAAGTGCAGAAAGAGGCAAGAGAATTGCTGAAAGAAGCAACAGAGGTGTAGAAAGAAGCAAGAGAAGTGCAGAAAGAGGCAAGTAAGGTGCAGATAGAAGCAAGAGCAGTGCAGAAAGAACCAACAGAGGTGCAGAGAGAGGGAAGAGGGGTGCAGAAAGAGCCAACAGAGGTGCAAAAAGAGGCAAGAGAGGTGCAGAAACAGGCAAGACAAGTGCACAAAGAGGCAAGAGAATTGCTGAAAGAAGCAACAGAGGTGTACAAAGTAGCAAGAAAAGTGCAGAAAGAGGCAAGTGAGATGCAAAAACAGGCAGGAAAGGTACAGAAATACGGAAGATGAGTGCAGAAAGAGACAACAGGGGTGCAGAAAGAAGCAAATGAGGTGCAGAAAGAGGCAACAGATGTGCAGAAAGAGGGAAGAGAGGTGCAGAAAAAGCCAAGAAAAGTGCAGAAAGAGGCAAAAGAGGTACATAAAGAGACAACAGGGGTGCAGAAAGAAGCAAGACAGGTGCAGAAAGAAGCATGGAAAGTGCAGAATGAAGCAACAGGGGTGCAGAAAGAGGCAAGAGAAGTGCAGAAACAGGCAAGAGAAGTGCACAAAGAGGCAAGACAATTGCTGAAAGAAGCGACAGAGGTTATGTTATGTTATGTTAAGGGCATTTCTAAAGCGCGAACAGTTACCCAAGGGTGTCCTGGCGCTAGCTGCTTTTCTCTAGGCATTGAGGTGGAGGCACATTTACAGGTTAAAGAGCCATGTTTTCAGTTGTTTCCTGAATGTTAGGAGATTGGTGGTATTTCTCAAGTGGAAGGGGAGATCGTTCCAGGCCCGTGCAGCACCAGCAATGAAGCTTCTCCCACCCCATGAAACTCTTTTTATGGGCAGTACTGATACCAGCTTTGCCCCCAGGGAGCGAAGTGTTCTTTTGAGCTGGTACCACTGCAGCTGCTGCTTGAGGTAGTCTGGGCCCGTGCCCTGCAGTGCCTTATACATGATGCACAGAGCTTTAAAATGTACCCTTTTCCTCACGGGCAGCCAGTGGAGTTTTTTGATTTCCTTAGCAATTGGCATAAATTTTGGTGTACCGGTGAGCAATCTCGCTGCTGCGTTTTGCAACAGTTGGAGCTTGTTCATAAAGCGTTCTTGAATGTTTAGGTAGAGACTATTACAGTAATCTAGCCTAGACATGATAAGTGCTGTGACAACTGTCCGCCTACTGTCTACCGGCAGGAAATGTAGTATTTTCTTAATCATTTTGAGGGTATAGAAGGTGATTGAAGCTACAGCATTTATCTGGTTACCAAAGTTGAGCTTATCGTCAACTTTCACTCCCAGGTTCTTTGCCTTCCTGGTAGGTGTGGGAAGAGTGCCCAATGCATCTGGCCACCAGTTTTGGGCCCAGAAATTGGGATCATTCCCGAATAAAATGACCTCAGTCTTGCCTGAATTGAGTATTTGGCAATTTTGAGACATCCACCTCCCAACTGCCTCCATACAGTCGTGGAACCAAATGTCAATTCCTGCTCCCTGTCCAGGACGCAGAGCCACCACAATTTGTGTGTCGTCTGCGTAGGAGGTAAGGTTAAAACCAAAGGAGCCAATTAGCAAAGCTAAGGAAGAGACATACACGTTAAAAAGTGTCGGGCTGAGGGAGGACCCCTGTGGTACTCCGCAGGACAGGGAGAAGGGTTTAAAACAGAATTCGTCCAGTGCCACAATTTGAGATCTGTCAGTTAGGAAGGACTTCAGCAACTTCCATGCCTTACCCTGGACCCCACATGTTGACAAACGGTCCATCAATAAATCATGATGGACCATGTCAAAGGCCGCTGACAGGTCTAGCATAATCAGGGCGGCCTTGCCTCCCCTATCCAGAACTTCTCTAATCTCTTCGGTGGATTTAATGAGGGCGGACTCTGTGCTATGTCCTTCTCTGAACCCATATTGAGTAGGATCCAGGACATGGGTTTCGCCTAAGAAAGCACTAAGTTGTACATTCATTGATTTCTCGACCAGTTTAGCTGGTAACGGGAGGCGAGAGATTGGACGGAAGTTATTGGGATCTTTAGGATCGAGGTTGGGCTTTTTTAGTAGAGGCAGTATTGAGGCAACCTTCCAAAGTTTCGGGAACTCCCCTACTTCAAACATTGTATTAAACAGGGAGGTGAGTAAAAGGGCAATGGGTCCCGGAGCACGTTTGATTACCGATACCGGACAGGGATCATAGGGAGAGCCTGACCTTGCTGTCACTAGGAACTTCTCTGTATCAGAAGTGGATAGTGACTCAAACTTGTCAAAGACAGCATGGGGGATCACAGCTGTGCTTCTTCCCTCCAATTGAGCTCCCATCCCTATAGCACTTGGGTGGTGAAAAGCCGAGAAAATAACATCCACCTTATTTAGAAACAACCAGGCAATATCCTCACATAGCTCCTGGGTTGTCTCGATTTTTGCTGGACGGGGGGAGGCCAAGTTTAAAACTATTTTAAAAAGTTCCTTGGCCGAGTTTTCTGCAAGACTGATACGGTTTGAGAAGAAATCTTTTTTTCATTAAATATCATTTGCTTATAAATAGCAAGACTTTGTTTGTAGCACTTTTTCTCAGCTTCCTTGTAGTCTCTCCTCCAATTCCGCTCAAGGGATTTGCAGATAAGTTTCTGTTTCCTTAGATCCTCCGTGTACCAATGGGCTGTTGGTTGAAATCTTTTGGGGGATAGAACTTTTTCTGGGGCTAATTTGTTACAGGCTGTTTCAATCCAATTGGTATAGTACGTAGTGGCCTCCTCTATTCCTGTAGGGAACTGACCCGCAGTTGATGAAAGCGCATCTATTAGAGCCGTGCCCTCAATTTTATTCCAAGCCCTGCTTTTGATTTGACTCTTCGCCCCTCCCTACCCAGACAGCGCACTGGGAGGACCAACTCAAATTGCACAGCAGAGTGGTCAGTCCAGGTGAGAGGCAACAGACCTGAGAAGTAGAGTTGTGGATGGTTTGAAAACATTCCATCTAGGGTGTGCCCTGCCACATGTGTAGGGCCTATTACATGTTGACTGAGGTCAGCGCTTTTCATCAAGTCTATAAGGGCCACCGTGTCTGGTTCAGAGGGAGCTTCCAGATGGTAGTTGAAGTCTCCCATAATGGTAAATGAGCCAGTGCAGAGCCCCTCTTCCAGAAAATTACCAATTGATGTTAGGAAGGTGCTCTTGGAACCAGGGGGTCTATATAATAGAATACCCTTAAACGTGTGATGATTAGTTAGACTAAAGCTAAAGGATAGTGCCTCACAATCTGGGCTCGAGGCTGTATGAAAACCAGCCTTAAAAGAGTCATGATAGATAATAGCTAAACCACCGCCTCTCCTGATTGGCCTATTTAGGGTGTGACAGAGAAATCCGGGAGGCATAGCTTTCACTAAATCTGGGCCTGAGGCTTCATCTGTCCATGTTTCTGAAATAAAAGCCAGTTTGATTTTTCCTTCCTCTATAAAAGTTGCACACTCTAAACTGTGTTTCACCAGCGATCTGGCGATGAGCAAAATAAATTTTATCACTGTTTTCTCCGGCTCCATCCTCTTTAGGTTTTTGTTGTTGATGGGCTTAACAGTCTGGTATCCCAGTCTCGGTAGGGAACAGTTACAATTGGGGCAGGTGATTAAGGAGGAGGGGGGTCTTGTATTCAGCGTGAGGCAGACACAGCCGATGGTCTTACCAACCGGCCTCAGATCTAATAGTTGTGCTCTAGAATAACTCAGGTTAGACGCCTCACCTGATGTGAAAAGGGCAGGGGTGCTGGCGCTGAGCGCGGTCCTAGCGCGGACGGGCACAGACGGGCTTGCCTCTGGCGCACCTTTGGCGATGCCGGCGGCGCGCCCATTGCTCGCGTCCGCTGCGCGGTCGGTCAGTGCTCCCATATATAGTGTATGGAGAAGAAACTAGCCCACTGACCCACAGTACTTCCAAAATGACGGTCACGCTTTGAAAAAGCGGGATTCGCCGATGCCCAAGAGCATCCCTGTGACCTCCCAACAATGCAGAAATAAATTCAGCAACAGAACAACAAGTACATGTGAATAACTTAAAAGAATTTTTAAAATCTTTAAAAGTCTAAAAAGCGCTCACTTCTATAATAAAATCGATAGAAATGCAGCGTCTAGCAGCAGAGCAGTGCAAATGTGCAAATGTGCAATGAAGCGAGTGAAGCAAGTGTTGTCTCCCGGCTCAAGTCTCAGGAGAAAGCAGCGCTGTGCAGTCGCGTCAGTGCTCCCATATATAGTGTCAGGGGAAGAAACTAGCCCACTGACCCACAGTACTTCCAAAATGGCAGTCACGCTTTGAAAAAGCGGGATTCGCCGATGCCCAAGAGCGTCCCTGTGACCTCCCAACAGTGCAGAAATAAATTCAGCAACAGTACAACAAGTACTTGTGAATAACTTAAAAGAGGTGTAGAAAGAAGCCAGAAAAGTGCAGAAAGAGGCAAGTGAGATGCAAAAACAGGCAGGAAAGGTACAGAAAGAGGGAAGACGAGTGCATAAAGAGACAACAGGGGTGCAGAAAGAAGCAAATGAGGTGCAGAAAGAGGCAACAGACGTGCAGAAAGAGGGAAGAGAGGTGCAGAAAAAGCGAAGAAAAGTGTAGAAAGAGGCAAAAGAGGTACATAAAGAGACAACCGGGGTGCGGAAATAAGCAAGACGGGTGCAGAAAGAAGCATGGAAAGTGCAGAATGAAGCATCAGGGGTGCACAAACAGGCAAGAGATGTGCACAAAGAGGCAATAGAATTGCTGAAAGAAGCAACAGCGGTGTAGAAAGAAGCAAGAAAAGTGCAGAAAGAGGCAAGTGAGATGCAAAAACAGGCAGGAAAGGTACAGAAAGAGGGAAGACGAGTGCAGAAAGAGACAACAGGGGTGCAGAAAGAAGCACATGAGGTGCAGAAAGAGGCAACAGACGTGCGGAAAGAGGGAAGAGAACTGCAGAAAAAGGCAAGAAAAGTGGAGAAAGAGGCAAAAGAGGTACATAAAGAGACAACAGGGGTGCAGAAAGAAGCAAGACAGGTGCAGAAAGAAGCATGGAAAGTGCAGAATGAAGCAACAGGGGTGCAGAAAGAGGCAAGAGAAGTGTAGAAAGGAGCACGTGAGGTGCAGAAAGAGCCAACAGAGGTGCAAAAAGAGGCAAGAGAGGTGCAGAAACAGGCAAGAGAAGTGCACAAAGAGGCAAGAGAATTGCTAAAAGAAGCAACAGAGGTGTAGAAAGAAGCAAGAAAAGTGCAGAAAGAGGCAAGTGAGATGCAAAAACAGGCAGGAAAGGTACAGAAAGAGGGAAGACGAGTGCAGAAAGAGACAAAAGGGGTGCAGAAAGAAGCAAATGAGGTGCAGAAAGAGGCAACAGACGTGCAGAAAGAGGGACGAGAGGTGCAGAAAAAGGCAAGGAAAGTGCAGAAAGAGGCAAAAGAGGTACATAAAGAGACAACAGGGGTGCAGAAAGAAGCAAGACAGGTGCAGAAAGAAGCATGGAAAGTGCAGAATGAAGCAACAGGGGTGCAGAAAGAGGCAAGAGAAGTGCAGAAACATGCAAGAGAAGTGCACAAAGAGGCAAGAGAATTGCTGAAAGAAGCAACAGAGGTGTAGAAAGAAGCAAGAAAAGTGCAGAAAGAGACAAGTGAGATGCAAAAACAGGCAGGAAAGGTACAGAAAGAGGGAAGACGAGTGCAGAAAGAGACAAAAGGGGTGCAGAAAGAAGCAAATGAGGTGCAGAAAGAGGCAACAGACGTGCAGAAAGAGGGAAGAGAAGTGCAGAAAAAGGCAAGAAAAGTGCAGAAAGAGGCAAAAGAGGTACATAAAGAGACAACAGGGGTGCAGAAATAAGCAAGACAGGTGCAGATAGAAGCATGGAAAGTGCAGAATGAAGCAACAGGGGTGCAGAAAGAGGCAAGAGAAGTGCAGAAACATGCAAGAGAAGTGCACAAAGAGGCAAGAGAATTGCTGAAAGAAGCAACAGAGGTGTAGAAAGAAGCAAGAAAAGTGCAGAAAGAAGCAAGGAAATACAAAAACAGGCAGGAAAGGTACAGAAAGAGGGAAGACGAGTGCAGAAAGAGACAACAGGGGTGCAGAAAGAAGCAAATGAGGTGCAGAAAGAGGCAACAGACATGCAGAAAGAGGGAAGAGAGGTGCAGAAAAAGGCAAGAAAAGTGCAGAAAGAGGCAAAAAAGGTACATAAAGAGACAACCGGGGTGCAGAAAGAAGTAAGACAGGTGCAGAAAGAAGCATGGAAAGTGCAGAATGAAGCAACAGGGGTGCAGAAAGAGGCAAGAGAAGTGTAGAAGGGAGCAAGTGAGGTGCAGAAAGAGCCAACAGAGGTACAAAAAGAGGCAAGAGAGGTGCAGAAACAGGCAAGAGAAGTGCACAAAGAGGCAAGAGAA
>CAWUFW010017853.1:0-245707 GCA_963921515.1 Calotriton arnoldi
ATATGCCGTCCAATACCATAGTGGGCACCTTGCACCAGTCCAAACAACCCCTTATTGGAGATAGGTTAAAGACAACCTTATTGAAAGCTATCCTAGTGGTAGCTATGGAGAGCAGCCTTCAGGCTAAGTCTTGAAGGAATGTAAAGCAGCTTGTTTTACCAGTCTATAATCTCTTGAGTGATCAAATGAAAGAGCACCACACCAGGTATATATTCAAAATATATGTATTTATTGCTAAACACACCCCTCTAGTCTCTTTATGAGGCTAGAGTTCGAAGTACATAAGTTAGAAGTTATTAAATCACAGTAATAGCACTAATACACGTTTGGGCCCTAGGGGCGTACCAAACCATATACCAATAAAGTGGTATGCGAACCACGACTGAACTAGACACTAGGCCTAGAGCCTCTAGAAGTGCTTGGACCACAAGGAACCACCCAAGGTAGTGACACAGGGGACCCACGGGAGACGCGTGCAGTGTAAATACACAACCGCGATACGCCGTTGACTTCTATGGAGAAAGTCGGGATCGGGAAATTAGAGAAAAGGGACACTTAAAAGAGGACTAGGACAAAACCCTTTGAGATCTAGGACTTTGAAGAGTCTCTACCCACGGGAGCACCGGAGTACTCGTGTTACCTCACCCAGGGAAGCCGGGTGCATAGGTGCCTTTCGGGGTCGGGTTTCGTCGTCGATTCGAATGGCGATCTGCTGCAAAGTGCTGCTGGCGGCCAAGAGAAAAGTGTCCGGGTGGATCCAAGAGTGGATCGGAGTTCTGAAGAACCTGAAAGCAGAGGGGACAGAGTCTGGGTCACTAGCCAGTGACCAGGAAGGCGATGGACAGATGCCCACCGATGTCGAGTGCTTCAGGTGCATTGACGGTCGTCTTGACTCTTCAGCCACGCGGTCCAGGAGGCGTTGTCGGCAACCAGGAGCAGGATTCGGGCTGGTACACGATGTTTGTCGAGTGCTGAGGTGTCGGCGACCGGATTGGACCCAACAAGCCTTGGCAACGGCAAGTCTCGGTGAAGATGTAGATCGTCGATGGTGCAGACCAGCAAGGTCTGTGGAACTCACCCAGCGAGGGTAAGTGAGGGCAGGCCTGGAGCAACCAGGATGCCAAGTTAGAAAAGGATTGGCCTTCGTTAAGGGCTACTAGCCAACGGGCTAGTGACCGCAAAGGAGCCTCGTGACGCCGCACGTGGATCTGGCTTACAGGACACTCGTAGAGTGGGGGCCAGTGATCTTCGGTGCAGGTGGTGCTGGAGGCTAGGGCTACTCAGAGCCCAAAGCATGACTTCTTGGGAGACCCAAAAGAGGATGCACTTGCAAATGTGCTCGGTGTCCAGGGGTCACAGTCTCAAGTCACCCACGATAGCCACGGGCCTCAGCTTTGCTGGGGACTCAGGGTAGCCTCGGTGAAGTCTGAGAATCCACCTCTGGTGATGCGATGACTTCGGCGTCCGACGGGAGCTTCAGAAATGCGAACCGGACAGATGCTTCTTTGGTGCCTGCCAAGCAGGGGAGTCACTCCTTGACCCCAAGGGAGATTCTTCTGTCCTCTAATCGTGAGTAGAGCATCGAAGGTCCAGGATTCAGTTACAGAGTTTCGTCCAGGGATAATCTAAAGTCCTAAGGACTGGGTTCCTACCTTTATACTAAAGATAGGGGTTGGACTACTCTGTGGCCCCACCTATGGGTGGGTCAGGGCAGAGGGGTGGCCACACCCTTTCCCTTTGTCCAGTTCACGCCAAAGCAGGGGCTGCAAGCCCCTGATCCGGTTTGAACTGGGGTATGCACAGGGACACCAAATGTGCCCCCAGTGCAGGACTTCAAAGCACCCGAAAGTGCTCCCGCCCAGCCCCAATACACATTATCCTGTCTGGGGAGGTGGTCACACCTCCCTGGGACAGGAAACCTATTGTCCAGGCCTCCCCTGCCAGAGTTTCGTCCAGCAGCAGGAGGCCAGACTTGTGTCTGTGGCAGCAGCATCCATTTTGTGATGCCAGGGCTCTGGAAAGAAGTTACCGGACTAGTCAGAGTTAACATGTCTTTCCCTCTAGAAGGGTGGAATGCTACCCCCGCCGCCAGGATTGGCGGGGGGGTAGTATTCCAAGATGTTTAACACCAAACACGACATGTTTAGGTGCAGCCATTCCAAAGTTAGCATTTTACCACAAGGATATAATGCGCTTAAGAGTATATGGTCAGGCTGCACTCCAAACAGCATCAGAGATGGTCTCCGAACGCTGCAGAGGGGCCCGGCTCATGCAGGGGAACCCTCTCACATAGGAACCATGCACTCTGCCTTTAGGATTGATAAGGCCTGCCTTAGGAGTGACTTATAGGTTTATATGTGTGTATGAATTTAGTGATATAGGTAACCTATATCACAGTAAGGGGTGCATGCACCACCTTACCCAGGCTGCAGTAGCAGACCTGTGGTGTCAGTTTGGATGGCCTTCCAGGGGTGGCATAATACATGCTGCAGCCCCTGGCAGGCCTCTGAGGTACCTATGCCCTTGGTACATAGTATACCATATACTAGGGACTTATAAGGGCACTCCAGATCCCAATCAGTGATGTGCCTAAGGCACATGGAAACCTTTTACAGAGAAAGCAGATAGACTGGGGCCCTGAATAGCAGGATCCCAGTCCAACTAAGTCATAAACCAGCAAAACACCATAAAAAAAGTGGGGGCAACCATATAGTCAGATTCCACCTTCCTACATAACCCCCCCAAACGAAAGGAGATAAGGCTAACCTTGGCCAGTTGAGCCTTCATTGACTAAGTGGTCATACAAGGAAGCACCTGCACTAGCATGGTTGCCCCCTGTCTTATGGCCCACTAAGCAATCCCTCACCCTAAGGGTATGAGAGGGTCTCCACCATGGGGAATCACTACCTGTGGTGTGCTTAGGTAAAGTACAAGGCTGGTGAGGTGTCTGAGTAGGGAAGTGAGGCCCTAGGAATGTTGGCCTCAGCTTCCTCAGATCACTGGTCACCATGTATGCCTGTCTTTCCATGACTGAGTTGCACTTTGCTCTAAGGGTCAACCTTTGGCTGCCTACAGCTGGGGGTTGGGTCCCTTTGGATGGACTACTGGAGGGACATGGCAGGTTTGGAACCTTCTGGTCCCAGATTTGCCCTTGCCTAACAGAGTCCTTCTGGGGGAGGTCCCTACATAAAGGTATGGGGGATCCGTCAGTGTGTAGAGGAATTTTCACCTGGCTAGGGCTACTAGACTGGGTGCCCCTAATCTGCTGATGGGGGGCTTCCTCTGGACAGGGGACCCTGGGGGGTCCACTGACCTCCCTGACCTCTGCAGCCCTGGGCTGACTGAGGCAGGGTAGAGAGGGGCAGATTACCTGCTCCAGACTGGGTACCACCTTGGAAGGGTCCTCTGCCATCAGGGGGGTGGCCAGGCCAGGCCTGACTACCTCTGTGGCAGTTCCTTCACTAGGGGTAGGGTCAGCTCCCTGAGGAGGCTGACCCTTACCTACTGTCTGGGGGAAGAAGACTTTTCTTCAACCCTTGTGCTCTCTTTTGGGGGAGAGTGGGCCATTCTTTCAGGCTCCATCTCTCCAAATTCTTGGGCTGGGGCTGTGGCCATCACAGCCCCACTAACCTTTACAGGGACGCCCAACATCCTAAGATGGGTTTGGTGTTCAACTTCAGCCCAGGCTGAAATTTCCAAATCATTGCCCATCAGGCAATCTACAGGTAAGGTGGGGGACACTGCCACTCTCTTTGGGCCTGTGACCCCCTCCCAGCTGAGATTGACTATGGCCATGGGGTGATCTGTTCTGACACCATCAATGTTGGTCACCTGGTACTTAAACTCAGGTAAAAACTGGTGAGGGGGACTAGTTTCCGTGCCACCATGGTGACACTAGCCCCTGTGTCCCTAAATGCCACAGCTTTCTGACCATTAATTATTAGCTCCAATCTGTACCTGCCCAACGCTGTGGGACCCATGGTAAAGGTGGCAAATCCTATACCACCATCAGAGTTAGAGGAGTCTGTTGAGGGGTCCCTGTCTAAACTAGGGCTCACCTCTGTTCCTCTTGCAAAAGCACCCAACTTTTTGGGTGCACTACTCCCAACTGGAGGATTACTACTGGTAGTACCAGGAGGGGTGGTAGTAGTTGTGGGAGGAACATTTTCTTTATTGCCATTCCTGGGGCAACTGGGATCAGTTTTCCAGTGCCCAGGCTTTTACAGACATGGCAATATGGTTTCTTTTCAGGAGAGGAAGGAGTTTGGGACCCACCCCCAGAAGAGGAATTTTGGGGCCCTGTAGGGGACTTATCCTTAGATTTATCCCCACCTTTCTCTTGGGACTTAGTAGAATCTTTCTTCTGGTCACCACCCTGATTTCTAGTTTTTACTCTGGTTCTGACCCATTTGTCTGCCTTCTTTCCCAATTCTTGGGGAGAGGTCAGATCAGAGTCCACCAGATACTGGTGCAAAAGCTGGTTTTGACAATTATTAAGGATCTGCTCCCTCATAATCAAATTGTACAATCCTAAAAAGTCATGCACTTTGTTGCCATGTATCCAACCTTCCAGAGCCTTTGTAGCACAATCTACAAAATTAACCCAGTCTTGAGTCTGTGCTTTTTGGGTGTCTCTGAACTTCAACCTGTACTGTTCAGTGGTTAGGCCAAAGCCATCAATAAGAGCACTCTTCAAGACCTTGTAATTATCAGCATTCTCCTCTCTAACAGTGAGGAGCTTATCTCTACCTTTGTCAGCAAAGGAGAGCCACAAGATTGCTGCCCACTGCTCCTGAGGGACCTTCTGTACCTTACAGGCCCTCTCTAATGCAGTTATCCATTTGTGGATATCATCCCCACTCTGGTAGGGAGGGACAATCTTGCTCAGGTTCCTATGGTCATAGGACCTTTCCCTGTCTCTAGGGACATGGCTGCCACCATGGGACTCTAGTCCCAACTTTCTTCTCTCTCTAAGGAGATCTAGGGATTCCCTATCTAAAGCCAATTGCTTTTTTCTGATTTCCAGCTGAGTTTCCTCATACTGGACCAGTCTGTCTCTTCTCTCATGAGAGGATTCCCTCCTATGAGAGGAGATAGAGCTCCCTATGGAGGTGCCAGAGTGGTTAGACTCCTGAGAAGGAGATCTAGACTTCGTGGGCACACTCTTAATCCTTCCTGGGGGGACAAAGAGGGCATCATTCTGATCATCCTCATCATCTTCCACAGGAGGGATTGGGTTATCCAGGTGAGGGTCATTGTCACCCTCCTGGCCAGTTTCAGAGGGGGGGCTGGGGGTATTGGTACCCCTGGCCTCGTCCTCTTCCCCTGCCCCACCCTCAGCTCCTACCCCTTCAGTCCCCAAGGGCTTACTAAGGTCATAAGCCACCAACAACTCCTTGAGGTGTTGGGTGGTGGGGCTTTGGCCTGTCCTTATTTTTCTCAAGTTACATAAAGCTCTCAATTCCAAGAATGGGAGTGTATCATACTTGGAGGGTGGAAGCTCAATGGCTTCCTGCAAGGATTCTTTAGATCCTACCCTTAAAGACATTACTAGTGTGGTGTGGTGTATGCACTACCTACTCTAGTGTGGCCTACTAAACTCTCTTGAGTTGTAGAAAGGGTTGTGCTATCCCTTAACACACAACTCTAAGTTCAGTAGAACTTACTGTATTCTAAGCTTAAATTATATGTACCTTAGGTACCTTTAGTGGTTTTCAGTTGATCAATTCAATTGAGATTATCTGGTAAAACAATAGCAAGCTGGAATCCCACACGCTGCACACCAATGTGAGAAGTTGGCCTGGCATATGCTGTCCACTAATTATAGTGGGCACCTTGCACCAGTCCAAACAACCCCTTATTGGAGATAGGTTAAAGACAACCTTATTGAAAGCTATCCTAGTGGTAGCTATGGAGAGCAGCCTTCAGGCTAAGTCTTGAAGGAATGTAAAGCAGCTTGTTTTACCAGTCTATAATCTCTTGAGTGATCAAATGAAAGAGCACCACACCAGGTATATATTCAAAATATATGTATTTATTGCTAAACACACCCCTCTAGTCTCTTTATGAGGCTAGAGTTCGAAGTACATAAGTTAGAAGTTATTAAATCACAGTAATAGCACAAATACACGTTTGGGCCCTAGGGCGTACCAAACCATATACCAATAAAGTGGTATGCGAACCACGACTGAACTAGACACTAGGCCTAGAGCCTCTAGAAGTGCTTGGACCACAAGGAACCACCCAAGGTAGTGACACAGGGGACCCACGGGAGACGCGTGCAGTGTAAATACACAACCGCGATACGCCGTTGACTTCTATGGAGAAAGTCGGGATCGGGAAATTAGAGAAAAGGGACACTTAAAAGAGGACTAGGACAAAACCCTTTGAGATCTAGGACTTTGAAGAGTCTCTACCCACGGGAGCACCGGAGTACTCGTGTTACCTCACCCAGGGAAGCCGGGTGCATAGGTGCCTTTCGGGGTCGGGTTTCGTCGTCGATTCGAATGGCGATCTGCTGCAAAGTGCTGCTGGCGGCCAAGAGAAAAGTGTCCGGGTGGATCCAAGAGTGGATCGGAGTTCTGAAGAACCTGAAAGCAGAGGGGACAGAGTCTGGGTCACTAGCCAGTGACCAGGAAGGCGATGGACAGATGCCCACCGATGTCGAGTGCTTCAGGTGCATTGACGGTCGTCTTGACTCTTCAGCCACGAGGTCCAGGAGGCGTTGTCGGCAACCAGGAGCAGGATTCGGGCTAGTACACGATGTTTGTCGAGTGCTGAGGCGTCTGCGACCGGATTGGACCCAACAAGCCTTGGCAACGGCAAGTCTCGGTGAAGATGTAGATTGTCGATGGTGCAGACCAGCAAGGTCTGTAGAACTCACCCAGCAAGGGTAAGTGAGGGCAGGCCTGGAGCAACCAGGATGCCAAGTTAGAAAAGGATTGGCCTTCGTTAAGGGCTAGTAGCCAATGGGCTAGCGACCGCGAAGGAGCCTCATGACGCCGCACGTGGATCTGGCTTACAGGACACTCGTGGAGTGGGGGCCAGTGATCTTCGGTGCAGGTGGTGCTGGAGGCTAGGGCTACTCAGAGCCCAAAGCACGACTTCTTGGGAGACCCAGAAGAGGATGCACTTGCAAATGTGCTTGGTGTCCAGGGGTCACGGTCTCAAGTCACCCACGATAGCCACGGGCCTCAGCTTTGCTGGGGACTCAGGGTAGCCTCGGGGAAGTCTGAGAATCCACCTCTGGTGATGCGATGACTTCGGTGTCCGACGGGAGCTTCAGAAATGCGAACCGGACAGATGCTTCTTTGGTGCCTGCCAAGCAGGGGAGTCACTCCTTGACCCCAAGGGAGATTCTTCTGTCCTCTAATCGTGAGTAGAGCGTCGAAGGTCCAGGATTCAGTTACAGAGTTTCATCCAGGGATAATATAAAGTCCTAAGGACTGGGTTCCTACCTTTATACTAAAGATAGGGGTTGGACTACTCTGTGGCCCCACCTATGGGTGGGTCAGGGCAGAGGGGTGGCTACACCCCTTTCCCTTTGTCCAGTTCGCGCCAAAGCAGGGGCTGCAAGCCCCTGATCCGGTTTGAACTGGGGTATGCACAGGGACCAGGGACACCAAATGTGCCCCCAGTGCAGGACTTCAAAGCACCCGAAAGTGCTCCCGCCCAGCCCCAATACACCTATTGTCCAGGCCTCCCCTGCCGGAGTTTCGTCCAGCAGCAGGAGGCCAGACTCATGTCTGTGGCAGCAGCATCCATTTTGTGATGCCAGGGCTCTGGAAAGAAGTTACCGGACTAGTCAGAGTTAACATGTCTTTCCCTCTAGAAGGGTGGAATGCTACCCCCGCCGCCAGGATTGGCGGGGGGGGGTAGTATTCCAAGATGTTTGACACCACACACGACATGTTTAGGTGCAGCCATTCCAAAGTTAGCATTTTACCGCGAGGATATAATGCGCTTAAGAGTATATGGTCAGGCTGCACTACAAACAGCATCAGAGATGGTCTCCGAACGCTGCAGAGGGGCCCGGCTCATGCAGGGGCACCCTCTCACATAGGAACCATGCACTCTGCCTTTAGGATTGATAAGGCCTGCCTTAGGAGTGACTTATAGGTTTATATGTGTGTATGTATTTAGTGATATAGGTAACCTATATCACAGTAAAGGGTGCATGCACCACCTTACCCAGGCTGCAGTAGCAGACCTGTGGTGTCAGTTTGGATGGCCTTCCAGGGGTGGCATAATACATGCTGCAGCCTCTGGCAGGCCTCTGAGGTACCTATGCCCTTGGTACATAGTATACCATATACTAGGGACTTATAAGGGCACTCCAGATCCCAATCAGTGATGTGCCTAAGGCACATGGAAACCTTTTCACAGAGAAAGCAGATAGACTGGGGCCCTGAATAGCAGGATCCCAGTCCAACTAAGTCATAAACCAGCAAAACACCATAAAAAAAGTGGGGGCAACCATATAGTCAGATTCCACCTTCCTACACTAAATTTGATAATTTTTCATGAAATAACCTTACATTTCTGGTGATACTCCTGCATAGGAACAATAATTCTTCTTCATCATAGGTATTTAAGCGTTCTAGTCCTACATTTCCTGCTATTATTTCTTCTAATTCGACTTTCAATTTATGAATGTCCATTATTTTCGGAGGTGTGCACTGTTTAACTGACACTTGCACCCATCTTTCTAGATCTTCAGGTGTTACTATGGTAGCACTTTTTGATCCCGATGAAGTTACTAAACTTACATCTTTTGAACATCCAGGTACATCTTTTCTTTGAGTACTATTTACAGAACCTCGAATAGGCAAGTCCATGAGTGATATTGTGGATTCACAGTCACTAAATTGATCCTCAATTATAACTGGAGCTTCAGGTTTGGGATTATTCACAGCAGTAGGTGTAAGTATCGGTGGAGGACAGCTTCCCTGAGTACCATATAATGGAACTACTGGACCAATTGTTACAGGTATGGTCAACGAATCAGGATGTACTTTTATCTGAGTTATTTTCTGTATTAATTCTGCTCTGGTCTTTTCTAGCGATACCAAAGGGGATGATGGACGGAGCATTAGAGCAAATCAAACACTCACCCCCAGTCAACTGATCTGGGTTTAATCCATCATCATTCTTTAGCTCACTCCACCACCCCAGTTCAGACATGGCCATATGCAAATCAGTCTGACCCTGTGCCTCATGGGAACAGTCCAGCACGAACTGCCAAGCCATGTCTTCCCTGGACCGGAAACAAGCATCCTGGGACCGGTTTCGGGTTCAAAACCCTCATCAACCAGGCTATCTTGAATCCAGTGGCAAAGTGAGGAAGGGACCCACGTCTGGGCATACCCTGCCAACTTAGGGCGAACAAAGCGATACCAAAGGGGATGATGGACGGAGCGTTAGAGCAAATCAAACACTCACCCCCAGTCAACTGATCTGGGTTTAATCCATCATCATTCTTTAGCTCACTCCACCACCCCAGTTCAGACATGGCCATATGCAAATCAGTCTGACCCTGTGCCTCATGGGAACAGTCCAGCCCGAACTGCCAAGCCATGTCTTCCCTGGACCGGAAACAAGCATCCTGGGACCGGTTTCGGGTTCAAAACCCTCATCAGCCAGGCTATCTTGAAACCAGTGGCAAAGTGAGGAAGGGACCCACGTCTGGGCATACCCTGCCAACTTAGGGCGAACAAAGCGATACCAAAGGGGATGATAGACGGAGCGTTAGAGCAAATCAAACACTCACCCCCAGTCAACTGATCTGGGTTTAATCCATCATCATTCTTTAGCTCACTCCACCACCCCAGTTCAGACATGGCCATATGCAAAACAGTCTGACCCTGTGCCTCATGGGAACAGTCCAGCCCGAACTGCCAAGCCATGTCTTCCCTGGACCGGAAACAAGCATCCTGGGACCGGTTTCGGGTTCAAAACCCTCATCAGCCAGGCTATCTTGAATCCAGTGGCAAAGTGAGGAAGGGACCCACGTCTGGGCATACCCTGCCAACTTAGGGCGAACAAAGCGATACCAAAGGGGATGATGGACGGAGCGTTAGAGCAAATCAAACACTCCCCCAGTCAACTGATCTGGGTTTAATCCATCATCATTCTTTAGCTCACTCCACCACCCCAGTTCAGACATGGCCATATGCAAATCAGTCTGACCCTGTGCCTCATGGGAACAGTCCAGCCCGAACTGCCAAGCCATGTCTTCCCTGGACCGGAAACAAGCATCCTGGGACCGGTTTCGGGTTCAAAACCCTCATCAGCCAGGCTATCTTGAATCCGGTGGCAAAGTGAGGAAGGGACCCACGTCTGGGCATACCCTGCCAACTTAGGGGCGAACAAAGCGATACCAAAGGGGATGATGGACGGAGCGTTAGAGCAAATCAAACACTCCCCCCCAGTCAACTGATCTGGGTTTAATCCATCATCATTCTTTAGCTCACTCCACCACCCCAGTTCAGACATGGCCATATGCAAATCAGTCTGACCCTGTGCCTCATGGGAACAGTCCAGCCCGAACTGCCAAGCCATGTCTTCCCTGGACCGGAAACAAGCATCCTGGGACCGGTTTCGGGTTCAAAACCCTCATCAGCCAGGCTATCTTGAATCCGGTGGCAAAGTGAGGAAGGGACCCACGTCTGGGCATACCCTGCCAACTTAGGGCGAACAAAGCGATACCAAAGGGGATGATGGACGGAGCGTTAGAGCAAATCAAACACTCACCCCCAGTCAACTGATCTGGGTTTAATCCATCATCATTCTTTAGCTCACTCCACCACCCCAGTTCAGACATGGCCATATGCAAATCAGTCTTACCCTGTGCCTCATGGGAACAGTCCAGCCCGAACTGCCAAGCCATGTCTTCCCTGGACCGGAAACAAGCATCCTGGGACCGGTTTCGGGTTCAAAACCCTCATCAGCCGGGCTATCTTGAATCCAGTGGCAAAGTGAGGAAGGGACCCACGTCTGGGCATACCCTGGCAACTTAGGGCGAACAAAGCGATACCAAAGGGGATGATGGACGGAGCGTTAGAGCAAATCAAACACTCACCCCCAGTCAACTGATCTGGGTTTAATCCATCATCATTCTTTAGCTCACTCCACCACCCCAGTTCAGACATGGCCATATGCAAAACAGTCTGACCCTGTGCCTCATGGGAACAGTCCAGCCCGAACTGCCAAGCCATGTCTTCCCTAGACCGGAAACAAGCATCCTGGGACCGGTTTCGGGTTCAAAACCCTCATCAGCCAGGCTATCTTGAATCCAGTGGCAAAGTGAGGAAGGGACCCACGTCTGGGCATACCCTGCCAACTTAGGGCGAACAAAGCGATACCAAAGGGGATGATGGACGGAGCGTTAGAGCAAATCAAACACTCACCCCCAGTCAACTGATCTGGGTTTAATCCATCATCATTCTTTAGCTCACTCCACCACCCCAGTTCAGACATGGCCATATGCAAATCAGTCTGACCCTGTGCCTCATGGGAACAGTCCAGCCCGAACTGCCAAGCCATGACTTCCCTGGACCGGAAACAAGCATCCTGGGACCGGTTTCGGGTTCAAAACCCTCATCAGCCAGGCTATCTTGAATCCAGTGGCAAAGTGAGGAAGGGACCAACGTCTAGGCATACCCTGCCAACTTAGGGCGAACATAGCGATACCAAAGGGGATGATGGACGGAGCGTTAGAGCAAATCAAACACTCTCCCCCAGTCAACTGATCTGGGTTTAACCCATCATCATTCTTTAGCTCACTCCACCACCCCAGTTCAGACATGGCCATATGCAAATCAGTCTGACCCTGTGCCTCATGGGAACAGTCCAGCCCGAACTGCCAAGCCATGTCTTCCCTGGACCGGAAACAAGCATCCTGGGACCGGTTTCGGGTTCAAAACCCTCATCAGCCAGGCTATCTTGAATCCAGTGGCAAAGTGAGGAAGGGACCAACGTCTGGGCATACCCTGCCAACTTAGGGCGAACAAAGCGATACCAAAGGGGATGATGGACGGAGCGTTAGAGCAAATCAAACACTCACCCCCAGTCAACTGATCTGGGTTTAATCCATCATCATTCTTTAGCTCACTCCACCACCCCAGTTCAGACATGGCCATATGCAAATCAGTCTGACCCTGTGCCTCATGGGAACAGTCCAGCCCGAAATGCCAAGCCATGTCTTCCCTGGACCGGAAACAAGCATCCTGGGACCGGTTTCGGGTTCAAAACCCTCATCAGCCAGGCTATCTTGAATCCAGTGGCAAAGTGAGGAAGGGACCAACGTCTGGGCATACCCTGCCAACTTAGGGCGAACAAAGCGATACCAAAGGGGATGATGGACGGAGCGTTAGAGCAAATCAAACACTCACTCCCAGTCAACTGATCTGGGTTTAACCCATCCTCATTCTTTAGCTCACTCCACCACCCCAGTTCAGACATGGCCATATGCAAATCAGTCTGACCCTGTGCCTCATGGGAACAGTCCAGCCCGAACTGCCAAGCCATGTCTTCCCTGGACCGGAAACAAGCATCCTGGGACCGGTTTCGGGTTCAAAACCCTCATCAGCCAGGCTATCTTGAATCCAGTGGCAAAGTGAGGAAGGGACCAACGTCTGGGCATACCCTGCCAACTTAGGGCGAACAAGCGATACCAAAGGGGATGATGGACGGAGCGTTAGAGCAAATCAAACACTCACCCCCAGTCAACTGATCTGGGTTTAATCCATCATCATTCTTTAGCTCACTCCACCACCCCAGTTCAGACATGGCCATATGCAAATCAGTCTGACCCTGTGCCTCATGGGAACAGTCCAGCCCGAACTGCCAAGCCATGTCTTCCCTGGACCGGAAACAAGCATCCTGGGACCGGTTTCGGGTTCAAAACCCTCATCAGCCAGGCTATCTGGAATCCAGTGGCAAAGTGAGGAAGGGACCCACGTCTGGGCATACCCTGCCAACTTAGGGCGAACAAAGCGATACCAAAGGGGATGATGGACGGAGCGTTAGAGCAAATCAAACACTCACCCCCAGTCAACTGATCTGGGTTTAATCCATCATCATTCTTTAGCTCACTCCACCACCCAAGTTCAGACATGGCCATATGCAAATCAGTCTGACCCTGTGCCTCATGGGAACAGTCCAGCCCGAACTGCCAAGCCATGTCTTCCCTGGACCGGAAACAAGCATCCTGGGACCGGTTTCGGGTTCAAAACCCTCATCAGCCAGGCTATCTTGAATCCAGTGGCAAAGTGAGGAAGGGACCCACGTCTGGGCATACCCTGCCAACTTAGGGCGAACAAAGCGATACCAAAGGGGATGATGGACGGAGCGTTAGAGCAAATCAAACCCAGATCAGGGAAGACATGGCTTGGCAGTTCGGGCTGGACTGTTCCCATGAGGCACAGGGTCAGACTGATTTGCATATGGCCATGTCTGAACTGGGGTGGCGGAGTGAGCTAAAGAATGATGATGGATTAAACCCAGATCAGTTGACTGGGGGTGAGTGCTTGCAATGTTCAACACTCCGTCCATCATCCCCTTTGGTTTTGCTATGTTCGCCCTAAGTTGGCAGGGTATGCCCAGACGTGGGTCCCTTGCTCACTTTGCCACTGGATTCAAGATAGCCTGGCTGATGATGGCTGTAAGCCAGAAACCGGTCCCAGGATGCTTGTTTCCGGTCCAGGGAAGACATGGCTTGGCAGTTCGGGCTGTACTGTTCCCATGAGGCACAGGGTCAGAATGATTTGCATATGGCCATGTCTGAACTGGGGTGGCGGAGTGAGCTAAAGAATGATGATGGATTAAACCCAGATCAGTTGACTGGGGGTGAGTGCTTGCAATGTTCAACACTCCGTCCATCATCCCCTTTGGTTTTGCTATGTTCGCCCTAAGTTGGCAGGGTATGCCCAGACGTGGGTCCCTTGCTCACTTTGCCACTGGATTCAAGATAGCCTGGCTGATGACGGCTGTAAGCCAGAAACCGGTCCCAGGATGCTTGTTTCCGGTCCAGGGAAGACATGGCTTGGCAGTTCGGGCTGGACTGTTCCCATGAGGCACAGGGTCAGACTGATTTGCATATGGCCATGTCTGAACTGGGGTGGCGGAGTGAGCTAAAGAATGATGATGGATTAAACCCAGATCAGTTGACTGGGGGTGAGTGCTTGCAATGTTCAACACTCCGTCCATCATCCCCTTTGGTTTTGCTATGTTCGCCCTAAGTTGGCAGGAGTATGCCCAGACGTGGGTCCCTTGCTCACTTTGCCACTGGATTCAAGATAGCCTGGCTGATGATGGCTGTAAGCCAGAAACCGGTCCCAGGATGCTTGTTTCCGGTCCAGGGAAGACATGGCTTGGCAGTTCGGGCTGGACTGTTCCCATGAGGCACAGGGTCAGACTGATTTGCATATGGCCATGTCTGAACTGGGGTGGCGGAGTGAGCTAAAGAATGATGATGGATTAAACCCAGATCAGTTGACTGGGGGTGAGTGCTTGCAATGTTCAACACTCCGTCCATCATCCCCTTTGGTTTTGCTATGTTACGCCCTAAGTTGGCAGGGTATGCCCAGACGTGGGTCCCTTGCTCACTTTGCCACTGGATTCAAGATAGCCTGGCTGATGACGGCTGTAAGCCAGAAACCGGTCCCAGGATGCTTGTTTCCGGTCCAGGGAAGACATGGCTTGGCAGTTCGGGCTGGACTGTTCCCATGAGGCACAGGGTCAGACTGATTTGCATATGGCCATGTCTGAACTGGGGTGGCGGAGTGAGCTAAAGAATGATGATGGATTAAACCCAGATCAGTTGACTGGGAGTGAGTGCTTGCAATGTTCAACACTCCGTCCATCATCCCCTTTGGTTTTGCTATGTTCGCCCTAAGTTGGCAGGGTATGCCTAGACGTGGGTCCCTTGCTCACTTTGCCACTGGATTCAAGATAGCCTGGCTGATGACGGCTGTAAGCCAGAAACCGGTCCCAGGATGCTTGTTTCCAGTCCAGGGAAGACATGGCTTGGCAGTTCGGGCTGGACTGTTCCCATGAGGCACAGGGTCAGACTGATTTGCATATGGCCATGTCTGAACTGGAGTGGCGGAGTGAGCTAAAGAATGATGATGGATTAAACCCAGATCAGTTGACTTGGGTGAGTGCTTGCAATGTTCAACACTCCGTCCATCATCCCCTTTGGTTTTGCTATGTTCGCCCTAAGTTGGCAGGGTATGCCCAGACGTGGGTCCCTTGCTCACTTTGCCACTGGATTCAAGATAGCCTGGCTGATGACGGCTGTAAGCCAGAAACCGGTCCCAGGATGCTTGTTTCCGGTCCAGGGAAGACATGGCTTGGCAGTTCGGGCTGGACTGTTCCCATGAGGCACAGGGTCAGACTGATTTGCATATGGCCATGTCTGAACTGGGGTGGCGGAGTGAGCTAAAGAATGATGATGGATTAAACCCAGATCAGTTGACTGGGGGTGAGTGCTTGCAATTTTCAACACTCCGTCCATCATCCCCTCTTGGTTTTGCCCTGGTCTTTTCTAGGGCTTCTTTTTCTTTGTCATGAAGTATTCTACTAGTGGTGAATTCATGCATTACCTGTGGCACTAATGGAGTTTTTGGTGGTGCACTTGGGGTGCATCCACTTGTCCCTTCCTGATATGGTGGGGGATTTCTTAACATTTCCTCCATAAATTCGTCTTCAGACTCCTCATTTCTCATTAAATGTTTTGTCTTTTCTGTGCACTTACTTCCTAATTCCTCCTCTGCTGTTAACAATGGATATAATCCTTCTGTAATCATTGCCCTTCTCCATTGTTTCATCTGACCGTCCCTAGACTCACGTATATATCTGGGAAAAAATCCTGGATAACTCCTATTACTTCTAGATCTATCCCGCTCAAATGCCTCGGTTTCCCATTCTTCTAGAGCTTCGTACTGAGTTAATCTAGGTCTGGGTTCTAAGTCATTCATCCTCAATCTCAAGTTTTTTAGAATTCGCCCATTGAACGTGCCATTCTTGGGAAATGCTAGTATTCCATCATTTTTGGTATATTCTATCCAATTCTCCATCCATTCACAAGTATGATAACCTCTCTCCATCATCATGAATGAAGTGGGCGTTTTAGCTGGTGGAATAATAATTCCTTCTCTAGTTTTGAGTGGTTTATCCTTTTTAAAATAGTTCTTAATCTTTTGCAGAAAGGACATTTTTCTCTTCTCTCCGTACATTCTATCTAATCTTCGGTGTACAAAATTATATTCTGCAAAACCTAGGAATCTCCTATCCGGACGAGTTCCTGTTAAAGTCGGACCGCGTTTTAACATGCAATTTTTTTCCACTAAGATTTTAGCTTCTAAAATATCAACCAATCAAGTCTCTGCTAACTTTTATTTCTGAACCAATCCTTGCGCGGCCTTTTGGTGACGTTTATCTGTCAACCCCTCCTTTACAATCTGCTCTTTTCTGTACTTGCTGGTTTAACCAATCCCAGCGCGGCACCTATGACGTCAGTACTACTCCTGACTACTGACCCCTCCTTTACAAGGGTTTTTCCACACCCGCTGATTCAACCAATCCCAGCGCGGCGTTTAGTGACGTCAGCTCCCTCTCCGGCAACTGACCCTCCCTTTACAAAAATTTACGCAAACTTATTTTCTCTATAAATCTTAATTAAATTTCAGTAACAACATAAAACATTCACTATCGTGTCAGTTTCTCTAAATAGAAAAGATAGTTTTTCTCTCACACTTAGTAAAACCTTTCCGTTTACTAAACATACACTACGAGTAAAACACTTCCGTCTACTCTTCACACAAGCTCCAGAAGTACCTGTTACTTCTCCAATGTTACCCTTTCTAGGTGATATAACATCAAATTTTTACCAGCGTACTCTTTTTGCTATTACTCACACGTATAGAGTCCCTAACGAGTACTGAAAGTCCTGCTTAACTTTCCAGTACTATTTCTGCCTGACAGATAACCTCACTGCAGTATGGCTTCCACTTACCATCCGCTATTCCTTTTACCCCGGAGTATTCTGGACAACATAAAACAAAACTCAAAATTTAAGCGGATGTTAGTTCATAAAAATACAAATAAAATTCTCATTACCCAATTAACAAAAAGTAACCATCCTCTGATTACCAGAAAACTGATCCAGCGCGATATTAGCAAACAGCATTCATACACTAGATACTCACTTGGGCCCATACATTCATACTACGCTAATACTTACGCTGGGTTTTATCAGTTGTTACTCTCTATCAAATCCCTGCTACCAATTACCTTCTGATTGAAGAGTAATGACTTACCAATGAATCCTTTGCTAATTGGGAAGTTTAAAATGAGTGACATTCATTATAGTACATAATCCTGAAATAACCACTGAGTTAGGAAGTTTTAAAATGTTTATCTAAAGATTTAGCAGAGTAAAATACAGAGCCACATGGTACTTAATCGCAATACCCAAGATTAAGCATAGAAATGATTATTGCTAATCAATGACGGTGTTTAAAGAAAAGGAGAAGATAGAGACAGCAGCGCAACTAAAGATTGCATTATAATTACCTAAGTGCGAGAACCAAACCCCTTAGCCAAGGAGTTGAAAGGATAGGACCCAGGAAGGATGAAGAGCAAAGACTTCCTCCAGGATCAGGACAGGACCGGTGACCTCTCTACAACGACGCCTGCGTCGTTCCCCTCTCTGATACTCGGTTTCTCCTCGATTCTCCCGTGCCTTCCTTCTAATGGACTCTGCCGCCCCTTCCTCAGGACCTCTTCTGGACAGGGACTCGGTCTGCAATCGGTCAGCTTGGCGGTCTGGAGCTAAGCGCGCTCTGGCAGCATGGACGCCTGTTCTTCATGAACGCATGCTCTCATGGAATCTTGCTCTGACTAATTAACTAATGCTATATTCTATTATACCCTTCTACGCCCATGTACCTCCCCTTAATGTTGCTAAAATATGGGGCCACTACTTCTGATTGGACAGGGACAGGAGGTGGATTCTCGCACCATGTTGATTTGGCCTAAATTGTAAAGCCTATTGTCTTTACGTTCCCACCCCTTCAAATTAATACATTCGCTTTATTTCCCACCCGTCTCATGACAAATGTAAACCAATTTTCATAGACATTGTATCAATGTGTGACAGGAAAGCACTAGTACAACATCTTCAGCCATCAGGTTACGGCCTTGGACTTCGTCCAGATTGACTTCATTTGGCAGGCACACAAGACACATGCGCAGAACCATTTGCCTCTCGAGTTTCAGGTCACCAACCCAGGCCCAAGTTTACGAACTAATAAAAGTGCAAGAAGAAAATATTATAATCACAAATAAAATGTTTCACTGTATACCCACTATTTGTATTCTATTCCCAATTAAATATATATACTATCCCGCGTTAGTAGCGTTAGGAAACGACAATTTAATAATGACATGAGAGCAAGCTGAAGCATGTGAAAACATCAAGCAGCCATTTTAATGCACACTGCGCAGAAGCAGAAGTTTCCCACCAAGCAAAGAAAGACGTCACACCATGTGATATGGTTGCGACATGCGCATTGAGTTTTCCCGTGCATAGTGGCCATTTTGGATTACAGACAAGCGTTATTCATTAGTAAAACACATAGGCAAGCATCTTTTTCTTTTGTGTCGTGAATGCAAAGGTTAGTATTAAGAATACAAGTTTAATAAATTAATACTGTGAGGAGGATTGAATACAAGCAAGTTTCATTTATGAAACCTTGCTCCATCACTTACTTACTTATGCCTACTACCCCTCCTGGGACATAGGCCGTCAACCAGGACTCTCCAGCCATCTCTGTCTTGGTTTTTATTTTCAATCTGACTCCAGGTGTAGCTCATCTCCTTGCAGTCAGTCTTGAGGCCTCGAGGCCTCGGTGCCAGGTGTTTCTTGGCCTTCATCTTTTCCTTTTCCTTTCAGGGTTCCAGGCCAGGGCTTGCCTGGTGGTGTTTGACGTAGGCTTGAGGAGAGTGTGACCTATCCAGCCCCAGCGTCTTTTCATGATTTCTTCTTTGGCAGGGAGTAGGAGGGATGTCTGCTGCCATAGGTCGTTGTTGCTGATGGCTTTTGACCAGTGGATTTTGAGGTTTTTCCCCAGACATGTGCTTATGAAGGTGTTGGCCACTATTACCCTCCAATATTTGCCCCATACAGGAGGATCGATTTTACGTTGGTGTTAAAAAGCCTGACCTTGGTTTGCAGCGTTAAGTTCTTAAGGCTCCAGATCTTCTTTAGCTGAATAAAGGCAGCCTTTGCTTTGCCATTTCTTGTCTTTACATCGGCATCTGTACCGCCCTGCTTGTCTATGGCACTGCCCAGGTAGGTGAAGGCCTATCACCTGCAAGAGTAAGTGTACCTGCAGCTGTGCTCGCCATGTCAGCCTTCAGGATCATCTTTTTCCCCTGTGGACGCTAAGGCCAAGTTGTGCTGATGTTGCTGCCACATTGTTGGTCTTCTCTTTCATCTGCTGATGGGTATGAGAGAGTAGGGCCAGGTCGTCTGCAAAGTTCAAGTCATCAAGCTGCATCCAAGATGTCCACTGGAACCCATTTCTTTTCCCTGCTGCGGATGTCTTCATTGTCCAGTCTATGGCCAGCAGGAAGAGAAAAGGTGAGAGCGAACAACCCTGACAGACTCCAGTCCTCACTTGGAAGACTTCCGTAGGTTGTCCTCTATATAATATCTTGCAGGTCATTCCCACGTAAGAGTTCATGGTGATTCTTACAAGTTGATCTGGCACACCTTAGTGGTGGAAGAGTTTCCAAAAGGTCTCTCTGACCATGCTGTAGAATGCCTTCTCATAGTCGATAAAGTTGAGATAGAGGGGGGGAGGTTCATTCCGTGGACTACTCAATGATGATGGGCAGTGTTGCAATCTGGTCTGTGCAGGTCCTATCTTTGCCTAAGCCAGCTTGCTGGTTTCACAACTGAGCGTTGATTTTTTCCTTCATTCTGTTCAGGATGACTTTGTTTAATACTTTGCCTGGGGTTGATAGAAGAGTTATTGCTCTCGAGAACAACAACAACACCAACTCCACCACCTTGATTGACAACCTCGCCAACCTCGGACTCAGACAGTTCGTCACAACGCCCACCCACTCCGCCGGCCACACGCTTGACCCCATCTTCTCCGCAAGCTCCCACGTCACCTTCAACCACACCACCGAACTCCACTGGACCGACCACCGCTGCATCCACTTCACCTTCCGGAAACCCACCATGCACCACCACACTCAACAGATCCCCCACCGCAGCTGGAGCAAAGTCACCGAAGACCAGCTAAACACCACCCTCGCCCAAAGCTCACCCGCCGACCCCACCGACTCCGACACCGCCGCCAGCAACCTCAGGCGATGGATCGACGACTGCACCAACACTCTCGCCCTGACCAAGAAACCCTCCCACAGACACACTAACAAGAAAGCCAGCTGTTTCACCGTGGACCTCCAGGCATCCAAGCAAACCTGCCGAAAACTAGAGAAGAAATGGCACCGCGAACAGACACCGGACAGCTACGCAGCCCACAAGAACGCCATCCGCAGACACCACCACCTCATCAGATCCACCAAAAGGGCCTCCTTCAAGGACCGCCTCGACAACAACGCGCACAACAGCAAAGAGCTCTTCAACATCGTGAAGGAACTCTCCAACCCCAGCTCCAACACCAACGACATCCCACCATCGCAAGACATGTGCGACTCCCTCGCCACCTTCTTCCATCATAAGATCGCAGACATCCACGACAGCTTCAACAACCTGGCCGCCCCGACAGCCTCCGACACCTCACGGCCGCCACCCACAGCGATCCCCTGCTCACCTGGACCAACATAAACGACGATGACACCATCAAAATCATGAACACCATCCACTCCGGATCTCCGTCAGACCCATGCCCACACCACATCTTCAACAAAGCTAGCGCCACCATCGCACCCCATCTCCGCAAGGCCATCAACATCTCCTTCGAGACCGCAACCTTCCCGGAGAGCTGGAAGCACGCCGAGATCAACGCCTTACTCAAGAAACCCAAGGCGGATCCGAAGGACCTCAAGAACTTCCGGCCCATCTCCCTGCTCCTGTTCCCGGCGAAGGTCATCGAGAAGACCGTCAACGGACAACTGACCCGCTACCTCGAGGAGAACAACATCCTGGACCCGTCCCAGTCCGGGTTCCGCAGCAACCACAGTACCGAAACTGCCCTCATCGCCGCCACCAATGACATCAGGGCCCTACTGGACAACAGCGAAACCGCGGCCCTCATCCTCCTGGACCTATAAGCCGCCTTCGACACTGTCTGTCATCACACCCTACGCACACGCCTCCACAACGCAGGGATCCGAGACAAGGCCCTGGAATGGACCACCTCCTTCCTCTCCGGCAGAACCCAGAGCCTCCGCCTTCCCCTTTTCCGTTCCGTAGCCTCCAAGATTATCTGCGGCGTACCCCAAGGATCATCCCTCAGCCCGACACTGTTCAACGTCTACATGGCTCCGCTCGCCCACGTCGCCCGACTGCACGACCTCAACATCATCTCTTACGCCGACGACACCCAGCTGATCCTCTCCCACACCAAGGACCCCTTCACCGCCAAATCCAACCTCCACGAAGGAATGAAGGCCGTCGCCGAGTGGATGAAGAACAGCCGTCTGAAGCTGAACTCGGACAAGACGGAGGTCCTCATCCTCGGCTCCTCCCCCTCAGCCTGGGACGACTCCTGGTGGCCGACCGCACTGGGAGCAGCACCGACACCCACCGACCACGCACGCAACCTGGGGTTCATCCTCGACTCAACACTCTCCATGACCAAGCAAGTCAATGCCGTCTCATACTCCTGCTTCAACACCCTCCGCATGCTCCACAAGATCTACAGGTGGATCCCCACCGAAACAAGAAGAACGGTCACCCAGGCCCTCGTCAGCAGCAGGCTGGACTACGGAAATGCCCTCTACGCAGGAGCCTCGGCCAAACTCCTGAAACGACTTCAACGCATACAGAACGCCTCTGCACGCCTGATCCTCGACATCCCTTGCCACAGCCACAGCCACATCACACCCCACCTGAGAGACCTGCACTGGCTTCCCGTCAACAAGAGGATCACTTTCAAGCTCCTCACCCACGCACACAAGGCACTCCACAACACCGGACCGGCATACCTCAACAGACGGCTCACCTTCTACACCCCGAACCGCCAGCTCCGCTCCACCAACCTCGTCCTCGCCACCGTCCCCCACATCCGAAGAGCGACCACCGGCGGCAGATCGTTCTCCCACCTCGCCGCCAAGACCTGGAACACCCTCCCCATCCTCCTGCGACAGACCCAGGATCTACTAACCTTCAGGAGGCTACTCAAGACCTGGCTATTCGAGCAGTAGCAGGCCCCCCCTCCCCCTCAGCGCCTTGAGACCCTCACGGGTGAGTAGTGCGCTTTACAAATGACTGATTGATTGATTGATTGCCCTGTAGTTTGCACAGTTAATCAGGTCACCTTTCTTGAGGATCTTTATGAGATATCCCTCCTTCCAATCTGATGGCACCTTTTTCTCTTCCCAGATTGTTGCAAACATGGGGTAAAGCAGGTCTACTGAGGTTTCGATATCTGCCTTCTGTGGCTCCGCAGGAATGTTGTCAGTTCCTGTTGCCTTCTCATTTCTGAGATGTTTGATGTGTTGCCGTATTTCTTCATTGGTTGGTCTACTGCAGTTGATTGGCAAGTCCTTGTCAGCTGCCTGTATGTCTGGGTGAGACTGCAGCATAAGCTGGTTCATCAGTTCTTCAAAGTGCTCCACCCATTTTCACTGTTGGCCTTCATTACCCATTACTGTCTTCTCAGCTTTGTCTTTAACAGGTCTTTCTGGCTTGCAGTGTCTGCTGGAGAGTTCTTTGTTATGTCGTAGAGTTCTTTCAGCTTGCTGCTCCAGGACGTCTATGGCAGGACCACCGATTAATCTTCGCTTGCCTGCTCTTAAGCTTATCTCTACATCCATGTTGGTTTTGGTGTGCTCACCCTTAGATTTCACTTTTTCTTCTCTTGCTCAACTGGTGTTGACTCCAGCTTTTTTCCCCCTTTCTCTCTTGGATTTTGCAGAGAGTCTTGGTGAAGATCCATTCTTTATGTTTTTTTTGTGGCCTAATACCTGCTGGTAGGCTGATGTCACTCTGTTGGTGAACTTCTCCCACTGCCTTTCTACAGGGGCTCTGTCGTCCTCTAGACTTTCAGGACTTGAAACTTGTTGCTGAGGGTGACTGAGTATTCACTCAGTTTCTGTGCATCTTTGAGGGAGGTGGTGTTGTATCGCTGGTGTCGGATTGTTGGTTCCATCTATGCTTTCTTCAGCTTTAGCATCAGCCTGGCCACAACAAGGTTATGGTCTGTTGCCAGGTCCACTCTTCTCATCACTCTCACATCCTGCGGGGACCTCTGGAACTTCTTGGCTATGCAGACATAGTCAATCTGGTTCTCTGCTGAATGGTCTGGTGACACCTACATTGCCTTGTGTATTCTTTTTTGTGAGACTATACTGCCACCTATAACCAGACTGTTCAGGGTGCAACGTTCTGATAGCCTTCCACTATTCTCATTCATGTTGCCAAGGCCATGGTTGCCCATGACTTCTTCGTAACAGGTGTTGTCGCTTCCAATCTTGGCATCGAGGTCCCCCGTCAGTATGGTAATGTTTCTCTCAGGGCATTTCCCCAGGTTGGATTGGATTCTGTTGTAAAGCTGTTCTTTTTCCTCTTCTTCACTGTCATTTGTAGTTTTAGAGCACTAGATAACATTCATGTTGATCCTCTTTTTCTTTGTGTGGAAGGTCGCTGTGATGGTTCTGGGATGGTGGGCTTCCCATCTAATCAGAGCTCTATTAGCAGTTTGCGTTAGCATCAGTGCTACTCCCTGAGTGTGTGGGGCGTTAATTTCCTCATCTCCAGAATGCATCAGCATTCCTCCTGGAGCCAGTCTTTTCTGTCCGGACTGTGTCCATCTGGTCTCAATGATGCCATGAAGGGCAAGATTGTACTTTTTCACCTCCACTGCCACTTCGGCTATTTTGCCTGTCTCGTAAATGGTCCTCACATTCCATGTCCTGATGTTGATGATCTTGGTGGAAAGCAGGTGGACTGGCTTTGTGGCTTCCAGGGATCTTTGGCTTTCACCACAAGTCATCATAGATCTCTATAAAGGAAATTCCTCTCTCCCCAAGGCATAGATGTCTTTTGTTCTTTTGGATGACGTTTTTGTTGTAAAAATAATGTTTAATGGTGGGGTAACTAGCCCCATGCATAACCCTCCCCGTCTCACAACCGGGCTTGGGACTAACCCTGGGCAAAGCACTACGCTACGCTCGCGTAGTTTGCGAAGTTTGCGCTACTTCGCACTACGCGAATTGCACGTAGCACAGTGCAAACACGCGTAGCGTAGCGTAGCGTAGCGTAGTGCAGCGGTCATTTTTTGCTTGCTCGCGGTCCTCAACGTCAAGTTGGCGACCGCGAGCAAGCAAAATGACATCCCGCCGAGACTTTTTCCTCGTTCGCGATCAGCAACATCAAGTTGCCGATCGCGAGCGTGGAAAATAAACCTCTCGGCGAGATTCTCAACGCGGGGAGGTCAGGTTTCTCATTGCGAGTGGTCGCGTATGCTCGCGACCGCTCGTGATGAGAAACTACCAGTCCGCATTGAGAAAGCTGCCGCTCGAGTAAAAATCTACTCGAGCGGCAGTAAAAGACAGCTCGCACTGTGCAAGATGCCGTTTTCAATGATTGCACAGTGTGGACAAGCATCCGGGACTGTGCAATCATCACGAACAGCACACTACGCAGTTCGCGAAGTGCTACGCGTAGCTCATGTAGTGCGAAGTGCACTTCGCGTAGCTTTGCGTAGCGCTACTTCGCGAACTATGCCCAGGGTTACTTGGGACTGATCATGGAAGAGTTTGCTGTACTGTGCTTTTCAGCACTATATTAAGTATGGTAACCATGTGCTGTTTAAATCCATTTCTGTTTGCAACAGTCAAAGGTGTTTTGTAGCAGTTGTGTTCTTCTTTTTTAAAACTAATCTATTTACAAAAAATACAAACATCATATTGTGCTGTCATAAAACAGAACTGACTGCCACAGAGGAAATGGTGCAAAGTAGCACCCCCCTCACCTACTAATTTACAACATATAAGTTGCCTAGCTGCTACATTATGCTATTTACCACAATATTAAGTATGGTAACCATGGGCTGGTTTGCTCCATTTCTATTTGCAGCCATCAGAGCTGCTCTATGGCAGTCATGTTATTCATTTGCAAAACCAGTTTATATTAAACAAATATAAACATGAGTTTGCTTTGTCATAAAATGTTACTGACTGCTGCAGATGAAATTATGCAAAAGAGTTCACCCTCAAATATGAATCTACATATGTATTTAATTTTGGTGAACTTTGTAGGTGCAGAGTAGATAAGTTCAGCACACTGCACAAAGAGTCAGAGTTATGCCAGCATAAGAGTCTAGCTAAATAAATTAACAACAATGTTAGTTGGTAACTTGAGGGCGAAGCATTAAGCAAAGTGATTGCTCTGCAAGCACATGCCCAGCCATTAGTTCTTGGACCTAAGAGGCAAAATTATTGGTTTTGCCTACGCTTTATTTCAATTGCAAGCAAACTCATGCATCAAGTCATACTCTTGAAGATAAGCCCTTTCAAGATTGTTGCAGATGCACGTGCATGCATTTTGATGCATATGCACACATACATTGGAATGCTGTTGTGTTGACACATTAACTCACATGCATTATGAAGCATGGCAGCGATTTTCAATTTAGGCCTTATTACGATGTCGGTCAGAAAGGCTCAGAACAGAATTCGGATTCTCCTAAACCGTGTCGGAACCTATGTTTCCAACCGACTCGGAAACATTTCCGACCGACCGATTACGATGGAAAGGTAACCGTTCAGTTAGTCTAAATCGGTTCCGAACCGGCATTCGGAGACTCCGAGTCAGTCGAAGCCGAATCGTACAGCTCTATGGACCGCATTTCTGACCGACGCATTACGATGTCGGATTCGGGTAGCCTTTCCGAATCGATCCGACTGTCGGAAACTGAATTTGAGGACCCGTAGCAGGGCCCCCTTCAGCCTGAGGCCTCCAGTTGGGGTCCGTGGGGGTACCCAAGGGACCCCCTTTTAAACCATGCACAGTGTGGCAGGCACCATGGGGTGCCCTCCACAGGGTGCCAGGTTTTCCGCAACCAAAACTTTTTTCAATGGGAGCCTGTGTTGTCGGTCGGAACACAGGCTCCCATTGAAGTCAATGGGAGACTTTCCGAACGGTGTTCGGAACCATCGTACTCGGTCGGTCGGACTAGCCGAATGCAAGTCAGTTGGAACTGATTCCGAAGAGGAGTCGTCGGAAGAGTTTTTGACAGACATCGTAATACGGCCCTTAGTGTTCTTACATGGTAGATAACTGTGTTAGAATGGCAAATTATAATATTTAAAAAAAATTAAAACAAGTGAACAACAAGTGCACACTAGGCATAAAAAAGTAAGCAGGAGACAAAGGAGCAATAGACATCAGCTAAACCCACATACAAAATGTAAAAAGAAATACATGTAGGGAAGCCGGCAATGAAAAGAGACCACGCAGTGGAAAGCAAAGGACAACGTTTGTAGGTAAAATGTGTGCTCCCATGGAGTGCTGAGCACAAAATTAAAAAGTCTACTCAAGTGCCTGGTGAAGGGATACATTTTATCCAATCAGATGTTTCTGGGCCTGACAAACGCAAGAATAGGGAGGAAAGCCACCAAATCAAGAGAGACAACAAAGCCATCCAATCATGAGCAGGAGGCTGACCCAAATCCCACTCTAAGTATATCTCATTTATTGGGAACAACAGTTCTGCCTTCAGACATTCAACGCTCTCTGTGGTCAATACATAAAAAAATCAGAATAATTGTCCTAAGAGCCTATTTTTTAGAGTGCACGATTGCCAACAGGCGTCCTGGCGCTGTAAATAGAATGAAATAAAGATTGTGACTATAGTCACAGGTATCGATTACTCCTTAACTGTGGCTATAGCCATGATGGATACTCAGGGACTTATTTACAAGCCCAGTGCGCTGCCAGAACATCACTTTCTTGACGTTCCAGCAGCACACTGGGCTTACCCATGTCTACGAGGCCACGGAAAGCCACTCTGAGTGGCTTTTCATGGCCTCTCAGATATGGTGTAAGGCAACGGAGCGCAAGTTGCTGCGTTGCCTTGCACTGCATGGGAGAGTCACGCCATGGGCGTTGCAGTGGGTGTTCCCACTCAACACCCATCGTTTTTGGCACATTCTCAGATTTTCAATATAGCACAAATCTTTATAAATCAGTGTAAAACTCTAATGTTAGCCCATTGAGCTTTCTATCAGACAGGCCCTAGGCATTTCTCTGCAAGGTTCTCCCATTATCACCCAGCTAGAACTTTCCACTCTTCTGGTGCAGGCTGGCCGTTTTACCAAAAATTAGGAGGAAAAGATGGGATGGTTTGTCCTTCTCCTATCTTGTAGTTCAGGCATGCAATGCTCTCTCTGGACTGGCGGTCACTGAAGTATGAAAATCGCTTCAGGCGTATCCCAGTCAAAACCTGGAAGTTTCAAACAGCTTTTCAGTAATTCAGTTGGTGAGAATTGTGTATATGGTCTGAGTGCTGTGACACTCTTGAGTAGCTGTGCACTTTATCCATCTTTAATTGATTAATTGATTGATTGATTGAAACCAACCGATTCTCTTCCTGTGAAGATATTGATGAAGTAAATTACTACCGGATTTTAAGTTCATAGCTTCCAATCAGGACTGCTTCTACAGCCTACTAAATAAACAAGTTTTGAAAAAGCTAATTGGTTCAGCTTTTTTTTTGCTACAGGCATCCCCATCTACAATCATCTAAAGTACAAATGTAGCCTCACATTCCCAGGTGCACCCACATATGCCTCTAACCTGCAATCCTATGCCCAGGTACAGTTTTTATGTGCTTTGAACAGCTACAATATTCCACACACAGCCTCATATAACAAGGTGTAGGCACACAAGCTGGGTGCATCATCATTTGCCAAGACATTTGTCTAGACTCGTCAGTCATATAACTGCGGGTGAGCATGTATATACAGGTAAAACCATTCTATGCCCAACTGCAGTTATGTACCACAACTGTTTCTTATGTCCAAGTGAAGGCACCATGTGCTCAATAAAGACATTATATTCCAGGTACAATCAGTATAGGCCAAATTACTGGCATTACTACTTCATGTACAGCATCATATGCATAAGTGCTTAACCTTGCATATCTAGGTACTTGGGTACTACCATGATGCAAATGTGTGCCCAGGAACACAACCACCTTCACAAACAGAGACACTGGAAAGACAGCAGGAAGTGGGCTTTGGTCCAAGTGGGCCCTTGTCTCACTGGGACCTCCCAGTGTGCTCCCAGCAGAAGACAAGAAAGATCTAGTGATGGGAGTGGAGATGCACAGTGAGGCACCTCTCTGTACACCCATCCTAATGGCTCTCACTTCAGGCAGGATGCACGAGAGTCCAGCTGCTCAGACAGTCTCCTCCTTTTACAGTGCCTTCCACTGGCTCTTAACACAAAAAGCATGAAAGTCAGGTGCGAGAAGAAAAACGTCATTGTGGGGCTGCTTTCTCGCCACCTCTCTGGATAGGAAAGATCACTCTCTTGACTTTCTTAAGCATCTTCCTCTACCATTAGGATGGAGGCAAGGGGGTGACGGCAAGGTTGGAGAAACTTTAGAAAGAGGTGCATGCCCAGGAGCTCCAACTGGAAACATCTGGGAAACAGCAGAGCAACACAGTCCCTGGAGAATGATTTTTCTGCTTCTACTTGCCACGTGACTTCTTGGTTGCTTGCAGTGGCAGGAAGTACAGATTCTTCCTCTTTCCCCTCCAGAGGCCCCTATATAATAAAGGAGGCAACTACTAATGGGCAGTGGAGGACCAAGGGGTGGAAATTCTCTTACTTCTTTACATGTGTGGCAGAGCTCTGACCAACAAAATAACTAGTATGCTGAACTGTCCCACGCCCCTCATGTTTGCCTTCCAGCACTCTGGCTCTATTCATGCATTTTCATTGACAATAACTCAAGTGGAGAGCTAAAACTCTCTTAACCCAGACCTTGACTCAATGTTTGCCGCCGACCCTACGTGAAGCACTTGTGATTACGCTGCTAAAACCTGATAAACCGCCGGATCGGTGTGATTCATATAGACCGCTATCATTAATCAATACGGACACTAAAATTTTAGCGAAGGTAGTAGCAACAAGATTGAAGTTACTTCTCCCTGTCATGGTCCTCCCTGATCAATCTGGGTTCGTCCCAACTCGCTCAACAGCGCATAATTTGAGAACACTCTTTGCTGCGATGCATGTGCTTGAGCCTACCTTGCCGGCAGTTGCAGTGCTACTAGATGCTGCAAAAGCATTTGATTCAATCTCCTGGTCTTATATGTTTGCAATTCTACATCGCATGGGAGTGCCCTTTATTTTTACTAACTGGATCAAACTACTCTATACTAACCCACTAGCTCGTGTGAGGGTTAACGGTCAGCTTTCAGAGATTTTTACTATTCAACGCGGCACACGGCAGGGGTGTCCGCTATCACCTTTACTATTTGCACTCATACTTGAACCATTGGCTTGTATTTTAAGACAGCGCTATGCACAGGCAGCGCTGCGTTTTCACCAGCGCCCTTGGCTGTTTCCATGTATGCTGACGACATGGTGTTGTACGTTCGTGAACCCGCTACGCACCTTGCACAACTCCTTAGGGAATACATACGGTTTGAATGGTTCTCTGGGCTGGGAATCAATTGGTCCAAATCGATCATACTGCCCCTCACAGATAGCACACACCACATTGATCTAGATTATCCCTTAACATGGTGCACTGACACTGTGAAATACTTAGGAATATGGCTCCACAGGGACCCACAAGTGGTCATACAATCCAATTATGGCACGGCTATCACGCGTCTAGAGGGGCAAGTAAATCGCTGGATTAAATTACCCTTATCCTTTGCAGATCGTATAGCACTCATGAAGATGGTGATCCTTCCGCGCTTTTTATATTTATTTTTAAATATCCCGGTAAATTTAACACGACATTTTTTCGATAAGCTCCGTTCCCTCTTGATAACATTAGCCTGGGGAGGAAAAAAATCTCGTCTCAAATGGGAAACACTCACACTTCCTTACGAGCAGGGAGGGTTCACAGCACCAGACCTTCATCTCTACTATCTTTGTGCGCAGGCTCATTACGCCTATTATTGGCAACAGGACCCAGCTTATATACCCCATGTGGCGGTGGAGGCAGGTGCGGTACACCCTATACCACTTAAAGCTATGATAGTCAACAAGCACACGGTATTTGACAAAGGGGAATTTGACACTGTACGAACCACATCTAGGGCCTGGCAAGAGTTAGGGAAGCGGGCACAAAAACTGCCACTGTATGCTCCAGGCATGCCATTATTGCATCACTCAGAACTTTCTGTTACGCAAGAAGCTGGTACGATAAGGACCCTTCATGACATGGCTCTTTTGACAATGGAGGATGCGTTTCCTGGGGGTCAATTTATCGCGTCTGAAAATATAGCCACCAGGGGCAATGCCACTACCATGCAGCTGTTTGTTTACACTAGACTGCGTTCCGCGATGCGTACACTTTATCCACAGTTCCCTGCAGAACCGCAGACACTTGAAGGGTTGCAACTTATATACACTACCACATCCAGAGCCAGGTTAGTTACGAGACTATATCAGGCCTCACAGAGGGATACGGCCGCAATTGATAAGACTGCGTTGGCTAAATGGAATGACATTCTCCCTGAACCGCTTTCTGAAAACGAGTGGATGGACTGTTGCCGTCTGACAGGACACTTAACAGCAAATGGGAACCTGCGACTGGTGCATTTTAAATATTTACACCAGTTGTATTATACTCCGGCACAGCTATACAGGTATGGGTTGAGAGACACTGATCATTGCAAGCGCTGTGATGCCCCGGACGCCAATTTCTACCACTTAGCCTGGGAGTGTCCAAAGGTGCAGGAATACTGGAGATTAGTCACACACATTCTGCATCAGATGGTGGAGCTGCCCATAGCATGTACTCCACAGCTATGCTTGGTGGGCGCTGTAGCTAATATCAAAGCACCACATAGAAAATTTGTAGCTATATCCTTGCTACTCGCTAAACGTAGAATCTCTATGGGTTGGGGAGGAAGATCTGCACCTTCCACTAAACTATGGCTGCAGGACTTGGCATACTGTCGGGATCAGCTCACATGTTACGCTGAGGAGTTGCCCATGGCATCGAAGCCTCGTGATGTTTGGGGTCCACTCACTGCTTATCTGCTCACAGTCACCACTGTATAATACCCGATTTTTTTGTGTAATAATGTTCAGCCTATCCTATCGTACGATGCACTTTAACCTGTTGTCATGTCAATGTATATCTGTCATGCCGGATTGTGTACTGTTAAGTTCTGCCAACTGACTTCTACATTATGTGTAACCTTTGCCAAAGCTCTGATTTGAATATCTGTACTTCGTTTTTTTTTTATTTTTGTTTTTGAAAATATATAAATAAATAAAAAAAAAAAAATAAAAAAAAATTAAAAAAAAAAAAAAAAAAAAAAAAAAAAAAACCCATACAGTACAGTTGTTCACTTACATGCAAAACAACTATGCAGCTGAGGTGTTTCAAAGTAACGACGTAGAGATTTCTGGAATGTGTGGTCGAGTAGCTAATTCCTGTGACTAAGGGTCAGATATATGTTTTTTTGCGGTCACAACCACTCCTATTTGATGTTTCTAACTACAAAAACATTTTGGGCCCCTACAAAACCAACGGCGGCTCCTCCATTATGGCTGAGGAGCGTCGCCCCACCTGCTGCACGTGCAGCAGGCAGACACATTAATGAAATGGTAATAAATACCATTTTATTAATGTGTCCAAGGACTGCACTGTTACAGAACGATGGCAAGGGGCGGGGCTGATCAGTGCGATTGCACTAGTAATGCAGCCCACTGCCAGTGCGCAGTTCAGATTGGGCGGCTGCCTACAGCCGACCAATCTGACCTGTGCACTTCAGAGCCTGCAATCCCAAGGCTGAGAAACAGCTGAGGGATTGCAGCCGCAGGCCCCCAGCCTCAAAAGGAGTGCTGGGTTAGTCTGCTCCAGCCAATCCTGGAGCTGTGGCGCAGCTTTAGGATTGGCTGGTTTTGCATTGAACTAGGGCAGAAGTCCTTCCCTTTCCACCCGAGTCAGCCGAGGAGAGCGCCAGGAGGAAGGAGACCGCATCCAGAGCCTGCAGCAGTGAGAACACGCAAAAGAGCGTCAGGCGGCAGGTAAGTTCTTTGTATTTTTTTTTTTAGGAATATTGTCTGTTTTCTCACCCACCTCCAGGTCGTCCCCCCACACCACCCACCCCGCGACTCCACCAGCACACTGCTGCTACTGTACAAAACCCAATTTAGGAGTCATTAAAATTAAACTGACTCCTAAAGTGGGTTTGCATCTGGATATTGATTAGGTATTTGGAAGGGGTGTGTTTTCAGCAACCCTTGTTAATACCAAATCGGTATCAGATGTATCAATGGTTTGTGACTGGAATTCCTGTTGTAAACCCTTGAAAATTTACCAACCCCCAAGTTGGAGTGGTAGCACATTTGCAGAAGGGAAGTGGTCTCCTTAGATCACTTCCCAATTTTTGAATTTTGAGAAATGTTTCTGGGGGAGTAGGCAGTGGTCCAGGGGAAAAAACGAAAATATGTTTACTTAAAAAGAAAAAAATGCACCCCTGTTTCCTTTAAGGAAACCAGTATTCTTAAAAAACTATTTATTTAAATGCAGTCAAAGACAAGGCAGTTTGCTGACTCTTGATTGCGCCATTCTTATTATTGTATTCAGTCGGAGAGAGTCACAATTTGCGACGTGCCTTGAGAATATTAATTAGGCAGAGTGGAATTGCCATCCACTCTGAATTTGGAATTTTATGATCAAATCTATTAATTGATAGGTCGGTCTTTAGGGCCTAATGTACAACCCTTTTTTGCGGCCGCAAACGGGAGATCCTCCCGTTTGCGACCACATAAAATGGTAGTGGCATGTACAAATGCTATTTTGTGAGTCACTGACTCGCAAAATATCATTCGCGACTCTCGCTATTCGGAAGGGGCGTCCCTTCCTAATAGCGAGTCACCATGCCATGTACTATTGTTTTGCGACCACATTTGCGGCCGCAAAACACTCGCAGTTTGCCACCTACTTCAAGTAGGTGGTAAACCACTCGCAAATGGCAAGGGGTCCCCAGGGGACACCTTCTCCTTTGTGAGTATGTGAGAGAAAATATTTTTTAAGAGCAGGCAGTGGTCCCAGGGACCTCTGCCTGCCCTTAAAAAATGAAACTGAAAAGTTTAATTTTTCATTTTTAAATGCAGCTCGCTTTCCTTTAAGGAAAACGGGCTGCATTTAAAAAAAGAAAAAAATGCTTTATTAAAAAAGCAGTCACAGACATGGTGTTCTGCTGACCCCAGCTGGCCACCATCCCTGTGAGTGCTAGCCATTCCCAATGGGGTCGCAAATTGCGACTGCCTCATTAATATTCATGAGGCATGCAATTTGCGACCCCATTGGGAATTGCAAACAGTATCTGAGACACTGTTGTACATTCAGATATGCGAGTCGCAAATTGCGAGTCGCAATTTGATGAAATTTGCGACTCGCAAATGTGAATATTTGTACATCTGGCCCTTAATCTTTAATATTTGTCGCAAAAGTACTGGTCGCAAATTGGGACCAGTTTTTGCGACCAGTATAATGGTACATCTTGCCCTAAAATCTCTCAAACCTTGTTGGTCTTTAATGTTATCTTCTGGGTTAGATGAGCAACTGCAAAACCTGTCTGCAAAGCTGACAATGGTCTCAGACTGGCATTCCCAAAAGGTGAGTGAAGGTAGCATACATATTACGCCACCTAATGTTTTTTTGCCTAGGGTACTGAAACGCTTGCATCGCTCCTGCTCCGCCCTGCACATACGTAAGCAGGTTCTAGTGAGTTTAAGCCCTTGCTCGCACAGTGAGAAATATTTTGGCACTTTTGTAAGTAACTATTTGGAACCTGTTTTAAAAATAACAGAACAAATGCAGCACAGTTGAGCCTGTTCCCTCTGTGGCAGCATGCCACCCATCCATCACTTTGGCACACATTCCTCAGGTCCATTAGGGAAGAGAATAAAATAAATAACGAAAACATGGACACTTTGATTTGTCCTTGTGTCATTTCTGGAAAGCTCCTCTTAGCAGTGTTTTTTTCTGAAATATTTAGCAGAGAAAAGTAAACATTGTCCATGAAACTCTCTAGTTGCCCGCAAATAAAACATCTGACTTTGCTGTGTGCTGGCAAAATGGCAAAAAATAAATAATTCATAGTGGTGCTGCCAGAAAGAGGGCGTGTTGTGGAGGAAATAGAGGAGCTAGTCGGCAATCTTTTAACTGCTAAACGTTTATTTACAGATATGAGGCTTTGGTGACCAAGGTTTATGAAACCTGATAAAAGTCGAATTGAATCCGTTTCATCAACTTGAGATATTCACACCAGAATCCCACTAGATTAAACGGTTTTGAAGATGGTAGCTTCAATGTGAACTGGATGAATTGTACCATCAACCATGCATTTGAGGAAACTTTCCATACTAAAAGCCTTTTTTGAAGCATCTTGTGCCCCATAAAAGGCTAATTTGTGAATATTATTTGCAGGATGTCAAGTGGGAAAATCTCTTAATGACGTTTAATTTACTTTCAGCAAAACGGTAGTTTTCAGTTTTGTTTTCCATCACAACATATTTTGTAGAGTTTTTCGCTACATTTTGCAAAACAATTATCAGCAACTTTCATACAATATGTTAAGATTTTCCCAAAATTTCACAAAGCGTGTGTAATCCAAGTCCTCTCATATGCCCTTATCCTGCAGACTTTCCTCGTGCAGACATGTTGGATCGTATCGACCATAGATGGAGGTCTGCAAAGTTACATTTCACCGGCAAGTTCTTTTTGCAAATTTCCTGTTGGTAAATCGTGTTTGGTGGAATTGTTTACTGCACTGCCAATCTTTGCATCTCCATGACAGTATTAAAATTGGTCAGGTTTATAAACACTGCCCCATCAGGACATAGGTGATAATCTACAAGATAAAAGATAGAAGTTGTTCGTTGGGGCAGAGTCGGCAGAAACTTGGGGGCATATTATCAACGTGATTATCGCCGCTTTAGCGGGACTTTTTCCCGCTAAAGTGGCGATAATTCAATCGCCCTATTAGCAAGCTGTCGCTAACTGCTGTTAGCGACAGCTTCTAGGCGATAGCGACCGGGTTGGGTGCCGCTTTGCATGCCAGCGATATTTATCGCTAATGGCATGCAAAGTAGGCGTTCCCAACCTAAAAGCGACTGGAAACAGTCGCTAAGGTCGCTATCGCCTATTAGCGAGGCAGGGGAGGTGATTAACGAACCAGCGCTAAACACGTTTAGCGCTGGTTTGTTAACGTCTGGTCCAAACCTGACTTAGCCATGTAATCCAATGGGAGGTGGATTACATGGCTAAATCCCCTCGCCCTATCACCAAGCTAACACTGGTCACAGTGTGAATATCGCTTGTTTTCAAGCGATATTCACACTGTTCTCAGGGTTTCTATCGCATTGGAGATAAGCGTTGCTGATAGCACGCTATCTCCGCGATAGAAACCTGCGATAGCCGGCGATAATTATCCTAGCGCTAAGTGCGCTTAGCGATAATTATCGCCGGTTATTGCTAATAGGCCCCTTGATTTTATTCTTTGGTGATCATTCCTCAGACATTTTTCAGTTTCTTGGTGTTGTTTCCTACAGAAAAAGAAAGACTTTGCTTGTCATCATTTCTGCAGAGAGTGATTTAGGAATCAGAACAGTAATACGCGTATTCACACAGTAAGACAGGGCGGTGGATCCTTTTCTTACCTGGGTCCTTTTTATTGGAACAGGAACCCGCCTCACATTCGCATTTGCTCTGATTTTGTCTGCTTCAAGAAGCTACTTAAAGCATGGCTTTTTTACCATATCTCTTCTTTTCCTTCTTATCTGGGACTGTGCTTCAGCACTGAGATACCCCTGTGGGGGACATCCGCTGTGCTATATCAGGTTTTGATAACATAACATAACATTGACTAATAAATTCTGATAGTGGCTGTAAAAGGTAATGTATGTCATCAATAATAGATTTTCTTTAAAATATTGTGCTCATACTATCATAACAAAAATACAAACTACTAAAATTTCGAGAGGGTAAGCATTAAGAAGTAAATATTTACTATCCTCAACACTCCGCATTTATCGAACGGGACAATATATGTATCGTCATGCTACACAGATATGTAGTAAACCAATATTTACATAACCTTACCCCGTCGTTATTTTGGTAATCGATATTGTTGACAGAAAATGATGAAGCATCGGAGGCAAGATGGCTTCTGAGTAGCTGCCGCTGATGCAGCTCTGCTGGTCCGGCCCTGAAATGAATCTGAAAAACCCTGTTTCTATACTCTAAACGCCTAAAAATTACTTCCAAAAACATATCTGATTCATGGAGCAAGTCGAGTACCTGCAGATTTCGATTCCGATCCTGACGTCCGCTGGGCAAAAAGAACGAGCTGTGGTAGAAGCGATGCTGATGCATCTCCCTTGGTCCACGTCTCTCTCAACACGCTCCGCTCCTACATCCTTGGTTGTGGTTGCCCTGCGGTGGGATTCTAGCACAGCGTGCTCCTTGGGTTTTTTTTCCACGATCCACAGAATCCTGCAGAGCGCGAGGGAAGAGGCACTGACACGCAGGAGTCGCGGTGCTTTCCGGACGACATTCGGGACGCCGAATATACATCGTATCCAACCTACTGAAACGAAACAAGTAAGGATGGCAGGGCGGGGAGCGAGAGCAAATAAAATTAAAAGTGTACAACTGACAGGTCCATCGGGGAGTGAACTTTTACAGTCTAACTCCGTAGTAGGTGAAAATCGCCAGAAACGCCCTGACACACGTGGAGCCAAAAATAGAGAGCAAAGTGAAAAACTCAATTCTATAGAAAAGAGCGAGCGGACAATTAAACAGAAAAAAACACAAGTAAAAAACACTAAAGGTGTAGATAATGGTCAGTCTACCCAAAATGCTCATGGTGGACAACCACTTATCTCCAACATATTCGCTCCGATAGATGGGAATACACATAGCGTGGTGGTGGGAGAAGTGGCTGATACAGATGGTCCGGCGGGCCGGACAGGTTCCATAAAGGCTGCGCCGTCCTCTGAAAACACAATGGAGATTAAAACACCAATCTTTCAGTCTAGTCCAGCTACCAGTCTGGGGTTAGCTCAGGAAGATGATGGGTATAAACTTCCATTACCCTGCCCCATCGTCGACTTACAGAGCCCACAAACTCCCAATAACACTGTAGCGGAGAAAGGCGATAAGATTGAGACAGATATGGTGACTCTCAGTGGGATGGATAAGGAAAAGAACCTCGCTCTCCGCCTCACACGCCAGATAATATGGACAAATTTTATTTGCTCACGGATGAGCCTGAAATATCGGATGGAAGTATATCCGGCGCGAGTGAAGGAGGAAGCCAAAATTGGGACAGCAGCACAGACTCAGAGTTATTCGTGAGACCTTCTGCACAAAAAGAATGCTGAGAAAGAAATCTAGCCGACATAAGAAATCTGAGACCCCTGATCAGGGTAGCACGATGGATCTTAGATGGGACTATTCTGCTTCTCAATTGTCAACTCTGACAGAACCAATGATGTGTTCAAGAGAGAGCCATACACCCACAGGAGGTACCTTAGATGGGGTGGCTGATTCTAAAAGCGAACCTACTTTATCATAAGTGTTGTAATCCATAAAGAACTTTCAAGAGGAGGTCAAGATAGACAGCCGAAAGTCACGCCTCGCCACGCAAAAGCTTCAGGGCACCATCAGGAAAGTGGGCAAGACATGTGCTAAGATCGCAGATAGAATGGCCTTAGTAGAAGTACGTACTGAAAACCTCGAGAAAGATATCGTAACCCTGAAAACACAAGGCGAGGAACACGATGGTATAGTTAAGGACCTCATGCTCAAAGTCGAGGAGCAAGAAAACAGACTACGCCGTAATAATTTACGTGTTCTTGGTATTCCGGAGGGAGCCGAGGGGAACGGCCCTAAGACTTTTCTGATTACACTCTTTAAAGGAGCTTTCCCGGATTTACACTCATGGGACTGGGAAAAGGAAATACAACGAGCTCATCGCTTCCCACTAACACTATCTAAACGATCTACCGCCTCCTCGCAATACCCCCGAGCTATGCTAATCTATTTTGGCAATTTTCTCTTGTGACAACTGCTTTTATGACCTGGCAAGGCCCACAAATAAGAAAGAATTTAATGGTATTACTTTTTTTACTCGGCCTGATTTCGCCCATGCAACTGTAGAGCGCAGATGGAGGTTGAGACAACTCTTTGCGCCATTTCAACAACTGGGCGCAACAGTTTATTTACAGAATCCTGCTCGTCTAAAGGTTATATTCAAGGGAGCCACATGCAGTTTTGCTTCTGAAATCCAGGCCCAAGCGTATCTGCGAGAAATTTCAGCTCACAAATAAGATAAAGTTGGTGACTTAAGACTTAAGAATAATCTCTGAATATAACTACGTGAAGCTGATATTGGCTATACTTCTTGATTGACTTTATTTTTTTATTTTTTTCCTTTAGGTTTTTTTCTTTTTTTTTTTTTTTTCCCTTTCATATTTTTCTTAAGGAGACATAGTAACATTAATTTTCTCTTTTTCCGCTTGATTGATTAATGAATAGAGCGAAGGTCTCTAAATCAGAAGGTAACAAAATTAGGCTTATCGCTGTGAATTGAACAGGGTGGAACTTTAGAATGATAGTGAAGGTAGAGGGATTGGACCGGGGAGGGGCACGGGGTCATGACTGCTCGGATGCCATCATCCTGGCTCACTCTGTGCCAGGTAACCTCAGTGGTAGGTGGCGGGAGGGGGGTGGGTTCTGAGGGCGGGCAGTTTAGGGGTAAGGGTGGGGAGAGGGGTAAGGGGTTGGAACTCTGGGGGCTGGTTTTAAGTTGTCTGGTTTTCTTATTATGGCTGAAAAATATTATCATTAATTAATAAATTGCGTATAGCAACAATTAATATTTGTGGTCTTAACGACATTAAAAAGCGGCGGAATACTGCGGTGGGGCTACTGATGGAGCAAGGTTTCAAAAATGAAACTTGCTTGTACGCAATCCTCCTCATAGTATTAATTTATTAAACTTGTATTGTCAATACTAACTTTTGCATTCACAAGCACAAGAGGGACAGAAGCTTGCCTATGTGTTTTACTAATGAATAATGCTTGTCTGTAATCCAAAATGTCCACTAAAGCGCGGGAACCTCAATGCGCATGTCGCAACCTGATCACATGGTGTGACGTCTTTCTTTGCTTGGTGGGAAACTTCTGCTTCTGCGCAGTGTGCACTAAAATGGCCGCTAAATGTTTTCACATGCTTAAGCTTGCTCTCCCGTCATTAGTAAATTATCGTTTTCTTAATGCTACTAATGCAGGATAGTATTATAATTAATTGGGAATAGAGTAGGAAAAGTGGGTATACAGTGAAACTTTTTATTTGTGATTTTAATATTTTCTTCTTGCACTTTTAGTAATTCGTAAACTTGGGCCTGGGTTGATGACTTGAAACTCGAGAGACAGATGGTTCTGCGCATGTGTCCTGTGTGCCTGCCAAGTGAAGTCAACTTGGACGTCTTCCAAGGCCATGACCCATTGGCCGAAGATGCTGTACTTCATGTTTCCGGTGGACAAAATGATACTTTTCCCTTGTAAAATGTATAACATTTGTCGTGAGACGGGTGGGAAATAAAGTGAATGTATTAATTTGAAGGGGCGGGAACGTAAAGACAATAGGCTTTACAATTTAGGCCAAATCGATATGGTCCGAGAATCCACCCCCTGTCCCTGTCCAATCAGAAGTAGTGGTCCCATATTTTAGCAACATTAAGGGGAGGTATATGGGCGTAGAAGGGTATAATAGAATATAGCATTAGTTAATTAGTCAGAGCATACTTTCACGAAGAACAGGCGTCCATGCTGCGAGAGAGCTGACTCTCAGAACACGCAGAAGAGCTCTAGACTGCCATGCTGATCAGTTGCTGACTGAATCCCTGTCCAGAAGAGGTCCTGAGGAGGGGGCGGCGGAGTCCATTAGAAGGAAGGCACGGGAGAATCGAGAGAAGTCGAGTATCAGAGAGGGGAACGGCGCAGGCGTCGTTGTAGAGAGGTCACCGGTCCTGTCCTGATCCTGGAAGAAGTCTTTGCTCTTCATCCTTCCTGGGTCCTATCTTTTCCAACTCCTTGGCCAAGGGGCTTGGTTCTCGCATTTAGGTAATTATACTGCAACATTTAGTTGCGCTGCTGTCTCTATTCTCTCCTCTTCCTTAAACACTGTCATTTATTAGCAAAATCATTTCTATGCTTTTTTCTTGGGTATTTCAATCAAGTACCGTGTTTTCTGTATTTTACTCTGCTAAAACTTTAGATAAACATTTTAAAACTTCCTGACTCAGTGGTTATTTCAGGATTATGAACTATATTGAATGTCACTCATTTTAAATTTCCCAATTAGCAAAGGATCCATTGGTAAGTTATTACTCTTCAATCAGAAGGTAATTGGTAGCAGGGACTTTGATAAAAGAGTACATCTGACACCCAGCGTAAGTATTAGTGTAGTGTGAATGTATGGGCCCAAGTGAGTAAATGGTGTATGAATGTTGTTGGCTAATATTGCGCTGGATCAGTTTTATGGTAAGCAGAGGACGGTTATGGTTACTCTTTGTTAATTGGGTAATGAGAATTTTATTTGTATTTTTATGAACTAACATCCGCTTAAAATTTTGAGTTTGTTATATGTTGTCCAGAATACCCCGGGGTAAAAAGAATAGTGGGTGGCAAGTGGAAGCCATACTGCAGTGAGGTTATCTGTCAGGCAGAAATAGTACTGAGAAGTTAAGCAGGACTTTCAGTACTCGTTAGGGACTCTATGCGTGTGAGTAATAGCAAAAGGGTGCGCTGATAAAAATTTGATGTTATATCACCTAGTAAGGGTAACTTTGGAGAAGTAACAGGTACTTCTGGAGCTTGTGTGAAGAGTAGACGGAAGTGTTTTACTCGTAGTATATGTTTTAGTAAACGGAAAGGTTTTACTAAGTGTGAGAGAAAACTATCTTTTCTATTTTTAGAGAAACTGGCACGATAGCGAATGTTTTATGTTGTTACTGAAATTGAATTTAGATTTATAGAGAAAATAAGTTTGCGTACATTTTTGTAAAGGGAGGGTCAGTTGACGGAGAGGGAGCTGATGTCACAAAACGCCGCGCTGTGGTAGGTTGAAACAGCGGGTGTGGAGAGACACTTGTAAAGGAGGGGTCAGTAGTCAGGAGTAGTATTGACGTCACAGGTGCCGCGCTGGGATTGGTTAAACCAGCGAGGACAGAAAACAGCAGATTGTAAAGGAGGGGTTGACAGAGAAACGTCATCAAAAGGCCGCGCAAGGATTGGCTCGGAAATAAAAGATAGCAGACATTTGATTGGTCGAAATTATAGAAGCAAAATTCTTAGTGGATAAGGATTGCATGTTAAAACTCGATCCGACTTTAACAGGAACTCGTCCGGATAGGAGATTCCTAGGTTTTGCAGAATATAATTTTGTACACAGAAGATTAGATAGAATGTACGGAGAAAGGAGAAAAATGTCATTTTTGCAAAAGATTAAGAATTATTTTAAAAAGGACAAACCAATCAAAACTAGAGAAGGAATTATTATTCCACCAGCTAAAACGCCAGCATCATTTATGATGAAGGAGAGAGGTTATCATACTTGTGTATAGATGGAGAATTGGATAGAATACACCAAAAATGATGGAATATTAGCATTTCCTGAAAATGGCACGTTCAATGGGCGAATTCTTCAAAACTTGAGATTGAGGATGAATGATTTAGAACCCAGACCTAGATTAACTCAATACGAAGCTCTAGAGGAATGGGAAACCGAGGCATTTGAGCGGGACCGATCTAGAAGTAATAGGAGTTACCCAGGATTTTTCCCCAGATATTTACGTGAGTCGAGAGAGGGTCAGATGAAACAATGGAGAAGGGCAATGATTACAGAGGGACTGTATCCATTATTCACAGAAGGAGAGAAATCAGGAGGCAAATGTACAGAAAAGACAAAACATTTAATGAGAAATGAGGAGTCTGAAGACGAATTTATGGAGGAAATGTTAAGAAATCCCCCACCATATCAGGAAGGGACAAGTGGATGCACCCCAAGTGCACCACCAAAAACTCCATTAGTGCCACAGGTAATGCATGAGTTCACCCCGAGTAGAATGCTACATGATAAAGAAAAAGAAGCCCTAGAAAAGACCAGAGCAGAATTAATACAGAAAATAACTCAGATAAAAGTACATCCTGATTCGTTGACCATACCTGTAACAATTGGTCCAGTGGTTCCATTATATGGTACTCAGGGAAATTGTCCTCAACCCATACTTGCACCTACTCCTGTGAGTAATCCCAGACCTGAAGCTCCAGTTATAATTGAGGATCAATTTAGTGACTGTGAATCCACAATATCACTTATGGACTTGCCTATTCGAGGTTCTGTAAATAGTACTCCAAGAAAAGATGTACCTGGAGGTTCAAAAGATGTAAGTTTAGTAACTTCATCAGGAGCAAAAAGTGCTACCATAGTAACACCTGAAGATCTAGAAAGATGTGTACAAGGGTCAGTTAAACAGTGCACACCTCCGAAAATAATGGACATTCATAAATTAAAAGTCGAATTAGAAGAAATAATAGCAGGAAATGTAGGACTAGAACGCTTAAATACCTATGATGAAGAAGAATTATTGTTCCTATGCAGGAGTATCACCAGAAATGTAAGGTTATTTCATGAAAAATTGTCCAATTTAGCATTACAGATGGGAATAGAAATAGGGAGATCAAAGGTATTACAGAAACCCTATAGAGCAGAATTTTCAGACAAAGATTTAGAAAATATGAATGCCTCTGGAAGAAGATTACAAATAAGAGAATTAATGTTAGTTTTGCAAAAATAGGGAGACCTAGATAAATGGAAAACTAGGGGGCCAAGAAAAAGGAAGAAGCACGAACAAGTAGAACAGCATCAGAATATGTGATGAAGGAAGCAGGAAAAGCAGATCAAATGTATCCCATGCGAGAAGTTGCGGGAGGCGGATATGTACATGTCACATGGAGCAGACAGGATATTTTATCATTTACAAATGATTTTCCAAAGCTGAGGGAAAAGCCAATTGAATGGTACAAGCAGGTTGAAAGGTTTGTGAAGGTGTCAAAGGTATTGTTGAAGGATTTAGATGGTTTGTTTGACATAGTGGTACCTGCCGATTTATGGACAGATTGTAAGATCACAGTGGATTGGCCAAGTGATGAGTATCCCAGAGATCCGAAAACAGGTGCCCCGTCAAATGACGTAATGAAAAAGTATCAGCAGGTGATAACTTACCTGAAAGGGAAAATACCACCGAAAGAAACAGATTGGGTGAAAATAGATCGAACCACCCAAGAAGCCAGTGAAACAGTACATTCCTATTATGAGCGTTTATTGCAGGTGTTTAAACAGTATAGTGGATTTGAGGACATTGGAGACAAAAACATGAGTCAGTTTGTGTATCGGTTTGTTTACGGTCTGAAGCCAGAGATTTGCCAGATGATTAAACAACACATGCTGTGTTGGCAGGGAAAGCCCATAGATGAAATTCTGAAGTATGCAAAATATTGTGGAGACGATATTGAGGATAGACACAAGAAATTACAAGAAAAGGTGATGTGGGCACAGGTGAAAATGGCAGAGAAGCAGGGAATTAATTTGGAAAATCCGAGTGAAAATCAAGGAAAAGATTCTGGAACGAGTGGTGATACGGGAAATGGTGGAAAATTTAGAGGACGAATGAGTAGAGAAGAAGCTAAAAAGAAATTTCCTTGTCATGGATGCGGAAAATTGGGGCATTGGAAGGACGAATGTAAAAAGATTCGGAATAATAATGGCCCAAATCAAAACTTAAATCCACAGACGCAGAATGACTCACAGCAGGGTGTAAATCCCCAGAGTCAATTACCACCTCCACCTGTTCAGGGTAATGGAAGCAGAGCAAAGCATGGTACTGACATTGGATACCCAGGAGGGAGTGGTAAGAATGATTATATGACATCACAATTTCTTTTGCAGGACAATTACTGTGAATTCAACTCATGACGGTGCCTAGGTGAGGGGAAGAAGGAGTGCATACTTGGCGCATCCTTACAGGTAGATCAGTCTGGTCCATATGTTGAAGGAAATGTGAAAGGTAATGATATTACTTTCCTTTTGGACACTGGTGCTACCAGGTCTACGGTGAGATCAGCAGATATCCCAGACCTTCCTCTTTCTGGTGAAGATATCCAAGTAGTAGGGGTAGCTAATCAAAGAATTAGAACGCCTCTTACAGAACCAATGGAAGTCAAAATAGGAAACTTCAGAGAAATGCACCAATTTGTAGTGTGCGATTCTAGCCCAGTGAATTTATTAGGTAGGGATTTATTGTGCAAAATGAACTGTACAATTTTCTGCACGCCAGATGGTGTGGCAGTTCAGACACCAGATGAGGACCATGTATATAAAATTATGGTTGCAAAACAAGGTACAGAAATAGACGAAATGTTTTCGTTAATAACAAAAGATGAGTTACCAGAAGAATTAAAAGGTACAGTAAACCCAATAGTATGGGATTTCTCCGGAAAAGAAGTAGGACTTATGGCAAAAATAGATCCAGTTCAAATTACGGTAAAAGAAGGTGCAATTTTCCCAAATACCAGACAGTACAAAATGAGTGCAGAAGTAAAGGCAGGAGTCATTGAAGAAATAAAACGAATGGTAGAACAAAACATCCTAAAAGAAGTAATGAGTAGCCCATGTAATTCACCTATAATGGGGTTAAAGAAACCTAGTGGAAAATATAGGATTGTTCAGGACCTGCGTAAAATAAACAAGATTGTGGAACCATGTTGTCCCATAGTACCAAATCCTGCAGTAATTCTATACCAGATCCCTTGGAATGCAGGATGGTTCACAGTAATTGATTTGTGTCAAGCATTCTTTTCAATACCATTGCATCCAGACAGCCAGTATCTTTTCTCATTTAAATTTGAGAACAAGGTCTATGTGTGGAATCGTGTTCCTCAGGGGTACACAGAAAGTCCTTCCATCTTCAACCAGATACTGAAGAAGTGCCTGGAAAAACTAGTGATGCCAGGAAGCTCAGTCTTAGTCCAATATATCGATGACTTATTGGTGGCGTCGACCACCAGAGAAGACTGTGTTGTTGACTCCATAGCATTATTAAATCTTTTGGCTGAGGAAGGGCATAAAGTCTCACCTGAAAAGTTACAGTTTTGCAGGACAGCTGTTAAATACCTGGGACACCAAATTGAGAGGGGAAAAAAAAGAGTAACCTCTGAAAGAGTAGAATTAATAAAGAGAATGCAAATGCCTGTAACCCAAAGACAAGTGCGAATGTTCCTAGGAATAGTAGGCTACTGTCGACAATGGATACCACATTTGTCAATGTTAGCTAAGCCCTTAATTAACATGACGAAAAAGAAAGCAAAGGACCCTGTTGAGTGGGAGGATGAAAGTGTAGAAGCTTTTGTAAAATTGAGAAACGCACTTTGTTCAGCACCTGCCTTAGGCATGCCTGATTATAAAAGAGAATTCGCATTATTCTGTCAAGAGAGAGAAAATTGTGCACTTTCTGTCCTAACTCAGAGACATGGACTAGACAGACGTCCTATAGCGTACTTTTCTGCTACATTGGACCCAGTAGCAGCCGCGTTGCCAGGATGCTTAAAAGCAGTGGCAGCAACTTGTTTGAGCATTGAACAAAGCGAGTCAATTGTGATGGGACATCCTGTAAAAGTGTATGTTCCACATGCAGTTGTGATTCTATTGACAAGAACCCGAACTCAGCATCTTACTCCTAGTCGGCTGACTAAATATGAGAGGATAATAATGGGTGCTGAAAATGTGACCATGGTAAGGTGTTCAATAATAAATCCAGCAACTTTATTGCCGGACCCATATCATGAAACAAATAAAGATGACGAAGAAGATGAACATGATTGTGTACAAATTACAGAATTATGTACAAAACCACGCCCAGACTTAGAGGAACAGCCTCTTAAAAAGCCAGACAGGGAGCTATTTGTCGATGGTTCATGTCAAAGACATGAAGATGGTAAACTAACTGCTGCCTATGCGGTATGTGAATTAACTGGAATAGTCGAAGCATCCTATTTACCAGGAGTAAAATCTGCACAAGTAGCTTAATTGATTGCTTTGATAAAAGCTTGCAAAATTGGGAGGAATCAGAGAGTGACCATATTTACAGATAGTCAATATGGTTACTGGGTTGTGCATGATTTTGGCCAACTGTGGATGCAGAGGGATTTCATGACTTCTTCAGGATCCCCCATTAAAAATTGACAATTTGTAAGGGAATTGCTAGAAGCAATACAATCACCAAAAGAATTGGCTGTGGTGAAATGTGCCGCACACCAGTCAGGAGATGACTGGGTGGTAGTCGGCAACAGATATGCGGATCTGGTGGCTCAACATTGTGCCAAAACCAGAACGTCAGTGAATAAGAGGGTGGAAAGAATGGGAATCAGCTGCCAACTTATGCTGTATATGCCACCTGAAACATAGAATGAGGTGAAGAAATTGCAAGATGAGGTTGATGAAAGTGAGAAAAATTTGTGGATTAAAGTGGGTTGCTCCCAAAGAGGAGAAGATGAAGTGTGGATCAGTGCAGATGGCAGACCAGTCATGCCAGACTGTTTACTCTCACAAATGGCTAGAATGCACCATGGAGACTCACACATAGGGAGAGATGCAATGATTAGGCTGTTCAGACAAAATTGGTACAATCCCAAATTCAGGGCTGTTGCAGAGAGTCTTTGCCAGAGATGTCTAACTTGCCAAATGCATAATCCAGGCAGGAAAACGATAATTGGGTTTGGAAAGATTGGAAAGGCAGAGGGCCCATTTATAAGACTCCAGTTCGACTTCATACAGTTACCACCATGCAGAGGACTAAAATATGTACTAGTCATAGTGTGTCTGTTTTCAAAGTGGGTGGAGGCTTACCCTACTAGGAGAAATGACAGTATTACAGTTGCAAAACTATTGTTACATGAACTCATACCTAGGTTTGGTTTCCCAGTATCTTTGGAATCAGATAGAGGAAAACATTTTAACAGTGAAGTAATCAAACTAATTTGTGAAGCATTTCAAATTAAACAGAAATTGCACTGTGCATATCGCCCAGAGGCTTCTGGAGTGGTGGAACAATTGAATGGCACTATAAAGTCAAGATTGGGAAAAATGTGTGCATCAACATCATTAGAGTGGCCAGACACATTGCCACTTGTCTTGATGGGAATAAGAAGCATACCTGACAGAACGACAGGATTGAGCCCCCATGAAATAATGATGGGAAGAGCAATGAGACAAACACATGTTCCCACAAACAAATTAGTAAATATATCTGATGATATGGTTCTGGATTATTGCAAAGGATTGGCTGACCTAGTGCGTTCTGTCTCTCATCAGGTTGGAGAAGACGCAGTTTCCGGGCAGCCTGAACTAGAACATGATCTGAATCCTGGTGATTGGGTGGTAGTGAAGAATCACACCAGAGAAACGTGTTTATCACCCAGGTGGAGCAGACCTTGTCAAGTTATATTGACCACCAATACAGCAGTGAAGTGTGCAAGATTTCCTAATTGGATTCACGTAAGCCACACAAAGAGAGTACCAGACCCTGAAGAGGAGAATTCACAGATAACACCAATCACTGAAGAAGCTGAAGGTTGCCCAGCTGAGGAATCTCAGGCTAGAGGTTCGAGAGAAGCTGATGGAGAACAACCGAGCACAAGTCAGGATTGGATACCAGTGGTAGAAATTCCTGAAGTATACCACAGAACAAGAAGTCAAGAGAAATTGGAAGAAATAGAAGAAGATCAAATAGGTGAAGAAGAAGCAGCTCAGGTACAAGAAGAAAAGACAATAAGAGAATCTGAGCAAGGTCAGATAGGGAAAGAAAATTGGACTCAAAACAGTGAAGATTTAATAGACTTTACACAGGGAAAGACAGGTTTAGAAGAATCCGGTCAGGCTGCAGAAGTTCACAGTGCAATAAGCCCTGATCAGAAGCAGTTAGATCAAGAAGAATTCACTAAAGAAAAAGGGGTTGATACAAATGAACATAAAGAAATAAAAAAGGAACAAGGTCAACATCTTGAAAGTCATTGTGGAGCTACTGAAGAGAAACCAATCAGACCTGAAAAAGAACAAACAAAAGAGGCAATAATCAAAGAAAACAAAACAGTATTGAGTAGTGAAAATAACGAGATCTCTGAAGACGTAAACAGAGAAACAGTGCCAACAAAGAAAACAAGAAAAGGAGATCATTGGCCAAGTGTCATTAAAAGAGTAAAATACCACATAACAACCAGAAGTGAAGTTCCAGAACAAGTACCTGAAGTGACAAGTCAAACTGAACAAGAGAAAAAGTCAGGAAAAAGAAAAAGTAAAAGACTGAGACTTGTGAATAACAAATTCAAGGGACCTGACTGGACTTATATCATTCTTGAAGATTTTGAAAGCTCAGAGTCAAGTGACAGTGGTAGCGAAGGAACAAGTGCAGAACTAACATACGAAGAAGAAACAAGACCACCCTGACTAAACAAAAGAATCGTCTAAAGAAAAGAAGAAGAAATAAGAAGAGCTATATTCCTTGTCGAAAAATGCCTGATGATAGAGTCACTGGGAGACCAAAACGAAATTGTTGTAGGAGATGCTGTGCAATCTGCATATGTAGTCTAGTATTGGTGCTTATAGTATGGTTAGTCCTGATTGTAGCAGTTCCTTACCTTATGATAATAGATAAGAAGATTAATAATGAAACTAAAGGGAGGAAAGCAAACATGAAGGGCAATAGAGTAGAATTAATGACAGAAGATGAGGCAGAAATTCATCATGAAATAGCTGATAACGACACTAGTTTAAATGTTTTCACAAAGTTATTGTTTCAGTATGTAGACACAATGGAAGTTAGTAATTGTTATGTCTGTATGAAGTTACCTGAATCAGTAGCGGAAGGATTAACATACCATCATTTACCACTGACATATGGCATCTCATGTAGTGTATTAACAAGTTTATTTTATAGAACACGTAGGCTACAGTATTATTATTCAAACTTAGATGTGATATTTTCTGAGGTTCCGATTCGCAAGAGTATGAACCCAGTGCTTAGTGGTCAAGACGCACAGTTTATGGGAGAATTTTTCTTAACAATGAAGTCAATAGACATAACACATGCACATAGACACAATCTAACATGTTCTTTACTAGAAGAAGAAAAGATATTTTTGAATTTAGTAGAAGATAGAAGACATGATTTTCAAAAGAAAGCTTCAGACCATAAGGCTCAGTTGCCACCTTGGGCGGAGAAAGAAGGGAGTTATATACCTGGTAAAGCTCAAGCTGCAATGGCTCTGGATTTCGTAAAGACAGGGAAAATTTGTCTTCATAGGTTAAAGACTGCTTATAACAATGTTTTCATCGGTACCGGTGAATGTGAACACAATTTTTTAATTCTTGGAGGTTGGGGACTCAAAGGAGGAACAGATTCAGTTTTTCCTGGAATCTATTATGTATGTGGGAATAAGGCTTACTTTAGGCTTCCTGCACGGTGGTATGGAAGTTGTTATTTTGGAATAGTTTTTCCAAAGATATACCACGTAAAAAGAAACACTGGAAGCAATGAAAAAATAATGAATTAATACGTAGTAAAAGAGCTAGTTTTTCAGAAATTGTAGGTGATATATTTGGTGCATTGATACCTTCAGTGGGAATAATTCTGAACTCAAGGAAAATATGTAAATTGTCTACAGTGGTTGATCGTTTATCAACGGATACTGCTGGAGGTTTTCTAATGATTAATACGGAGATGGTTGCGATTAGATCTATGGTGATGCAAAATCGACTTGCTCTTGACATTCTATTGGCAAAAGAAGGAGGAGTCTGTAAATTATTGAAGACGAAACATTGTTGCACTTATATTCCTGATAAGAGTGCAGAAATTGGAACATATATTCAGAACATAACTAAACTTGAGAAAGAACTTAAACCACTGGAAGTTGATAGTGTATGGGAAAGATTGACAGATAGTATTGCGTCAATTGGAACCTGGTTTGCTAATGTAGGGAAAGGAATTATAGGTCAAATATTAGTACCCCTAGCAGGGATAGCAATAATAATATTGGCAATAACAATATGGTGCAAATGCTGTAGAAAGAATGGAACATATAAAGTGACAGGTTAAGGAAAGAAGAGAAAACTAGATGAAATAGAACTTGAAGAATGGAGAAGTGATTTATACAAAAAGTTGAAAGGGGATGTGAAAAACAGAAAATGTAAAAATGAGAATGAAACGAATTGCTAGAAGTTGGCATCTGATTGAGGGTAGCATTTTTGATGGCTCAGAAACGCCATCAGAGAGGGGATTGATGGAGCAAGGTTTCAAAAATGAAACTTGCATGTACGCAATCCTCCTCATAGTATTAATTTATTAAACTTGTATTGTCAATACTAACTTTTGCATTCACAAACACAAGAGGGACAGAAGCTTGCCTATGTGTTTTACTAATGAATAATGCTTGTCTGTAATCCAAAATGTCCGCTAAAGCGCGGGAACCTCAATGCGCATGTCGCAACCTGATCACATGGTGTGACGTCTTTCTTTGCTTGGTGGGAAACTTCTGCTTCTGCGCAGTGTGCACTAAAATGGCCGCTGAATGTTTTCACATGCTTAAGCTTGCTCTCACGTCATTATTAAATTGTAGGGAAAGTGGGTATACAGTGAAACTTTTTATTTGTGATTTTAATATTTTCTTCTTGCACTTTTAGTAATTCGTAAACTTGGGCCTGGGTTGATGGCTTGAAACTCGAGAGACAGATGGTTCTGCGCATGTGTCCTGTGTGCCTGCCAAGTGAAGTCAACTTGGACGTCTTCCAAGGCCATGACCCATTGGCCGAAGATGCTGTACATCATGTTTCCGGAGGACAAAATGATACTTTTCCCCTGTAAAATGTATAACATTTGTCGTGAGACGGGTGGGAAATAAAGTGAATGTATTAATTTGAAGGGGTGGGAACGTAAAGACAATAGGCTTTACAATTTAGGCCAAATCGATATGGTGCGAGAATCCACCCCCTGTCCCTGTCCAATCAGAAGTAGTGGTCCCATATTTTAGCAACATTAAGGGGAGGTATATGGGCGTAGAAGGGTATAATAGAATATAGCATTAGTTAATTAGTCAGAGCATACTTTCACGAAGAACAGGCGTCCATGCTGCGAGAGAGCTGACTCTCAGAACACGCAGAAGAGCTCCAGACTGCCATGCTGATCGGTTGCTGACTGAATCCCTGTCCAGAAGAGGTCCTGAGGAGGGGCGGCGGAGTCCATTAGAAGGAAGGCACGGGAGAATCGAGAGAAGTCGAGTATTAGAGAGGGGAACGGCGCAGGCATCGTTGTAGAGAGGTCACCGGTCCTGTCCTGATCCTGGAAGAAGTCTTTGCTCTTCATCCTTCCTGGGTCCTATCTTTTCGAACTCCTTGGCCAAGGGGCTTGGTTCTTGCATTTAGGTAATTATACTGCAACATTTAGTTGCGCTGCTGTCTCTATTCTCTCCTCTTCCTTAAACACTGTCATTTATTAGCAAAATCATTTCTATGCTTTTTCTTGGGTATTTCAATCAAGTACCGTGTTTTCTGTATTTTACTCTGCTAAAACTTTAGATAAACATTTTAAAACTTCCAGACTCAGTGGTTATTTCAGGATTATGAACTATATTGAATGTCACTCATTTTAAATTTCCCAATTAGCAAAGGATCCATTGGTAAGTTATTACTCTTCAATCAGAAGGTAATTGGTAGCAGGGACTTTGATAAAGAGTACATCTGACACTCAGCGTAAGTATTAGTGTAGTGTGAATGTATGGGCCCAAGTGAGTATATGGTGTATGAATGTTGTTGGCTAATATTGCGCTGGATCACTACGATTGATAAAAGCTGATATAATATGTATGCAGGAAACACACATTGAAAGAGCACAGATATATTTGTTGGAAACTCTTGGATATACATTGGTGGGGGCCACAACCCAAAATTCAAAGACACGGGGGTAGCAATATTGACAGCTAATCGCTCTATTCAATTCACTCAAACAATAGCTGATCAGAATGGGCGGTGGGTAATCACAGAATGCTGCAGGGACAATGAGGATCCAATCACAATATGCACTATCTATGGAAGTACTTTGGACGATCCAACTGTATTTGATTATATAAATAATGAGTTAGCTGCATGGCCACTACCTATTATTATCTGTGGGGATTTTAATATAAACCTGCCTGCTAGTCAAAATGTGGCCCTTGATAATGGCTGGGACTATAATGGTCGGAAACCCAAGGTTTTTAGAGCTTTTAGGACACTATGCCGCGAACAAGCACTTTCTGATATCTGGAATTGGCAAAATCCTATGGACCCGGGTTTTAAATTTTTTTCTTTTCCACACAAAAAGCATGCAAGATTAGATTTCATGTTTGCATCACATACTATTCTCCATGCATGCTCAATTGAGAAAGCTCCACACATATTAGCAGATCACAACCCTTTAATAGTAGAACTTAAAGGATTTGGCTCTAGAATTATGGATAAGTCTAATTGGAGCTTTGAGCGATCACTACTTCTGAATGAGGAATATTGCGAGCACATGAGGAAATGGATACCCCAATTTTTTAAAGAGAACATAGGGAGTGCTGGGGTGGATATAGTTTGGGACACGTTGAAAGCGGGGATACGGGGGGAAACACTCAGCTTTTCACTTACTATGAATATGGAAAAGCGATGTTTGCTCAATGATATGCAGGGCAGTCTGGCTGTTGCAGAAGAAGATTTGATTGTAACACCCCAGGAAGGTAGAGACGCCGTGGAAGCACATATGAAAGTGATGGTAGCTAAGTCAGCAATTCTCGAAATAATAACAAAAAGAGCGGCAGATAGATTAGCGCTGTGGCGAGCAGGGCCGCTCTAGGGCGGTGCGATCGGTGCGACCGCACCGGGCGTTAACTTGGGGTGGGGGCGTCCTTTTTGAAAATGTGTATTATTTTAAAAGCACCTGCTGCCTCATTCTGGGCCTCCAGCAACTTTCAGACATCAATTAAAATGTCAAGAGAAGTCCAGTGATTAATCGTCTTTCTGGAAAGAGACCGGAGGTTTGTCTAGTGGAAGTTTTGACTCATCCAAAGGTAGCGTAGAGGGTTAAAATGCCTGCTGCTAAGAATGTGTACCATGCAGATAACGAAGTGCATATAATGTAAGTAGGTCAGTGGGTTACTGCTTCTGTAAGAGAGCTCCTTTTGTTACTTGTCGTTTATAAGTCAAAATCCTAATATAGAACATTGAGCTATTAACTGTCACCCTAGAGCTGCTGCAAATTGCAAGGTATATGTTAAAGCTATATGTTTTTTTGCCCAGTCTTTCATTATCCTGATCTTGTGAAAGGGGTTCATTTGGGTAGAAAACAATTCTTATTATGAAAGAGAACCCCTAACAATGATGTTACATTTTAAAATCTGAATTTGTGCCATTCCTGAATAAGAACTTTAACTATATTGCCTACCAGTATCGATGACATGTCACTCCTACACTACACCTTGTAGTACTGTCTGATATAACATTTCCTATACACTGATTTACACACATATGATTGTCTCTGTGCAATGTGTGTGTGGTGTAAAGTGCTCTGACACCTTACACTGGTTTGAGTGGTGCTATAAATCTAAATGAATCTGAGAGACACTGGTTATGGAGACTTGAGAGGCACTGTTAAAGGGTGCTAGTGTAGGAATCCGTGGCAGAGGTGGTCATTGGGGGGGCGCGAAGAGACATTGTCGCACAAGGCGCCACCAGCGCTAAAGCCGGCCCTGGTGGCGAGAAAAGGCGTATGAATGTAGCGAGCAAGTAGGGCACCACCTTGCAACGAGAGCTAGGCAAAGAACAACTCGGAACATAATAGCCGAGATTAATGACCCTGTAAAAGGGAGAGGTAGAGACCCAGAGGGTATTAGTAAGGTGTTCTACTCATGTTATCAAAATCTATACCATGAGGATATTACCGATCACCCAGGAGATGTTATTCTATATCTTAATCAAGGGTCAGTGGTACAATTTTCTGAAGAAGATCAAAAACAACTCGAAGAACTTCCCCTGTGGGTGGATGTCTTGCTCTGCATTAATAGTCTTCCGAGCGGCAAAGCTACTGGTTTGGAAGATATACCCTTAGGGTTCTATAAAAAATTTGCCCCACAGCTGAAAGAGTTAATGCTACAATTAATTATACATGTATTTAAAGGAGGAAAACCACCGCAGTCCTGGACACAGGCTAAAATCATTGTCTTTCTCCAAAAACATAAATCACCACTGGAACCTGGCTCTTATTGTCCTATTACTTTAATTAATGCTGATAGCAAGATTTATTCAAAAATTCTCGCCACTCGCTTAGCTGCTGTCATTCACAAGGTTGTTTCACCGCAACAACATGGTTTTATACCAGGACGTGGCACGACTGACCATATCAGGAGAGTTATTTCGCTATTTGATGCCGCCAACATTCCCGGAGAACCAACAGCACTTATACTGCTGGACGCTGAGTAGGCCTTCGACAGGGTCTCCTGGTCTTTTTTATGGGCGGCCCTGTCAAGGGTCGGAGTAGGCAAAGGGCTAATACAGGCCTTTAAAATGTTATACTTTAATCCTAGAGCAAGACTCTTTGTAAATGGGGTTCTCACAGACTCACTAGAAATAACTAGAGGTACCCAACAGGGTTGTCCAAGCTCCCCGCTGTTGTTTGCACTTTATATAGACCCCTTTTTACGGCAACTTGAAAGCAACAGGAGGATTAGGCCTATCGAATCTCAAGGTGGGAACACTAAAACTTTGGCCTATGCTGACGACATTGCGATAGTCACCCCTGATCCTGAAATAGCCATGGCTGAGATAGAGGCGGAAGCGATGAGATTTGGGCAACTCTCGGGGTATTCTCTTAATAGCACCAAAATCCAAATTGTTTGCAATAATATAAGTATGGCTAATAACGCTAGACAGGTAGAAAAGGCCACATATCTTGGGGTCGATATTCTGGCTAATGTCGACAAAATTGTCGATGGCAATATTGATCCTTTGATCGCTAAAACTAAAACTGAATTAATGAGACTACATAATAAACACTTGTCGATTATCGGCAGATGCAACATAATTCAAATGCTTTTTTTCCCCAAATTTTTGTATTTTTTAAGGGCAATCCCTTTAGAATTTTCTACTCTATGTTTGAAAAAGATTGAAGACTTATTTTCTCGTTTTATTTGGGCATATGAAAAGCCGAGGAGAGCATATCAATTTTTATCTTTACCAAGAGAAAGGGGAGGTTTGGCTCTACCAAATATTAGATTATATTATTGGGCCACTACCCTATTATCTAATCTAACCCTCATATCTGAAAAGCCAATAAATAGTATCATGGAGGAAATACCAACACCTATAGAGCTTATAATGGGCAAAGACGCATGGGGGTGGCTTTGGAGATTCCTGAACGACAGCCATTACAAGAAGGTCCGCTTTAAATCATTAATTGGCGGGCATAGAATTATGAGATTAGTTCGAAAATTGTTGGGGCTGGGCCGATTGAATTACTACACGCCGATAGATAATAATCCTAACTTGCCGGAAATTTTTAAAGATCCAATTATTAAAAGATGGCGTGATACCGGCCTGTCCAAACTTGGCGATTTTTACTCTTTAACCGACATAGTTAGCTTTGATAACCTTAAGGAGATATATAATTTAGATTGGAGACACTTCTATAAATACCTCCAGATTCGAGATTTTCTAGGTAAAAAAGGTGGAGGCTCAATTGGATTTACCAATAACGATATGATAGATAGGTTAAGGAAAAATAGACCGCTTTCTATTGGGGACGTTTATAGTTATTTTAACTCATTAATGTCGGATGATATGGAGGCTCGAGCAATAAAATGGAAAACAGAGATTGGCATTAAGGAAAACTTATTTTTTTATTCAGCTGAGTTAGCACAGAAAATCCTAATTCCAGCTCGGCTTCAGGCACAATACTAAAAATCCTGTTTTTCACTCTATTACACCCCCAAAAACATTTCTAACTGGGGGACTGGAAAAGGAACTCATTGCCCCCGATGTGCATTATACCAGGCGGATTTAAATCACATGTTTAGCTCATGTATTTCTTTAAGTAGTTTGAAACAGGAAATCTCTAATTTTTTTAAGAAAGTGCTAGGGGTTGACTATATTCTCACTTCGTCTTTGATTGGACTCGGGGTAGACCCGCAATTACAAGGGAAGCCAGGAGAAAAATTTGTGTTTATAGGTAGGGCGATATTGCGTTTATGTTTGGCTTCGGTGTGGTTGGATCCAACCCCCCCTAGTTTTCATCAATGGCTTTCTCGTCTATTGGCAAATTATAATTTTGAGAGAGCTATCTACGCAATGAGGGGATTACGGGCCCGATCTAAAGGCTTAAAAATTTGGGCACCGCTGACCAGATGGCTCGAGAAGTATTAGTGAAGTTTTTAATGAATTAATAACTAATCGAATGAGTACAACCTCTTATGGGTGGGGAGGGTGGGGTCAAGAGTGGGGGGTGGGGTAAACTAATAAAATGTGCATAATCTGTACACTTTTTTCTGATAATTTCTTGGTTGTCTTTTATGTTTTTTCTGTTTTTTTTAAATGAATTGTAATAATTGTATATTGTATAATTATGCACAAATAAAAAAAGAAAAAAAAAGAAAAAGAAAATGATGAAGCATCATAGTAAAGACTCAGGGGTATATTCACAAGAACGTGTGATAACTACCGCAAGAGTAGCATAACGCAACTTTCAATATTGCAGCCTAGCGCGGGAAAATAACCCTGTGTCAACGTGGAATTCACAACAAGGCGGTAGCATGCGATAGTCTGCCGAAACCTGGGACAATGTCCGCGATACAACCACCACGATGGAGATAAAAACACAAACCACGCGATGGGCCAAAGCGCGATGAGGAAATCAGCGACAAGCAGCGCCAGGCCTACAACACACACCTGGCAGGCATCAACAATCACCATAAAAGTAGAAAATACACCCACACACAAACTGACCGACACCCAAGCACCATGGAGGCAGCCGGAGCAGGTGCAGAGGACGAGCGCAACCCCACAAGCACCCCGGACGACCAGCCTGGGACCTCGGGGACAGGGAAGGGCAAGGACAAGAAGACCAGGAAGACCAAGTTCAGTCTGCAGGCGAAAAGGATCATAGTCACGGAGGTGATGGAACACCATCAACAACTCTTCGTCACCTCCAACGTGTCATTGGGCACCAAAAATGGAATATGGTGGGACATCGTCGACAAGGTGAATGCCGTCGGAGAGCACAAGCGGACAATGGACGAGGTCAAGAGGAATGACATCAAGCGGAAGACCAAGGAGAAACTCAGCGCCAACCAGAAGGCAGCAACGCAGACCGGAGGTGGGGGCCCAGCGCCACAGCTGGAGCTGGATGACATGGAGGAGCTGGTGTCGACAGTCATCAGTATGGATACTGTGGCCGGAGTCGGGGGACCGGACACTGCTCGACAGGACACAATACAAGTGCAACAGGGCGAGTGACCACCAGGTACTGGGGGGACGGGGGAGATGGCCACAATGGCACACATGAACAAGCAAGCAGGGCACAGTGCACACCCACAATGACCCTGGGTCCTCGCCCAGACCCACAGACTGTCACAATGTACAATGCCATGCTGTCTGAATGTCAACCTGTACCATGCGGCTACATGCATGTGGACACATTGTAATACACCATCTCCCCTTCACATCGCATGGGCATCGTCAACACCTCCTGCAGAGCAGTCACAGCCACTCTTCACTGATGACGAGGAAGAGGAAAACACCAGCATCGACACCCAAACCATCCAAGACATCATTGACCTCATCCGCCAGCAACCTCAAGGATCAGGGCAGCCCAGCTACATCCATGAGACCCCACCCACCACCCAGACCACCCAGCAGGAGGCACCCACAGCCCAGGCACTCTCCCAAGACCCCCAGGAACAACAAATGGCCTTCCAATGCCATGTGCTGGAGGGCCAGAGGGAGACGGCCGAGCAGGTGCGGGTGGGGTTCGACCTCATGGCTACCAAGCTGGACGCCATCCTTGGGTGTCTATGTCCGCCCCATGGTCTCCAACGAGCCCTGACTGACATCGCTGGAGTCATGACGCGGAGGGAGGAATACCTGTCCGCTCAGAGTGGCCCCAGCGATGCCAGCCGTGAGCTGGCACACATGCGGAGGCTCATGGAGGACATGGTGCAGATGGAGGCAGAGAGGATGGCAGCCACCGCTGCACATCAGCGAAATGTAGCTGGGATTTACCAGGCCCTGCATGTCTACATCATAGCCTTGCTGCCACAAGGCGTGGCGATGATGAATGCTGCTGCCCCCACACCATCCACATCTCCGCCCCCTGGTGTGTCAGTGCCTCACAGTGCGGCAGGTGTATCCACTCAGGCACCTGATGTGTCACTGCCACACAGTGCGGCTGACAATCCTTCTCCGGCCCCTGATGTGTCAGTGGCACACAGTGCTGCAGCCGGAACTGCAACACCCACAGGTGGGGCAGAGCACACATCCGGGGACGAGGACGTGGATGGGATTGAGATCAGAAGGAGGTACTAGCATTCATTTCCGCCACTTTGCCTGTTTCTGCTTGGTGCCGCACATGGCCTCAAGAACTACCACTGACCCCCGATACACTCCGATGCACTCACCTTGGACAGCGACATGGATTGCCACATCCTGTTTGACGACCATTGACACGGCGGACAGACTGCGGACTGTACCCTTCCCCTTCTGCAGTACAGGTCATCCCCGGATGTACACTGGCTGGCCCTCCATGGGCCCATATTGTGTAGTGTGCTCGGCATTGCCCTGTACCGCTCCAGCTGCATGAATGCACTGGATGTGCAAATAAACATCCAGTGACGCACTGCTGTGTAATGTCTTACGTCATTCATGTATGGATGTGTGGATGAATGTGGGGACAGTGCCTTCCCTTGCGTCAATGATGTTCATCCTGTGGGATGCCAGTCAGAGGATGCGACATTGCATTTTGTGTACCGGGTCCCGTGAACACTACAACAGGGACACACGCATCAGTCACTTCCTTGTCCGGACATGGGCTGGACCACGCCCAGATCCCACGAGTCATTGTTGAAAGCCCTGCGCTGGTCCGGCGTACGGCAGGCCAGACCACTCCACTTATGCCCCGAGGGGGGGGCCCTCATTCCTACCCTTCGCAGCCGTACTCGCTGGCGGTAAGCGGGTCACTGGTCTAGTTGTCAGCATGTCACAGCCACTCCCTGAGGGCAGGTTTTCACACACACCACACCCATCCGGCACAGGCGTCACAGGCCATGTGACTCTGCCAACATAAGGGACCGATGACGTCACATTCCCCTCTTCCGGTGGTGACTGGATGACGGACGCTCCACGGTTCGCACTCATATAGGGCCCATGAGTTGTTGCGCACAGGGTTAGTGGCATCCGAGGCCTTGAGTATGGCACGGGCCTACCACCACATGGTGCAGACTGGGGTTGCACAGGGTTAGTGGCACACGGGGCCTTGCAGACGGCACAGGCACCCCACCACGGGACAGTGACTTTGGGTGCACTGAGTCAGTGGCACCTTGAGCTGCTGAGCGGGTGTGCAGCCTGCGATGATGCCCCGTCCCGGCGGTCCGGACAGCTCAGGTTTTGTGTGCCCTGCTGGACCGCAGTGTAGGCCAGAGCCAGTGGGCAGCGCGGGCCTACCGCCATGTGGCGTCGCTTCCGGGATCCCAGAGTTGGTGGCACCCATTGGGCTGAGCGGGTGTGCAACCTGCGATGGTGCCGGGTGCACTGGTATGTCCTCTGCCATGGAGTAATCAAGACCCAGCACCAAACGTAAGACCTGGTGGCCTGCGGAGTGGGGCTGCATGATGTGGAGGGTGCCATGTCCGAGGGCCCCGGGCTTGTGGCTTGCAGCGGCACGTGGTGGGACCTCCTGTCTATGCGCCGGTGGCAGAAGGTGAGCATTGAGGCCTGGGTGTGCATGGGCGGGCATGCTTCGATGGGCGGCGGGAGGGGTGGGGGTGCCTCTGCCTGGTTGTGCATGGGCGGGCAGGCGATGTTGTCTTGTGCAAGTGTGTGTACTGTGCCAGTCATGTATCTGGGCTCTGTTTCAGCTGACGGCTCTGACTCAGATGTGTGACCTGGTGTCCTGCTATGCATACCGGCACGTGGTTGGGGACATACCGGTGGCAGCAGGTGAGCAGTGTGGCCTGGGTGCGCAGGGGCGGCACGTTCTCTCTCTCTCTCCCTCTCTTCCTCTCTCTCTCCTCTTCTCTCTCTCTCCCTCTCTTCCTCTCTCTCTCTCGCCCTCTCTTCCTCTCTCTCTCCTCTTCTCTCTCCCTCTCTTCCTCTCTCTCTCTCCCTCTCTTCCTCTCTCTCTCCTCTTCTCTCTCTCTCCCTCTCTTACTCTCTCTCTCTCTCCCTCTCCCTCTCTTCCTCTCTCTCTCCTCTTCTCTCTCTCCCTCTCTTCCTCTCTCTCTTCCTCCCTCTCTTCCTCTCTCTCTCCTTTGCTCTCTCTCTGTCCTCTGATGTGCGCAGGACACACCTTCTCATCATGTTTTTTGTCTTACAGGCTGTGACCTAGGTATTGTCCCGAGGGGAGCGGCCATGTGCCTTCATTTCATTTCGTTGTTCATTTTAATAAAGTTTCATTTGTTGCTTCGAAAGTGAATGTGTGCTGCTCATTTCTGTGACAACACATGGATGTCACCAGTTGTGATTGTGCGGCATCAAGCGGAATATTTTGTACATGTTTGGGTGTGGCTGATGTGGCATGTCTTTGGACTGGGGGGTGCCAGGGAGGGGTGGTCCTGGGGGTGGTGGCGGTGGGTGTTGTGGCCCGCTGGTTGTCCGGGCCGCATGATGAGTGGCTCCATGGCATCTGTTGCCCTTCCGATGTAGCCCTGGGCTGTGCTCCCTTTTGGTTTGCAGGCTGCCGTCCGACTTTACACCAGGTCAGAGCAGGTGTAGATTTCCTGGTGCTAACGCGCCTTATCGCCTGTTTTGTGTTTTTATCGCTGATGTGGCTGGTCGTTGTGAATGTTGAGGTGTGATGTTGTCGCGCCTTTTGGCACGGGAACGCCCACTCTGCATCTCATTAGCGATAGTTGCGCGGGTCCTCTGTGGCGATGTTTTTTGCGGCTGCTATCGCGGGTAAACTGGTGCTGTGGGCTGTTAACACCGGCTTGTGAATGGGGAGGTAAATTTATCACGACTTTGGCTGTGATGAAGTGCCGTTAATTCGGCGATAGCTCCTTGTGAATATGCCCCTCAATATTTTGGTAGCAGGGCTGTTTTTTTCCCCCTGCCACTGTCTGAAGTTCCTAATGTTATTATTATTGCTTTTCCTTAGTACTTTTCTGCAGTAGTGCTCGTCTGAAGCACTTACCTCGCTCCAAGAAGCATTCAGCATCCGGCATGCATGTGTGGAGGATACGGGTGGTGGGTGGTTCCTCGTCATATATGCCACCATCATGTTTCCAAAATATAGGTGTGCTGCTCCTAGTGTACTGCTGTGTATTGCTGAGGCAGTGTATAAGCATAAATTCACAGCAACAGCGGAGCAGTCAGGAAGTTGTAGATGCACATATATGTGCACGAAGGAAGCATGTCCATTATATATGTGCAGATGCTGTGCATGAGGATAACATATGTTATTCAGCTGTGGCATAGAAAGTGATAAAACAACATTAACTAGGTGTGTCCTCAATACCTGTTTATTGGTTTCTTCAATTGGATGTTCTTGCTTTCTGAAAGGTCACCAAGGTTCCTTATCTGAGTAGGGAGCACATTTTAAAGGTTTTGCAGCCTGGACAGGCTAAGCTTTTAACTTAGGACTTTCTGTACATTTAACTATTAATTTGGTATTAAGTAGAGACTTTGACTGTGGTGATATGTATGAAGTTTTATCTTGGTAGTGCAGAGTTCCTCAAATACGCTTTTCTTCCAAATCATAGCAAGTGCTGAGCACCTAGGGCTGTCTTGGTTTAATCTTCTGGTTTCAGATTAAGTTGCTCTGTGGTGTTTTGTATCTGTTCTTGACTGTGAAGCAGCTGTTCAGGGACAGCAAAATAGAGGGTAATATTGTAGTCCAGATATGAAACCAAAATTGCGTAGTTTGCCTGAATCTAGAGAGAAAAGGCCAGTAAATGCAAGGTTCTCCTGAAGGCTTTTAGTCAATAGAAAGTAGTCTTTCCAACCTCATTTATTTGGAGTTCAAGGCTGAAGTCGAATTCCAGAGTTAGCCCTGTGAGTGTTGGTGAACATGGTGTGCCAATTTACATATGCCAACAGTGTGCAGACAAAGAGTGTATTTCTGGTTTTCCAGGGTTTGGTCTCATGCGGTTTTTGGTCATCCAGTTGGGGATGGCTCACAGGCAGGAATTGGGTAAACTAGGGAAAACTACAAGCAGGAGAAATTTGAATTTCACAACCTGAGAAGATCATTCGCTGACCAGCTGCTTTTCACACCTTTGTCCGGTGAAGATTTTTACCTTCAGATTTGCTCAATATTTTGGAGCTCAGATTCTTCCAGCAGGGCAAGGCTGCAAGCTGTATCCAAAGAGAGCTCCACAAGGCTGGATACCTTCTCTGCGATGTCCAACTGATTTGGATTTGCTGCTGTGGAAAAGGTCTGAGCGACAGTGCATGTTAGAAATGGGGGTCTCTAGTTGGCAATGGTTTGCACCTTTCTTCAAGTAGGGACCCTTCTTCCTAGTCATGGTGAGAGGGATACACTTCTAAAATAACCCATGCTCACCCCATTGGTAGCTTGGCACAAGCAGACAGGCTTATCACAGAGGCAGTATGTAAAGCATTTGTGTACACATACAGTAATACAGAGAAAACACAACACATGGACAACACACCAGTTTAGAAAAATAAGTAATCTTTATCTAAACCAAAATAGACCAAAACGACAAAAATCCACGATACAATAATCAAAATATGACTTTTAAAGGATAGAAACAGTTCTGTCCATAGCAAACTATAGATGCAACACTTTCAACACAAAGTACCTTGGATGCGTCACAATCATAAACAAAAACAGCTGCAGGGAAGGTGATGCGTCGGTCCCTTACATCCATGGAAGGTGATGCATCGGTTCCTTGCTCCAGGGGAGGTGATGCGTCGGTTCCTTACTTCCACGCAGGGGAGGTGATGCGTCAGTTCCTTACTGAAGGGGAGTTGATGCGTTTCTTACTGCTGCCCCGGCGTTCTTATAGACTTGGTGCCCCGGTGCGATGCGTGAGGATCAGGGATGCTTCAGTTCTCGATGCGGAAGCGGCAACGGCTCTGCATTGGTCTTGATGGAGCAGGAATTCGAGAAACGAAACCTGCTCAAATTAATACCCCCATAATACGTACTAACAGTAACTAGTAATAGAAAATTAACGTACACCTTACATGAACACGAGGGAAAACTGCTGAGGCATGTTGAAAGTCCAACACTGCTGTACTTATATCCCTGACAAAAGTAAAGGAATTGAGGGATATATAAGAAATATTACGAAATTACATAAAGACTTGACCCAACTGGAGGTTGACGGTGTTTGGGAGAGACTTGGTAAGAGTTTCTCTTCTGTAGGTAAATGGTTTTCTACCTTTGGAAGTAGTTTAGTAGGAAAAATAATAATACCACTTATTTCGGTGGCAATAATAGTCTTAGTGATAATAACAACATATAAATGTTATAAGTGTAAGAAGGGGAAAAAGGAAATGACAGAATGGGAGAGTAAACAAAGAGCGAGAAAGAGGAAAAGAGAGGAAATTGAGCTAGAGGAATACTATAAAATGATGAAAGATATAGATGAAAGTGCCATAAAAAGAGAGACGATTACAGAGTTCTAGATAAAATGAAGATGGCACTCGGTATGGTAGGTATTTTATGATGGCTCCAGAAAGCCATCAAAGGGGGATTGATGGAGAAGGAATTCGAAAAACGCAACCTGCTCAAATTAATACCCCCATAATATGTACTAACAGTAAGTAGTAATAGAAAATTAACGTGCACCTTACATGAACACGAGGGAAAACTGCTTTGCGCATGCATGCACTAACGTGAATTAACGCATGAAAGAACTAAAATTGTAGTTACATTATGCTTTGAAACAAAACGAGAAATAATGCATGACTAGGCCGCATGTGCATTTCGTAGTTTGCATGTTGTAGCTTGTTTTGAATTAATAAATAATGTCGTTTTGCATAAAGCTATGCTAGGAAATATTTAACGAATATGTGACGTTACAACGCGATCAAAATGATCGCGGTACGTTACGTCACAGTTTTTACAATGCAAGTTGTTACAACGACTTGCGCTGGAGGGCGCTGGACTTAGGAATAGTATGATTTACTATTCCAACACCAGTCTACGTACAGTAGGGAAGGTGTTGGAATAGTAAATCGTACTATTCCTTAGGTTAGAGCGCCATCCAGCGCAAGTCGTTGTAACGACTTGCGTTGTAATACCCGCGATGTAAAGGCATTGCGATGCAATGCCCGCGTGGTAATGGATGTCTCCCATATTTAACAGGGAATAGAACAAAGGTGGGTGGTAAACAGTGAAAATTACATTATCATATAATTAATGAATGTTCATTTTCTATTCATTATAGTGGGTTGGATGAACTCCATGTTTTCTTATATTGTCCAAAGTAAAGGCGGGTTGGAAAATAGAATAAATGCTGTTCAGACAAAAGCACGCTGAAACCCTGAGCACAGTAGAGGAGATGAAAGAGGGTGAAGGCCGATGTGATGATCGTCTGCCAAACTACGTGCTGGGTCGTGGGACAGAAGGACATTTACTGAAGACATTGCTTGAAATGTATAAAATTGTAACCTGTAATCGATCATGTGAATGTACAAGTGGTGGGAACGGGCATAAAACAAAGAATAAGCTTAAGGGTGAATGAAGTCATCATGGTGTGACATTCCACCCCCAAAGTCCAACAATCAACTGTCTAGTTACGCTGAATGTTTCAAACTGATGTGGGACGGGCATGTAATTTTAGGGTATAATTGGGGTGCCTTTAGGGGTGTGGTTAGAGTCGTAGGTGGAGAGGCTGAGAGAGGGGAGATGTGTCGCAGTCCGTCGGTTTGAAGAGAGGCCTAGCTGTTTTCTGTCCTGTCCTGATCCTGTCCCTGAAATCTTTGTCCCCTGACTCTATTTCGGGGGATCCCCACCACCACTTAGGCCTGAGGGGTGGTTTTCACTACAAATGCGCTGGGTTTGTATTATTCTAACTCGTTTTTTGCATAATTTACTTGCGAATGTATTATTGTCTCTGAAACCTTTGTCTCTTTATCTATCCACTCCTTCGTGCAATATTGTCATTGCTTATTGATGAGTTTTGTTCCATTTGATTTGCTGATGTTTTCTCTCCCTTTGTGAGTTCACTGTTTGCATTTGTGACCGTATGCATTTGAGCATTTTATTCTATGATTTTGAGATAAACTTTATTAACTTCAACGAGAGTCTGTGGTTATTTAGTTTATAAATGATTAGTTAGATAAAAGAGTATCATTACCATCAACTATTCAACTAATTGGTCCATCGGCCAAGTAGAGGAAGAGTTGATTGATGAATCAGAAAGGTATTGGGAAAAAATGCCATATATCAACAGATATGTGAAGGAGAATTGAACTTGTATAAAAATTGACCCCAGTGCATCAGGGATTTGGGTGAGTGTGTATGGGCCATTGTTCTGCTATATTATTGAGTATTGATCCCTGATTAGGCATTGGCTGGATCAGTTTCCTGGTAGCAGAGGATGGTTTGATTATTGATCAGTTTGGTAATGATTATTGATTTTATGTTTTAACTCAAAAAAGTTAGTGTCCTGTACTATGTTGTCTAGAAGTACAGGTACGGAGTTACCTGAGGAATCCCGGGAATGGAATTAGCCTGAAATAGGCAGAAGAAGAGTGTGATAAAGAAATCACACTGCAGAAGTACTTTGTTTGTTGTGATAATACCGAAGAAACGGAGGGCTGAAGGTGTTATATTTAGGGAAATTTCGTATGTGAGTAGAGTGTCTGAAATAGTGAAGTGTCCACTTCCGAAACTCTAGCCTTATCCCCAGGGGACTACCAAGACCTCTTTTAACACCAAAAAGTCCTCTTGCGAAATTTTGGCCTTATCCCTAGAGGAGTAATAGGTCCACCCGGAGCTTGTTTGAAGAGTAAAATAGCGCTGAGCGTTATTAAGACTCGTAGTGAAGAAAACCTCTTCGAAAAACTATCTCTTTATTTAGTGGAACAGGCAAGGTAGCATTCTTTTATGTTGTTACTAATCGAATCTTTGATTAAGAGTGCTTAGAAAAATATTGCCGTATTATTTTGTAAAGGGAGGGTCAGTAGAAGGAGTAATACTGACGTCAGAAAAGCTGCGCTGGTATTGGACAAGCAGCGGGCGTGTACTGAGTTGTGATTGGTTGGTTGGTGTGAGCCGCGCTTCTATTGGTTGAGACTGTGCTTACGTAGTGGTGTTCTGATTGGTTGGTTGGTGTGTGGTTGGTGTGTGTCGCGCTGGTATAGGACAAGAGCTGATGAATAGAATAAGTGGAATTATGGAAAGGTTTCCTTGTTTGTTTTGTTGAAATACGTTAATGTAATAAGTCAGGAAAATGAAGACAATTTTTAAGAAGGATAAACCGATTGTGACTAGAGAAGGAATTCTTATTCCCCGTCCAGGGACGCCTGCTTCCTATATGATGTTAGAGCAAGGATATCAAACGTGTACATGGTTGGAGAATTGGGCATAGTATACAAAGGATGATGGTGTTTTAGTTTTTCCACAGCATGGTTAGTTTAATATGGGGATTTTGCAGAATTTGAGAAATAGAATGAATTCATTAGAGCCGAATCCCAGACCTACACAGTATGAAGCATTAGAGGAATGGAAATGGAAGCCATGGTGAGAGAGAAATATCGAGGAGGTAGGAGATATAGAAATTTTATGTCAAGGTACCCTTTTGAGAGAAGAGAAGACACAATGAAACGATGGAGGAGAGCTGTGGTAACCGAGGGTTTGTATCCAGTTTTAGTTGCTGATGAACAGACAGGAGGCAAATGTAAAGAGAAAAAGAAAATATAGAAACCTCAAGTGCAAGAGATGGTGTAAATGATTCTGATGATGAGTTATTAGAGAATATTATGACCTAAAGACCCCCGCCATATCAAGAAAATTCAGTTGAAGTGACCTCGAATGCACCCTTTATGTGAAATCTATTGATTCCACAGATTGCGGACATGGCTAGGATAATGAGAGAAAAAGAGTTTGAGATGCTAAACAAGGCAAATGTAGAGCAGATTCAGAAAATAAATCAGTTAAATTTAAATGCAGAAGCGTTAACGGTACCTATTACAATAGGTCCTGTAGTTCCTTTGTTTGGAGAAAACCCAAATACACCTAAAGTACATACATTAGCAGTTCCCATGGGTACTGTCAGGAGTGGAATGGAGACGATAGTTAATGAGAATAGACAGGCTGACACAAATATTACATTGTTAGATCTTCCAGTTTGTGAAATGATAACAGAAACCTCTAGAAGAGATATACAAATAAATCCAAAGAGAATAGGGACAAATGTCACTCCAATGACAGGGAGTTCAGCAGGTCCTTCATCAGAAGAATTGAATGATTGGATAAAAGAAAGGGAAAAGAAAGAAAAACAACCACAGAGTATAAATTTGAGTCAATTGAAGGTAGATTTGGAAGAAATGATTATTGGTACGATCAGTCCAGACAGATTAGGGACTTATCGAGATGATGAATTATTGTTCTTGTGTAAAAGCATTACTTGGAGAGCGAAGAATCTTCATGAGACAATATCTGAAGCTGCTAGTGAGTATGGAGTAGACATAGAAAAGTCAAAAGTGTTGCAGAAATCGTACAGATTGGCTTCTACTGAAAAGGATCTGGAGAGTTTGAATGCGTCTGGAAAAAGGTTACAGATAAAAGAGTTGATGAACATTTTGAAGAAATGGGGAGATGTAGAACGGTGGAGAAATAGAAGGGTAAGAAAGAAGGAAGAAACAGATAGTAAAGGAGTGTCTATGTTCCCTTTACAGGAAACAGAACAGGTTGAAAGGGCGTGTCCGATGAGAGAAGTACCATGTGGTGGATACGCTCAGGTTCCGTTGTCAAGACAGGATATATTGTCATTTACGAATGATTTTCCCAGACTAAGAGAGAAACTTGTAGAATGGTACAAACAGGTAGAAAGGTTTGTGAAGGTCTCAAAGGTTTTGTTAAAGGATTTAGATGGGTTGTTTGAAATTGTTGTTCCGGCAGACTTGTGGACAGAATGTAAGATCACTGTTTATTGGCCAAAAGAAGAATATCCTAGAGACCCTAAAACAGGAGCACCATCCGAGGAGGTGATGAAAAAGTATAATCAAGTAATCACTTACTTGAAAGGGAAAATTTCCCAAAAGGAAACAGATTGGGTGAAAATAGACCGAACGACTCTAGAACCAAAGGAGTCAGTGTATACCTTTTATGAAAGGTTGTTACAAGTATTTAAACAGTATAGTGGATTTGAAAATATTGGAGACAAGGATATGGGACATTTTGTGTATCGGTTTGTATTTGGATTGAAACCAGAGATTAGTAATATGATTCAGCAACATTTGATTTGTTGGCAGAGCAAGACAATAGATGACATTTTGAGATATGCAAAGTATTGTAGCAATGACATTGAGTCAAGACACAAGAAATTAAAGGAGAAAATGATGTGGGCACAAGTGAAGGTAGCAGAGCAACAAGAGGTAAATAGCAACTCCCAGACAGGTTATCAAATGAATAGCCAGAATCAAAATGGTCAGGTATTGAATGGAAGTAAAAATAGAGGTAAGATGAGTAAAGAAGAAGCTAAGAAGAAATGTCCTTGTCATGCGTGCGGAAAGATTGGACATTGGAAGAATGAGTGTAGATCTGCTCAAAAGAATAATGGGGTGACTCAAAATTTAAATCCACAGATGCAGAATAAGGTGGTTGTGAACCAGCAGCAGCAGCAGGTGGTTACCCCACAGTTACAGGTGCCACAAGCTCCTATGCCAAATAATGTGAATGCTCAGGTGCAGAGGTACGGTGTGAACACTGGATTTCACAGAGGTGACCAGATCGGTAAGAATCCAAGTGTGCAGGTGTTTCCGCAATATTGGTTGCAGTGCAATGAGTATGATTCAGACTCATCTCAATGACGGTGCCTGAGGGGGGAGGAAGAGTGCGTACTTGGCGCATCTTTGGCGGTAAATCAGTCAGGTCCATTTGTCGAAGGAAATGTGGAAGGAAATGATATTACATTCCTAGTGGACACTGGTGCTACCCGTTCTACTGTGAGAGCAGCAGAAATCCCAAACCTACCCCTCTCGGGAGAAACTATCCAAGTTGTAGGAGTTTCAAATAAGCAATTTAAAACCCCAGTCACAAATCAAATAGAAGTTCATATTGGAAACTTCAGAGACATGCATCGGTTTGTGGTATGTGATTCAAGTCCAGTAAATCTCTTAGGTAGAGATTTGCTATGTAAGATGAATTGTACCATCTATTGTACACCAGATGGTATTGCATTTCAGACTCCTGATGAGGATGTTGAATTCAAAATGATGTTGGCAAAGCAAGGGACAGAAGTGGATGAGTTGTTTTCACTTCTCACAGAAGAGAGTTTGCCTGAAGAATTGAGAAGTACAGTGAGGTCGGATGTATGGGATTTTACAGGAAAAGAAATCGGTCTAATGACAAACGTAGACCCAATTCAGGTTACAGTGAAAGAGGGTGCTGTGTATCCAAACCCTCCTCAGTACAAAATGAGTCCAAAAGTAATTACGGGTGTCACTCCTGTGATTGATCAAATGATTGAACAGGGAATTTTGAGAGAAATAATGTGTAGTCCTTGTAATTCACCCATTATAGGAATTAAAAAGCCAAGTGGGAAATATAGAGTAGTACAGGATTTAAGAAAGATTAATAAGATTGTAGTGCCTTGCTGTCCCATAGTACCAAATCCAGCAGTCATCCTTTACCAAATTCCATGCGACTCAGAATGGTACACAGTGATTGATCTGTGTCAAGCATTTTTCTCGATTCCCTTGCATCCGGAGAGCCAATATCTTTTTGCATTCCAGTTCAGAGACCGTGTCTTGGCATGGTGCCGAGTTCCTCAAGGGTATACCGAGAGTCCCTCAATCTTTAACCAGATTCTGAAAAGATGTCTGGAAACTTTGATCATGCCAGGAAATTCAGTTTTGGTTCAGTACATTGATGACCTACTTGTGGCATCAAAGACTCGAGAGGCATGTGTGACAGATACCATTGCCTTACTGAACCATTTGGCTGAAGGAGGAGACAAAGTGTCACCAGCAAAATTACAATTTTGTAAACAAGAAGTCCAGTATTTAGGACATAAAATCGAAAAGGGAGTCAGAAAGGTGACACCAGAAAGAATTAGCGTAATCAGACAAATGAACCCACCTACCACTCAGAAAGAAGTACGCATGCTTTTGGGAATGGTTGGATACTGTAGGCAGTGGATTTGTGGTTTCTCATTGATTGCAAAACCTCTACAGAGGTTGACACGAAAAGATGTGAAAGATTACAATTGTGTTGGATGATAAAAGCATGGAAGCCTTTACTACATTGAGAAACAGTCTTTGTCGAGCACCTGCATTGGGAATGCCAGCTTATACCAAGGAATTTGAATTGTATTGTTGCGAAATAGATGGATGTGCACTTTCAGTACTAACTCAGAAATATGGAATGGCACGACGTCCAGGAGCATATTTTTCTGCTACTCTGGATTCAGTGGCTGCAGCTAGGGGTGGGCGGAATTTGCGTAGTCGCGCTACGCAAAGCTCCACGAAATGGTAAACAATCTCAGCGAGCACGCAAAAGTTCAGCGAACACGCGGAATTGCTTGTTCCGCCTGTTCGCGATGCTTTTTTCCTGTTCCTGAACACGCATTTTGAAAGCGCAAACAAGCAAAAAACTCCGCGAAGCCGCGGATCGCGGAATTTTTGGCAATTTTGCGTTCTCCGCGGAACGCGAAATTACCCAAATTCCACAAATTCCGCAAGCGGAATGGAATTTACCGCCCAGGCCTAGCTGCAGCATTACCAGGCTGTTTGAAAGCAGTAGCCGCCACTTGTGTGAGCCTGGAACAAAGCGAAGCGATTGTGATGGGTTAACCATTCAAAGTGTAGGTGCCACATTCTGTTGAGATCCTTTTAACTCGAACCCGGACTTAATATCTAACCTCTAGTCGGCTGACTAAGTATGAGAGAGTGATTCTGGGTGCTGAAAATGTGACTGTGGTAAGGTGCACAACTGTAAACCCGGCAACTTTATTGCCAAGTTCTCGGTGTGAGGAAGTGAGAGAAGAAGCAGATCATGATTGTTTGGACATGACAGAACTGTGCACCAAACCCAGGTTTGATATAGAGGATGTTCCACTAGAAGAACCAGACTGTGAAATATTTGTGGATGGTTCATGTCTGAGAAATGAGAAAGGCGAATTATGTACTGCCTATGCTGTTTGCACCATAGCGGGAGTTCTAGAAGCATCCTGTCTAAAAGGGGTAAATTCTACTCAAATTGCAGAATTGATTGCTCTAATTAGAGCTTGCAAAATTTCCAAAAGTCTGAGGGTGACCATATTCACGGATAGCCAATATGGATTCGGGGTTGTCCATGATTTTGCACAGCTATGGATACAAAGGGGATTTCTGACTTCTTCAGGTTCTCCTATTCGTAACAGCAAAACTGTAAAAGAATTATTGGATGCTTTGCAATTGCCCAAAAGAATTGCAGTGGTCAAATGTGCCGCACATAAATCAGGAGATGATTATGTGACGAACGGCAACAGATACGCTGACCAAATAATGCGTTTCTGTGCACGAAATTTAATGGCTTTAAACAGATCAATTGAAAGGAAAAATACTGAATGCCATCTTTTGTTCACAAACATATATGAAACTTGGGATGAAGTGAGGCAGATGCAGGAAGAGGCAAGTGATGAGGAAAAAGAAATCTGGAAAAATTCAGGTTGTAGAAAACGAGCAGAAGGTGAAGTGTGGGTCTATTTTGATGAAAGACCAGTCCTGCCAGATTCTTTACTTTCCCATATGGCCAGGGTATATCATGGAATTGCACATATTGGAAGAGATGCAATGATCAGATTTTTTAAGCAGTCATGGTATAACCCGAGGTTCAGGGTCATTGCAGAGAGCCTTTGCCAGAGGTGCATAGTTTGTCAGAAACAAAATCCAGACAGAAAGACAGTTGTTAGTTGGGGACGAATTAGAAGAGCAGGAGGACAATTTACACGTCTCCAACTTGATTTTATTGAGCTCCCCCCCTGTAATGGGCTGAGATATGTGCTAGTTATTGTCTGTTTGTTCTCTCGTTGGGTGGAAGCCTATCCGACAAGAAGGAATGACAGCTTAACTGTTGCCAAACTACTTCTGAGAGAACTGATTCCTAGATTTGGATTTCCAGTCACCTTAGAGACAGATAGAGGAACTCATTTTAATAATGAGATAATTCGGATGATTTGTGCAGCATTGCAAATTGAACAGAAGCTGCATTGTGCCTATCGACCAGAAGCATCTGGAGTGGTTGAGCAATTAAACGGCACAATAAAATCTAGGTTAGGAAAGTTGTGTGCATCCACAACACTGAAATGGCCTGACGCTTTACCCCTTGTACTGATGAGTCTTAGAAGCATTCCTGACAAAAAGGCGGGTTTGAGTCCACATGAGATCCTAATGGGAAGAGCAATGAGACAAGCATACATTCCAGCGAACAAACTGATGAATATATCTGATGATCTAGTGCTTGACTATTGCAGAGGATTGGCTGATCTGGTGCGTTCTGTGTCTCGCCAGGTTGGAGAAGATGCCACAACAACACAGCTGAATCAAGCTCATGATCTGAGTCCTGGTGAATGGGTTCTTATCAAGAAACATGTGAGGAAATCGTTTTTTCGAACCCAGGTGGAGCGGTCCCTACTAAGTTATTCTGGTGACGACAACAGCGGTGAAGTGTGGTGGTCTGCTAAATTGGATTCATGCTAGCCACACCAGACGAGTCCCAAGTCCACTTGAAAGACAAGAGCAGCAACTGGTAAACAAAAGTGAAAGACCAGAGGTGGAAGTGTGTGAAGCTGAAGAATCTAGAATAGCAGATTCTGAAAAACAAACTGATGATGAACAGCCGAGCACAAGTCAAGTAAAGTGGGCACCAGTTACTGGGTCTCGAGAAACCGCTGTAGAACCAGAAGTAGGTGAAACTGCTATTGAACCAGGAGAAAGTGAGTTTGCTATTGAACAAGGAGTCAGTGAAGTTATTGTGGAAACAGAAGAAGCAGAAGTTGCTGAAGAACAGAGAGAAAGACAGATAGAAAAAAGGCCAAATAAAAGAACCTGTGAACAAGATACAGATGGTGAAAAAGTAGTCCAACCTAAGAAAGCAAGAAAAGGTGATAATTGGCCAGGTGGAGTTAAAAGACTGAAATACACTCTTGTAAGGAGAAAATCAAGAAAGAGACAAGAGCAAAGTAATGAGGTCTCAAGTCAGACAGACCAAGAAGAGTCAGGAGAAGATTTAGTGCGAAAAACAAGTAGAGCAAGAATTCCAAGAAGAAAATATACAGCACCAGAATGGACCTACGTGATCTTGGAAGAAATTGAAAGCTCAGATCAAAGTGAAGAAAGAGACAAATCAGACACTGAACATGTGGATGAAAGCAAACTAAGACCACCTTAAAGAACTGTGACAAAAACTAAGGTGCAGCATTTGTCAGTTGGAAAAGGAAATAAAGATTCTGAGGACCTAAAGAAAAGAAAAGAAAATCAAAAGAAAAGGGGTGAAGAAGAAAGCCTGAAGTGTAGGATTACACTATATTTTTCTTAGAATTTTTAGAGTTTTTAGTAAAAGCTTAGTGTTTATAGATTTAGAATTTTATATTTTTGGTAGAATACAAAATGGCTAAAGAAAAGGTGACTGAACATCCAAAATTTAGTCTAAAATGTAGATGTATTAGAGCTTGCTTATGTAGTGTCTTGCTATTAACATCTATGTGGGTATTACTAACTGTCCTTATACCTAGCCTAATGATAACTAATAACGGAAATAATACTAATGATATGACAAGTAAAAGAATGAATTATGTTACTAACGGAATACCAAATTCTAACATAGAACAAAAGGATGGAAACATTTTCCATCATGATAAATCAATTAGTGATTTCTCGTTAAATGTGTTTACTAAATTGTTGTATGAATACATTGATACGATGAATGTGAGTGATTGTTATGTATGCATGCAATTACCTACGTATGTCTCAGAGGGGGTGACGTACCATCACCTTCCTTTAACATATGGCGTGTCTTGTAGTGTCCTAACGAGTTTGTTTTATGTAACGGGGAAGCTCGAGTACCACTACTCTAATATAGATTTAGTGTTTTCAGAAATACCTATTATTAAAGAACTTAATAAGGTTTTGAGTAGTAAGAATACACACTATATGGGAGAGTTCTTCCATATTACTAAAGCTTTAGATGTAGAATATGCTTACAAAAATAATTTAACATGTAGTTTGCAGGTTGAAGAAAAGTTATTTATAGAATTAGTAGAAAGTAGAAGAGAAAGTTTCCAGAGAAAGTTGTTGAACAGAAGTCACAAGTTCCACCATGGGCTTTCAGGGAAGGAAATTATGAGAAAGGCAAAACCTACGCTGCAATGTCTCTGGACTGGCCTCAGAAGGGAAAAATATGTTTGCTTAGAATGAAGACTAATTATAACAATTATTTTATTGGAACTAGTGAGTGTGAGCATACTTTCCAAATTACTGGAGGTTTGAGATTGAAGGGTGGAACTGATCCTGTGTTTCCAGGAATTTATTATGTGTGTGGTAAGAAAGCCTATTATAGGTTGCCTGCGCATTAGTATGGTAGTTGTTATTTTGCAATTGTTTTCCCCAAGGTCTACCATGTGGACTGAAACAGCAATAGACTAAAAGAAATAAATCATTGACTAACACGTAACAAGAGAGCAAGTTTCTCAGAAATAGTAGGTGATATTTTTGGTGCACTGATACCCTCAGTTGGAGTCGTCTTGAATTCGCACAGAATTCGAAAATTGTCCACAGTGGTTGAACGTTTATCAACAGATAATGCTGGTGGGTTCTTAATGATTGACACATAAATGGTTGCAATAAGATCTATGGTTTTGCAAAATAGACTTGCCTTTGATATTTTATTGGCAAAGGAGGGTGGAGTCTGTGGCATGTTGAAAGTCCAACACTGCTTTACTTATATCCCTGACAAAAGTAAAGGAATTGAGGGATATATAAGAAATATTACAAAATTACATGAAGACTTGACCCAACTGGAGGTTGACGGTGTTTGGGAGAGACTTGGTAAGAGTTTCTCTTCTGTAGGTAAATTGTTTTCTACCTTTGGAAGTAGTTTAGTAGGAAAAATAATAATACCACTTATTTCGGTGGCAATAATAGTCATATATATGTTATAAGTGGAAGAAGGGGAAAAAGGAAATGACAGAATGGGAGAGTAAACAAAGAGCGAGAAAGAGGAAAAGAGAGGAAATTGAGCTAGAGGAAGACTATAAAATGATGAAAGATATAGATGAAAGTGCCATAAAAAGAGAGAAGATTACAGAGTTCTAGATAAAATGAAGATGGCACTCGGTATGGTAGGTATTTTATGATGGCTCCAGAAAGCCATCAAAGGAGGGATTGATGGAGCAGGAATTCGAGAAACGAAACCTGCTCAAATTAATACCCCCGTAATACGTACTAACAGTAAGTAGTAATAGAAAATTAACGTGCACCTTACATGAACACGAGGGAAAACTGATTTGCGCATGCATGCACTAACATGAATTAACGCATGAAAGAACTAAAATTGTATTTACATTATGCTTTGAAACAAAACGAGAAATAATGCATGACTAGGCCGCATGTGCATTTTGTAGTTTGCATGTTGCAGCTTGGTTTGAATTAATAAATAATGTCATTTTGCATAAAGCTATGCTAGGAAATATTTAACAGGGAATAGAACAAAGGTGGGTGGTAAACAGTGAAAATTACATTATCATATAATTAATGAATGTTCATTTTCTATTCATTTTATTGGGCTGGATGAACTCCATGTTTTCTTATATTGTCCAAAGTAAAGGTGGGTTGGAAAATAGAATAAATGCTGTTCAGACAAAAGCACGCTGAAACCCTGAGCACAGCAGAGGAGATGAAAGAGGGTGGAGGCCGATGTGATGATCGTCTGCCAAACTACGTGCTGGGTCGTGGGACAGAAGGACATTTACTGAAGACATTGCTTGAAATGTATAAAATTGTAACCTGTAATCGATCATGTGAATGTACAATGTATGAGGTGGTGGGAACGCGCATAAAACAAAGAATAAGCTTAAGCGTGAATGAAGTCATCATGGTGTGACATTCCACCCCCAAAGTCCACCAATCAACTGTCTAGTTACGCTGAATGTTTCAAACTGATGTGGGATGGGAATGTAATTTTAGGGTATAATTGGGGTGCCTTTAGGGGTGTGGTTAGAGTCGTAGGTGGAGAGGCTGAGAGAGGGGAGATGCATCGCAGTCTGTCGGTTTGAAGAGAGGCCTAGCTATTTTCTGTCCTGCCCTGATCCTGTCCCTGAAATCTTTGTCCCCTGACTCTATTTCGGGGGATCCCCACCACCACTTAGGCCTGAGGGGTGGTTTTCACTACAAATGCGCTGGGTTTGTATTATTCTAACTCGTTTTTTGCATAATTTACTTGCGAATGTATTATTGTCTCTGAAACTGTTGTCTCTTTATCTATCTACTCCTTCATGCAATATTGTCATTGCTTATTGATGAGTTTTGTTCCATTTGATTTGCTGATGTTTTCTCTCCCTTTGTGAGTTCACTGTTTGCGTTTGTGACTGTATGCATTTGAGCATTTTATTCTATGATTTTGAGATAAACGTTATTAACTTCAACGAGAGTTTGTGGTTATTTAGTTTATAAATGATTAGTTAGATAAAAGAGTATCATTACCATCAACTATTCAACTAATTGGTCCATCGACCTAGTAGAGGAAGAGTTGATTGTTGAATCAGAAAAGTATTGGGAAAAAATGCCATATATCAACAGATATGAGAAGGAGAATTGAACTTGTATAAAAATTTACCCCAGCGCATCAGGGATTTGGGTGAGTGTGTTGTATGGGCCATTGTTCTGCTATATTATTGAGTATTGATCCCTGATTAGGCATTGGCCGCGCGCTGGATCAGTCTCTCCAGCCGCGGTCCCAAGATGCTTTATTTCTTGCAGCCGCACAGCAGGGCCTGGGTCAGAATCGATGCGGTGATCTTCGGACTTCGGAGATCGGTGCGCGGGATTCGGCATGCAGCGATTTCTCCAGCCGCGGGCAGGCGCTGCGTCGGTTTGTTCGACGATGCGTCGGAAACAGCTGCGGATGCGTCGTGCTTCTTGAAGTTGCATTTCTTTTCCAGCCTCCAACAGCAGGAATAACCTCCAGAGGCCCAGCTCAGCAACAGGCATAGTACTGGAGGACTGTCCACTGCTTCCTGAGTAATGCCAGGAAGTTAATCGCATCTGAGATTCAATGATTGATGGAAAGCACTGTGTTTTCCATGGAGATAACATACCTCAATTAGTGTTTTGTGAATGGGGTCCTCCAACATAAATATGGCAGATGTCGCAACCACCAAACTCAATGTTGTCCCACTGTATTTACATCTGACAGACTTACCGGCACCTTGGCAGCAACTGGCAGTCTAATTAGGGACTCTCCAATTTCCAGGTGACTTCAGGGCTTGAGGACACACCCTGACTGCCTTGCACTTTAAAACGCACCTCACACTTCTGCAGCGCAGGACTCACAAGCACCTTGGCAGCAACTGGCAGTGTATTTAGGAGCACTCCAAGCCCCAGGTGACTTCGGAGCTCGAGGACATCCCCACCACCTCTCACTTTAAAACGTGCCTCACACTCCTGCAGCGTGGAACTCACCGGCACCTTAGCAGAAACAGGCAGTGTATTTAGCTGCACTCCAAGCCTCAGGTGACTACGGGGCTCGAAAACATGCCCCTAACACCTTTTACTTTAAAACGTGACTCACACTCCCTCAGCATGGGATGCGCATGGATCGTGCCCGGGTGAAGTCTTAGCCACAAGTGGACCCGTCCATGCTCTGCAGAGCCCAGAGGAGGCTGGACTCAGCCACCCCCCCTTGGTTTTGCTCCTAAAGATACTTTTAACTTCAACTGTGAGCTATTTTTTAAGTGTCACCTGTGACTGTAATTGGCTGCCAGAACTATCAAAACCCATTTTGTTGCGTACCACCGACCTCACTGTTGTTCCCCTACAAGTATAGTAGAATGGTTAAGTGAAAGCTAGGTCCTAATATGGAGGGGTAGCTGCAAAAAAAAAAAATCAGCATGTTAGATGGGTATATTGAAAAGGCTGTGGTGCCATCAATAAAGAAATTCTTATTGCAGATATGTGGTTATCAATTATCACTTTGCCCAATGACAGTGGGGCTTCCCTTATTTCACAACCTGAACCCATGAGCCAGAAGGCTGATAATCCTGATTTGGATGAGGGAACCTTGAGTAACTATATGCTAGGTCAGGAATGTGCAGGCAGGACCACCCCTGACAAATGCGTCTCTCCCCCTAATGTGCAGGTCGTTATGTCAGTTATGTCACCCAGTACCAAATGGCAACAAGGGGTAAACCTCAAACAAACAGCCAATTTAAGCAAGCTCAGACTCCCAGGGAACCTAATGTCTGATACTCACCGTTCTAATAAAGAAGCCATTGGGGTTATGTTCACTCAGTTTAGCAAGGATGTTGCAGATCTTCTGTATTCCAAACTGTGGGAGTTGTATGAACATTTGGGGTGTAGTGAGGAGAAATTAAGTGAACTGTACTTAGGGCAGGCTCAAAGAATAGTAGTGAGTGGAGGCACTACAATAGGACAGAGGCTGACAAGCCTCGCCCAGGAGCCACGGCCCTTGGGTGGGGGGAGGAGGCAGCTGCGCATGCTAGGTAGAGCCCCAGAGACCGGTCCAGCTACAACCATCTTCCTGAGGTATTCTGAGGAGCGTTGGGGCCAGGGAAACACCAAAATACTGTATAAGCAGGTGGGATCAGCTGTAGGGAATGCCTCTAGATATGCCCTTGTGTTATAGTTATGGCAAACATCTCAATCCTGCTCCCCGAAGTAACTGAGAATACAGTGAAGTTAATTAATAATGCCATCCACTGGATTCATGGAAGTATTTGGTGTCAGGGCAAAATATTCACCTATGTCCTTATGGCGAGAAGAGTGGGTTGGGTTAGGAATATAAACAAAGAATTTGCAGAGGATTGTGTTATTGTCAACTTTAGAAGCCCCAGGATTGTAGGTCACCGTATCTGGGCCCCCTTCCAAGGTCATAACAAGCTTGGTAAATTAAAGATACTGCCCCGTGGATATTTTTGTAGAATTTGGTTAACAATTTTCGATTATGGGACTGCCTTCATTGTTCTCTATCAGCCCAGTCACTCCCTCACAATATTCCCACTCAGAATCGCTTTATTCCTTTGGAATACCTGCCAGATAATGACAGACATAGGGCCTCATTTATGAAGCCCCTTGCGCCACCGGAACGTCACTTTTTGTGACGTTCCATGGCGCAGGAGCCTGCTCCATATTTACGAGGCAGCACTAAGCCACTTTTTTTGGCTTAATTCTGCCTCGTAAATATTGTTTCCTTTAACACCGTTTTCTGCATTAAAGGGGCGTTCAATGGGTGTTGCGGGGAGTTCCCACCAACATCCATGGCTTTTTGACACTGCCCCAAATCTATGAGAAATCGTAAATCTGAGGCAGTGGCAAAAACTTACGCCTTCTCAGGGAAGGCGTAAGGGAGGCAAATCGAGGAGAAATATCTTTATTTCTACTTGTTTTTCCATTTTCTATGTGTGCTGCATTCAGCAGCACACAAAGAAAGAGAAAAAACCTCTTGTGATTGTTTTGTGCAGGAAGGTTTCCCTTCCTGCACAAAAATTATTATCCCCGCAACGCAGGCACCTTTACACCATGGTGCAAAGGTGCCTGCGTTGGCGCACAGCAGCCCATTGTGAGCCGGTGCAGGAGAAAAGGACAGGAATGTGCTGTATCTGATAGATACGGTGCATTCCTGCCCTTTTCTTTTGCCGTGGGGCAGCGCAGCAGGAAGGCCTGCAGCACTGCCCTACGGCAAAACCTCATAAATGAGGCCCATAGTGTTTGCCAGGTGACTGTAAGACCCTTGTCCAGGATGCCAGTTGCAGAGTAAGCTACTCTGTTGTCTGGCCCAGTCCCCCTCATGATTCAGCAAACAGCGGGTGCCTAACCATTGCTAAATCTAAAGCATGTGTGGCGAATTTAGCCAAACCAGTTGACTCTGCCCAAAGGTTACCATACTATTTTGGAATATCACTGGCTTTGCAAGTAAAGGGCCTGATTCACAGAACTAACTTACGTCAAAAACGTAAACTTACTACCATTTTGGTATTCACAGAATGCACTTACTCATTTTGGTATTCACAGAAGGCACTTACTTACTCATTTTGAGTAACTTACTCATTTTGTGTAACTTACTCATTTTGGTATTCACAGAAGGCACTTACTCATTGATGAGTAAGTGCCTTCTATGAATACTCAAAATGAGTAACTTACTCATTTTGTGTAACTTACTCATTTTGTGTAACTCATTTTGTGTAACTTACTCATTTTGTGTAACTCATTTTGTGTAACTTACTCATTTTGTGTAACTTACTCATTTTGTGTAACTCATTTTGTGTAACTTACTCATTTTGTGTAACTCATTTTGTGTAACTTACTCATTTTGTGTAACTTACTCATTTTGTGTAACTCATTTTGTGTAACTTACTCATTTTGTGTAACTCATTTTGTGTAACTTACTCATTTTGTGTAACTCATTTTGTGTAACTTACTCATTTTGTGTAACTTACTCATTTTGTGTAACTTACTCATTTTGTGTAACTCATTTTGTGTAACTTACTCATTTTGTGTAACTCATTTTGTGTAACTTACTCATTTTGTGTAACTTACTCATTTTGAGTAACTCATTTTGTGTAACTTACTCATTTTGTGTAACTTACTCATTTTGTGTAACTCATTCTGTGCAACTTACTCATTTTGTGTAACTCATTTTGTGTAACTTACTCATTTTGTGTAACTTACTCATTTTGTGTAACTCATTTTGTGTAACTCATTTTGTGTAACTACTCATTTTGTGTAACTTACTCATTTTGTGTAACTCATTTTGTGTAACTTACTCATTTTGTGTAACTTACTCATTTTGGTATTCACAGAAGGCACTTACTCATCAATGAGTAAGTGCCTTCTGTGAATACCAAAATGAGTAAGTTACACAAAATGAGTAAGTTACACAAAATGAGTAAGTTACTCAAAATGAGTAAGTAAGTGCCTTCTGTGAATACCAAAATGAGTAAGTGCATTCTGTGAATACCAAAATGGTAGTAAGTTTACGTTTTTGACGTAAGTTAGTTCTGTGAATCAGGCCCAAAATGGGCAGCGAGAGTTGGGGTGATTTTTTACGCAAATATGATATCATCTTTTTCCAAGAGACTAGGGCTACCAAAGTTATCAGCCTGAATGGCTATATTTTCCAGATTGTCCATGTGGTTCCATTTCCGTTTGGCAAGGCAAGGGCGGGAATAGTGGCCTGGTTCAAAGTAACCTTGGAGTCCAAAATAACCTTGGTCCCTACCAGTAGCGATTTAATGCAAGCCTTTTTATCTATGTGGCCTTATGGCCTGAATATTTTACAAATCAGTTTCTACAACAGGTATTTTGAGTCCGACTTTAATGCCAATCTTAATACATTATCAAATTTATATTAGGTCTTGAAGTCAAATTTGCTTCCTTGCACAAAGGGTACCAAATTATTTTAGGTGGAAGCTATAATATTAAACATGGGTTGACACAGGAGGAAAAAGATTGCACTACATTTGATAGCATTAGCTTAGGCTGCGAAAGCCAGCCCAGGGACCAGAGAGGCCATGCTCTTTTTGAACTTATTAAATAGTTTGATCTCACTAATGTTACTGAACTCTTTGACCCGTTCTATTCAGCCGAGGCCACCTTTGAAACGGGAGAGTGTTGCTCAGTCATTGATTGCTATTTTGCTACCTGAGATTTGTTAGCTAGGGTTTCCAGGTGGGAAATTGCAGAAAGTATATACAGTGACCATAACCCTTTAAGTGCTGGCCTGAATATCTCCAGGAGAGGGAGAGGTAGCAATAGAGTGGATATGCAATCTTTAATTGTTAAGACTCAAGGTCTCCGCCAGGCATGGAGAAAAGCCCTTATGCCAAAACTGTGTTTGAACTATATCCCCATGGTGTTTAATTACCTTAACTTTCCCGATGACCATTGGGTTGTGGCCCAGTTGGGCTTAGCATTGAGTAGTTTGCTCTTGAAACCCATTAGAGCCAGGGATCATGAGGTTAAATGGTTTGATAAACCCTGTAGGAAGGCCTCAGCGAATCTACATTCCTAGGGATATCTGCAAACCTAGGGCTATCTGCAAAATGTAACTTTGCAGAGCGCGGAATTTGCGTAGTCGCGCTACGCAAAGCTCTGCGAAACCGTAAAAAATCTCCGCAAGCACCCAATGCTTTTTTCCTGTTCGCGAACGCTGTTTGCGTGCTCGGGGAGAAATATCTCGCGAACACGCATTTTGAAAGTGCGAACAAGCAAAAAATTCCGCGAAGACGCGGATCGTGGACTTTTTGGCAATTTCGTATTCTCCGCGGAACGCGAAATTACCCAAATTCCGCAAATTCCGCGAGCGGAAAGGAATTTACCCCCCAGGCCTAGTTATAAGGCAGCTTCACAGAATACAGGTAAAGAGATACAGAATAAATCTTGGGAGAAGCTGGTTATGGCATGCAGCATGAAGGACTCTTGGGCTTTCTGGGCTGTGGCTAATAATATCAAATCAGTGAGTGTAAAAACAAATTCTGCAGTCACCACCATTAGCCCTGAGGACTGGGTAAATCATTTTAAAGAATTATATGTGTTGGACACCACCAATCAGCATGATGAGGAGGAGGTGGTATTTCTCATAGCCTTGGAATTCACCCTTGATGAAATCACAGAGGGTATCACTAAGAGCCCATCAGACAAGGCACCAGGGCCCAATGGGATGCCCATGGACCTTTATAAATCCCTCCTGGAACTGTGGGCACCTTTGTTGCGCAATCGTTTTAATGCCGTCTCCAAATCAGGACTCCCAGAGTTTTGGCACACTGCCATCATTGTGCCAATCTTTAAAAAGGGCAACTCTCAATCATCAGGTTGTTACTACTGATATCCCTGCTTGAATCAGCAGTAAAGCTGGCAGGAATAGTTGTTTTGGAGCACCTCTAAACTTGGGTCAGGGAGGCGGAAACGCTGTCATAGGTGCAGTGCAGGTTTCATGAGGAGCTTGGCACGGTGGAGCAATGCCTGAATTTTCATTTTCTGATGAGCAAATATGCAGTCACTAAGCAGGGCTCCATCTGCCTGACCTTCATTGACCTATCCTGCACCTTCAACAGCGTTCTAAGATCTAAAATGTAGGAGATCTTGATTCAACTTGGCGGCTTAGTGGAGTTCCTGCAGGCAATCCACAACGATGTTTTCAGCCTCAGTAAGGTACAGTTCATTAGGTGAACATTCAGATAGTTATAAGCTGGGTAGAGGGGTGTGCCAGGGCTGTGTCCTGGCCCTGATACTGTTTCTTCTTTATATAAATGGTTTAGGCACAGCCCTATCTGAAAAATATTTGGTTGCCCCCTTAATTGGCAATAAAAAGGTACCAGTCTTGCTCCATGCAGACAATGATATATTACCAGCCGTGGCCCGTGCAGGTAAGAGCGGTGGGTTGGTGGGGCCAAGTGGGGGGATTTCGACAGACAACAATGATGGAAAATTAATTATTTATTTAATTTTCCATCGTCCTCGTCTGCCGAAATCCCCCCCACCTGTCCCCACCACACTTACCCGCACGGGCCGCAGCTGTGTATTACTTTCAGAACGTCTAATGGACAAAACCTCTTGCTCCAAGAGTTTGTCCTCTATATGGGGTCACTTGGACTTTTCACCAACCAGACCAAAATGTTTATTATGGATTGTGGTCTTAGGCACCACAAGATGTGAGGAGTACATTTACAAAGTCACCCTGTCACTTCTACTCAATCATTTTCCTATTTGGGTGTTGTGTTTGATGCCATGTGTAACTGGGGACTTTGTACTGCCAAAGTGCACAAAAGATTGTGAGTTCAGCAGTGTATATTTTTAATTTAGCTTCCCGCATTGGGTAAAAACTGGTGGCTCCTCTGTTGGAGATGTACAGATGAAAGTGTATCCCTATTCTCTCCCATGGGTCAGGTATATGGGGTTATTCCAATATCAACTCTCTCAAGGGAGAACAAAACAGGGTGCTCAGATGGCTCCTGTGTGTTCCACCTGCATGTTAAACCTTTAATATGCACCAGGAGCTTGTGGCTGAATATGTGGATGATTTTATTAAAATGGCACCCCTGGTCTTGTGGTGCTCAATCTGGGAGAACCCACATGACTCATTTAACAGGGAGAGCATTGCTAATTGTCTATCATGTGATAGAGGACTGAGAATACCCTGACTCAAATATATCAAGATGGAATAGACAAACCTGGGGAGCCTGACCCTCTTTTCTAATCCCACTGCTGTGACAAAATCGGATATGGTTTGGGTGAAAATCACATTTAAGGGGATGAGATGCTGTCAAAGGGAGGAAATTGACACATTAAAAATTACTGTAAGGGAGCATGCTGCTCTCCAAACTACACCAGCCTTGGAGCCGTATTTAGAGTGGGTAGATGGTACCTGAAATAGAATGTTATTAGCCCAATTTAAGCTAAGCTTTGTGAGATGGCACCTTGGTTTCCCACTTAGTAAATCTGATCGAACCAAAGTATTGATGTACCCATGGGATGAATGAAAATGATTTTGTTTTTTGGATTTTATGTTTTTTTTATATATATCTATAGGGGCACATTGGGCCATGTGAAACTCATTGCTACTCGTTACTTGCACTTTATTTGTTATTACACCATTTGGAAGATGGAAGGATTTGATAAGGTTTGGCCTTGGTTTCAGCCAGATACGATGGCGGACCCAAGAGGTTTTTAAAATTGTGTCTGTTACTGAGTACATGCTATGTATTTGCTTCCGGTGTTTTTACATTTTGTATTTTGTACTATAGATTGTTATGAGAATATCGATGACATGATTTTTATGCACTTTTAAGGTTACTTGTGTAACTGAAATAAAGTTTATTGACTGACATGTGGGGGAACCACCGTATTTTCAACAGCTGAGCCTACGATGACTCCACCAATAGAAACCTTTGGTTATGTTCCATTGGATAGTGGGTCATCAGCCAAAGTACCTCAGACTGACTGTTCTGTTTAGGGCAGACATTCCAATGTACTTTTGTCCTGTTCATTAGCACCAGGGAAAACCTGGTGGCCCCAAATAGAAAACCTAAGAAATGACTGCTAGATACTTGGAAAAAAATCCCAGACTGAGAGGGACTTTTTTTTTTCAATAACAAGCTTCTGCTTTAAGTGTTTTGTTTTTGAAGAACAAAAAACTTTGCTGAGTCAGAGCATTAAACATGGTGCCTGCTCTGAAACATTTCAGTGCATCAGCAGCCCCTCCATTAGGCCAGAGGAGCGCCGCCCCCCCCACCACCACCCTCAAATAAAACGGGTTTTAAACCCGTTTTATTATCGTTTTATTTTAATCCCCATGGACCTGCCCCCTGGACTCTGACGAGTCTTGGGGGAGGGTCCAAGGGGATAACATTGCTGGTGGGGGAGTGGTGGGCAATGTTACTGTGTGCATGATGGTTTGGCCTGCTGCCAACCTGTCATGCGCACTGAAGCTCTCTACAGCCCCAGCTGTGTTGCTGGGGCGGGAGAGAGCAGGCACAGGCTCCCAGTCTGCCTGGTAGAGCAAGTTGACAGCGCTCAGGCCAATCCTGATGCTGCTTTCATGCATCATCAGGATTGGCTGCAGTGCAGTCTGGGAGCCTGTCCCCAGAAAAAGAATGGAAGAGCGCAATGCGGCGGGCGGCGGGCGGCGGGTGGCGGCGGTGTCCAGGCAAGCTATTTTGTTTTTATTTTTTTGGCCCTGACCCCCCGTCCACAAGTCTCTCCACCGCCCGCCGCGCCCTTTTAGCAGGGACGGGCCTCTACTATTTCAATGCTTTCAAAATAGTCATGTCAAGGGTGGCTCTACTGACAACTTAGATATGTCTGCTTTCCTGGGAGTATTGTTTAAGTATGGTGGTCAGTCTTATGCCAGGTCAGTTGAGTACATAACTTCACTGCCTTCGTGGATCCATGGACCAGCTGCCATACTCAAATTGAGAGTCAGAGCCTTATCATGTTTCCACCAATGTTTACAAATGATCTTCAAAGCTGCATTAGCCTTACTTCAAAGGTAGGTCAAGCTGCTAGGTGTCTTGGTGGCACATGGAACCTTTTCATATGGTATGTGGATGAATGAATGTATGGCTTAATGGTCAATACAGAGGAGTGGATAAAGCTGATGTGAGAGTCTAAGTCCTAATGTTTTGAGAAAATGTTATCTAATTTATGTCCTGCTATGTTCGTGGTACTAGAAATGTGTTGTTTGAATTCATGTTTTTCCTGAAACAAATAATGCATTTTTTAGTCACCATCTATCAGACTGACCACTTTGGAAATCACCAAGGTTCATAACTGAGGAGTTGTGTAGCACTATAGATGCAATGAAGTCCGAGAAAGAGTCAGGGAAGTCAGGTTTGCTAGGTGAAGCCTGAAAATTACGAATAAAAGAGAAAGGATGGGGAGAATGTGTGCATTACTAAAATAATTCTCATTCAGGGGCAAACCTGCCATAAATGTGAATACTGAAGGTGTGGGCTTTTGGATGATGGCCAATCCCACATCCCTTTTGTTAGTGTTCTAGAGAATAACTACATAGGCATGCCAGATCATTAAATGGATAATGGGGAACTACAATGCCCCCTAGTTCAGGTTTGTGATATGAGACAAGATCATGTATGATGCAACAGCTCTAAGAGGGAGAGATCATGGGCCAGATTTATCAGCACTTTGTGCCAGTGCAGTGTCACCAAAAGTGACACAAACTGGCCAAAGATGTTTATTAGGGATTTAATTTCCAGCACAAAGCTTGTTTTGCACTGGACAGAAAACCTAAAGTAACACAAAGTAATAATATGCATTGATTTGACCAACTGTGCATCAAAAGGGTGTTCCATGGGTGGTACATCGGCATTCCTATGCAACACCCATGCCTTTTGATGCAAAGCTCTATCTACTAAAAACTGTAGACAGGGCTTTGCACCACAAATGTATGCCCCCTTGAGGCAGGCATAAAGTTGGATAAAAAAATCTCAAAACCATGGGAACTTTGCATGTGTGCTGTACTGTACAACAAACATAATAAATTGGCAAAGTTTTAAATTATGTCTAATCCCAGTTTTTTTTAACTGTAACAATAGACTTCCAGTTAAAAACGTATGGTAGACATCATGCATGTACCCTTGCTTTGTGGTGCATGCAAGGGTGTTTGTGTGTGTGAGGGGGGATACATGGTAACTTGAAGTGTACCAGGTTAGAAAGCAACAGTGCAATATCTTAGAAGATATTGTGCTATCCTGCTTTCTCCTTTCCATACAATGAAGCTCAGCAACTTTGGTTGCTGTACTGCATTGTATGACTTCTAAGGAAATTTGCCCCCATCAATTCATCCAGAGACAAAGGATGAGGGAGGACAGATTAGTCTTAGAATTATTTGCTGCAGGGAATGAAGGTGTTTGAACTTAGGGAACTTGCAGATGGGTGGTGATTGAGGGTTGGGGTGAGGGGAGTAGAAAGGCTATAGCGAAGGCACAGGGCATAATTAATGAAGCAAGGGCCAGATGTACGACCCTAAATTGCATGCGCAAACGGGTTAGCGACCCGTTTGGGCATGCAAAAACGAATAGGTCCATGTACAATTCCTATTTAGCGAGTCGCAATTTATTTGCGACTCGCTAAATATGAATTGCGACTCGCTATTAGGAAGGGGCGTTTCAAGGGTGTCCCTTCCTAATAGCGACTCTCTACCCCATGCGGTCGCAAAACATTCGCAATTTACCGCCCTGTTCAAGAGGGGGGTAATGCACTTGCAAATGGGAAGGGGTCCCCAGGGGAACACTTCCCCTTTGCAAATGCAGGGGAAAATATTTTTTAGGGGCAGACAGTGGTCCCAGGGACCACTACCACAGTTTTTTTTTTTAAATGCATCCGGTTTTCCTTTAAGGAATTGAAAAGCAGTCCTAGACATGGAGGTCTGCCGAGCCCAGCAGGCCCCCATCCCTGGGAGGGCCAGCCTATCCCAATGGGGTCGTAAATTGTGAGTGCCTCATGAATATTCATGAGGCATGCAATTTTCGACCCCATTGGGAATCGCAAACAGTGTCTCAGACACTGTTGTACATGGCATTTTGCAACTCGCAATCAAGCGCAATTTGTGAGTCGCAAATTGTCATGGTCGTACATCTGGCCCCAAGTGTATTAAGGATTTAACTTGAACTGGGGGATTGCATAGATGGTAGTGAAATGATAGGTGATTTTGCTGGGAAATGATGTTTCGTGTTTGGTCTTTTGTGTACTGGATTTGATAAAGGCTTTACGGAATGTGACCTTGGTGATTGCATTAAGGATTTACATTAATTTATTGCTTGGACTTTTGAATTCACGTTTGAGATTTATTTATTTTTGACTGGCTGATATTTGGGCTTTTAGGATTGACATTGGACTGTCCAAAGGATATTTCTAAAGAGTGGCCAAGAATACTGGGGCATATTATCAAGGGCTTTATCGCCGATTTAGCGGCACTTTTTGCCGCTAAATCGGCGATATTTTTAACGCCCTATTAGCAAGCTGTCGCTAACAGGCGTTAGCGACAGCTTTCAGGCGTTAGAGGCCGGAATTACATTGCCTTGCATGTCAGCGATATTTATCGCTAATGACATGCAAGGTAGGCGTTCCCCACTAAAAGCGACTGTAAACAGTCGCTAACACCACTAACCCCTATTATCAAGGCAGGCGAAGCGATAAAATAAATCGCGCTAAGCGCGTTTATCGCTATATTTTATCACCTGCTACTGACTATGACTTACCTGTTTGTAGTATAGGAGGTGGATTCTAATGCTGAATCCACCTTAGCGTTAATGCGAGAATATCGCTGGTTTTCCAGCGATATTCTCGCATTATGCCGCTATCGCTGGAATAATCATCGCCATAGCGCTAATTGTTGCTAATACAGCGTTAGCGTGGCGATATATTCCAGCGATAGCTGGCGATAAAATATTTCGCGCTAAGCGTGCTCTGCGATATTTATCGCATTTTGTTGCTAATATGGCCCACTGTCTTTTGGATTACTCTTGGACATGGATTTTTTTTTTTTTTTTTGCAGAGTTTTTTTATAGCGCGAACTTGACCCGCAACCAGGTATCAGAGCGCTTTACATAGCACCAGTTACGTTACATGAGGACACACATTCATTTTTGTTAGGCACGGGGAGATTAAGTGATTTGCCCAGAATCACAGGATGTTCAGCGTCATTACCGAGACTCGAACCCAGTTCCCCAGGTCCGAGGTCGAACGCCCTAGCCGTTAGGAGGTTGGAATTTGCTTTATGATTTACTCGGGATTCGAATTGGGATTAATAGAATGGGAGTACATTCCCATTCATTCCTATGGGCTAGGAGGCACATAGGAATGAATGGGAAGACATTCTCAGTTTGCGATTACCAATTAGAGAATCGCAAATTGAGAATGCAATTTCAAGGTTGCAAGGGTGCCAAAAGGACACCCTGTTGCACCCCTGAAATATGCATGTGTGCACATTATGCGCACATACATGCCCTAAGGGTATGTATGTGCGAAATATGGCACTTTTAAAAATCAAAAAAGTGCTTTTTTAAAGAAATTCAGCAAATTACCACCAACTTGAAGTTGGTGGTAATTTGCAATTCCTAAGGCCAAATAGCAAATTTCTGGTGCTTCCAGAATTGCATTTAAGGAATCGCAATTTGCAATTCCTTAATTGCATTTGCAAAATAGAGAATCGCAAATTTTGCAATTTCTATTTTGCAATGGCCTTTGGGATGATACATCCCAAAAGGCTTTTCAATTCATAAACGGGCCGATTCTCAGAATCGGCCCGTTTGCAAATGGGAAAAAGGCTTGATACATATGGCCCTAAATTGTTATTGTAAATTATGTAATATTTAATATTTATTTCCTAACAATACAAAATACAATGTAAATAAAATACATGAACTATAAAATCAACATTTCTATTAAATCCAAATTGTTTTAAAATAAATCTGCTGACAGGGAACACTGAATAAAGAAACTAAAAATGACTAATGTGTCTAGTTAGCATATCTAGTTTGGCTAATAACTACCTTACATATATCAAGGAGAGCATAAACTAGTCACAAACTCTATGAATTTTACAAGGCAGCAGATAGCCCAGACTTCTCCTCATTCATGGCAAAGACCGTAGTCTCTCAATATGAGCAAATAACATTTTCCAAACAGTCCATTTCAAACATTTATATTGTGCTGACAATACATGTGGGCAAATACAGATCACATGATAAGAGTTCATTACTATTTTCCTTGAGCCAATACAAAACATTTGAAGCATTAGAAGTAGCCCTGAATACATGTGTCCCACCTTGTCTAGTTGTACATGGAAAGTTTCGGGGTGATCCGTCAAATGGGGGCCAAGAAAGTGGGGTGGTCAAGAAAAAGTGTGTTTCCATGTTAATTGCCGTAGAGATTTTCGACATCACTGCAGCCTAAATCGCTGAACGTACTTACACCAAATTTGGCAGAAAGCTAGATCTTGGTCCAGAAAGTGTGCTTTTTGTGATTTGGTGTTAATCAATTGAGTAGCTTTTGAGATATTAATGGAAAAAGAAATATTGATCTCTGGGGACGAGGACCCTTTGTGGATCCCCCAAGGAGTATGCAGGAAGTCACGCGCCACCAGCAATGCAGTGATTGGATGACCACAACCTAACCAGGAGGTTGTGACCACCATTTTAAGTATTTGGGAACGGTCCCGGGGTCTTAAAATGTATCTGCAATATGATTAAAGAGGTTAATGTAGAGATACACTGACCCCATTGGTGTGATAGAGGGACCTATGTAGGGTACAAAATTGAGTTATATCTGGGCTTTTTCTACTTCAGAAATCCGTAGATCCCCTCCGAGGCTCAGCACGGCCCCCCCTGTAAATCTGCTATAAGAATTGGTGAATCTTGACACACTTTGAAAATAAAAAAAACTTTCAGACCCACTCAAACATCTACACAGGTAATTTCACGCCCATTTACAGACCCGCATAGACAGTGATGCACCCACTGGCTGACCTAAACTGGTATTCTCACACCCACTCACAGAGCCATGCAGGTACTCTCAGACCCACACACAGACCCACATAGGTACTCACCCACCCACCTACTTACAGACCTATGCAGGCATTGATACATCTACTCACAGACTCACACAGACACTCACATACCCACTCGCACACTTACTCACACACTTACACACCCACTTACACACCCACTTACAGACCCCCTCAGACACTCACACACCCAGTGACAGACCCACACAGGAACTCATACATCCATTCACAGACACACTCGCACTCACACACCCATTCACAGTCTCACAGACCAACTCAGAGATCTATACAGGTACACACACAGCCACTCACATACTCACACAGGTACTCACAGACCCACTCACAGACCCACACAGACACTCACACATTCACTCACAGACCCATACACATACTCACAGGCCCACTGATAGACCCACTCAGACACTCTAACATCCACTCACAGATCTACTCAGACACTCACACATCCACTCACATACCCATGTAGATACTAGCACACCCACTCACAGACCCATACAGGCACTCACACACTCACTCTCAGACCCACAAAGACACTCATACAACCACTCAAACACCCACACAGACACCCACTCATAGACCCACTCAGACACTCACACACCCACTCATAGACCCACTCTGACACTCATACACCCAGTGACAGAACCATACAAGAACTTACGCACCCACTCACAGACCCACTCACAGACCAACTTACAGACCTATGCAGAGATTCATACAGGCACTTACACAGCCACCAACGCAGGCACTGACACACCCACTCACAGGACCACACAGATACTCACACACTCACTCACAGACTCACACAGACACTCAGATACGCCCTCACATACCCACTCAGACACTCACACACAATCACAGACCCACTCAGACACTCACACACCCAGTGACAGACCCACAAGAGAACTCACACACCTATTCACAGACCCACTCAGACAGTCATACACCCATTAAGCAATCCACACAGTCACACACAGAGACATTCACATACTCATAAGGAATTCACCCACCCACTCAAAGACCCACACATACACTCACAGACCCACAAAGACACTCACACACCACACTCACATATCCACACACTCACACACCCAGTGATAGACCAATAAAGGAACTCACACACCCACTCACAGACCCACTCATACACTCACAGACCCACTCACAGACTCACACAGACATTCATACACCCATTCAGAGATCCACACAGGCACTCACATACTCACACAGGCACTCACACACCCACTCTCAGACCCACATAGACACTTACACCCCCACTCACAGACCAACACGGACAATCACAGACCCACTCATAGACATTTAGACACCCACTCACAGATTCACTCAGACACTCACACACCCACTCACAGACCTACTCAGACACTCACACACCCAAACACATACTCATGTAGGCAATTGTACACATACTCATGGACCCACTCAGGCACTCACACACCCATTCACAGAGCCACACAGACACTCACATAGCCACTCACAGACCCTCTCAGGCACTCTCACACCAACTCACAGATGCACTCAGACACTCATACACTCACTCATAGACCCACTCAGACACTCACACACCTACTCACAGACACACTCAAACACTATCACACCCACTTACAGACCCATTCAGAACACAGACCCACACAGACAGTCACACACCTACACACAGACCAGCACATACACTCACATACCCATACAGCCACTCACACAGCCACTCACATACCCATACAGACACTCACACAACCACTCACAGACCCATATAGCCACTCATAGACCCACTCACTTGCCTAAACAGCCACTTACACAACGACTCTCAAAGGTTACAGGTTACATTTAGGAAATAAAATTTAAAATACCTTTGAAATCCACTAAGAGGCAAAAGTTATAGGGAATTTATAGTTGGGAAATAACATTACAATAAACATAGCAATTTACTGTAAAAATAAAGGTTACAGGGAGGGTATAGTTAGGAAACAACATTAAAAAACCTTAGCAATTCACTGGGAAAAAACAAAGGTTACAGGGACTTTATAGTTATGCTCAGATTATACACGCACAAAGGGATGCTTGCCTTCAAGTGGGCCGGATAAAAACTATTTGCATGCATTGTAGAGTTCCCTGGTGTATTTTTCCTGAATCGCTTGGTTTGCAACTTCCCCTCACTTACAAACACTTGGAGGTCTAGGAATTCTACTTGCAATGAGCTGCTCAGTCCTGTGAAGCATCATTCTGATTCATCTGCTCAATGAATTCGATAGCTGATTCATGTGACCCCCTCTGACGAAGAGCTTGCTTATAAAGCAGAGCCAACTGATGACATGCTCTTCCCACAGTGAGTACCTGCTCCTCCTACCAGCCCATATGCAAACAAGCAAAGCTGGGGGCAAAGCAGGTACCCATCACCGTAAAGCGCACTTGTCTGTACACTTGATTTTAAAAAGGAAATAGTTATTGTAGAGGCACCCCTTGATCATGGAGAATAACATTTCAGTATGCTTATACAGTGTGATTGGTGTCATCTGGAAAAAGTGCCAAACCGCCCGTATCCCATCTTCATGGTTGATACTAATGTACAAAGATGAAACATCTAAAATAATTAGAAGCTTCTCATTACACCACGGTATGTCATAGCTATGTTTCATAAACTCCCCTGTATCCTTAATAAATGACTGCAGGTTTTTGACGTTTGTCTGCAGGAAGTAGTCATTATAAATTGACGTGTTCTCAAATAAACTTCCAATTGCTGAAATGATTGGGTTACCTGGCGGTTCACTTTAATTCTTATGAATTTTAAGGATAAGATACATTACGTTTGTTCATGGATAATTATTGCGTAAATACAGGTACTCATTCTGACTTATCAACCCCTGAGCTCTCCACCCCACTAATTTAGAATGATACTGAGTTTTGATTTTGCGTACATTCTCAAAGTCACTTTTGACAAAGCAGTTTGGATCATTCAATTGCTTGTAAGCTTCTGTAATATAAAATACAAGTAGTCTGGCAAGCAGGGGCCAATAAAATGGGGGGGGTCAAAAAATGTGCATTACCCATGTTGATTCCCATAAGAATTTTAAACACTACTACAGCTCAAACCGCTGAATGGAATTACACCAAAGTTGGCAGAAAAGCTAGATGTTGGTCCAGAAAGAGGCCTTTTTGCTGTTTGGTGTAATAGAGTAATTAAAATAAAACCAAATGTGTATATCTAGGGATGCAACCCCCTCCCCAAAACATCACAAACTTGTGCAGACATCTGAATTGCTACCAACACTTCAACCAGGACAGGAATTTTTGGCAGTCATCTTGGGACTCAGACTCAGCCTAGTCCCAAACAAAAACATTTAAAAAAAGAGAAGGGGACCGGATAGGAATACCTTGACCCCCAAAGGCCTGGTGCCGGGGTCCCCACGGTCCCTGCCAGGGCCAAAAGGTGTTTCCTTAAACATTTTTGCTGCAAAAATCAGAATGGATTCACGCCAAAAAGTAAAAAAGAAACAATCAAGGACTCCTACGCTTATTTTCACTTTATCCCCCATGTGGGCCAGGTCCTTGGAGCATGATGGTATTTAATAAAAAAGGAGGGGGCCCCCGTCCTAGGGCATTTTTAGCACCTTGGACCACCACCTCCCCAGGGTTTTATTTAAATATGGAAGGGAGGCCACGTGGACCCCCCTCCATTGGGCTCATTGAGTCCTGGGATCACCACCTCCCCGGGGCTTTACAAGAATAGTGGAGGAGGGCCGTGTCGACCCCCCTCCTGGGGCTTTAATATGCCCAGGGACCACCACCTCCCCAGGACCAAAAACATATTTAAAACTGAGAGTGGGGTTCTGCAACCCCCCTCCTGGGCCATATATAGACCCGGGGACAACCCCTTCCCTGGGGCAGGCCCATCCTAATTAAAGGAGGAGGCAGTGTGGCCCCTCTTGTGGAGCCATTAATGGCCCTGGGGTCCGCTACTCCCCAGGGCCGACTCCTGCTAACTCCTGAGGTGCCCACCCTCGGAAGATAGCTGTTTTCTTTCACTTGCCGGAAGCTGTAATGGCTCCCGCCAAGCAAGAGCAAACACTAACTCCACTCCAAGCAAGCAAGAGCTGTCAAACTGCTCAGAGCTTTCATCTGTTTCCCTGCCCACTGCAATGTGGGCAGGAAAACAGATGAAAGATTTCTCCTGCATGCAGGGAGCTGCCTATTTGTCAGCTTCTTGCATGTGGGAGCAATGGTCGCACCCACAGGAAGAGGGGTGCTGGTTGGGACCGCAGTGGCCATAAGGCTCCCCCCTGGTCTCCAACACAGCAGAATGGGTGCCCTGGGTGTGCTTCAGGGCACCCAGAAGCAAGAGACCGGGCCACAGGGGGATGCGGTCCCTGGGGCCAAAATCAGCCCAGGGAGAGAGTCCGTGCGGCCCCCCTCCTCTTCTAAAAATTGGCTGGGCCAAAGGGGATGGGGTCCCCGGTGCCAAAATTGGCCGGGTGGGCTGCGCGACCCTCTCTTCTTCTGTAAAGAACTTCCTGGGCTTGGCGGAGATAAAGCAAGTGTGTTTTCTTGGCAATTCCACATTGAAAGAAGATTTGAAATGCTTTATGAAGGTGAATACATCGTTGATATTGGAGCGCAATCTGTAGTGACTGTGATGGGTGGGTTCTTTCTTGTCCTTTCTTGGTGAAAGCAGAGTCCATGGTTTTCCCTTTAAATTACTACAAGTATTCAATTGTCCAAATCACTTGGAAGCTTCGCCCGTTTGGCCCCGCCCACCCTAGTAACATGCAAAGGTTTCCCCGCCTTTTTCCAGGATGAGGGACAGCTTCAAAAGAGCCCCCCCCAGAGAATTTCTCGCTGATTTTAGTGACTCCTTCTTGGTGCCACATGATCAAAATGGGGCTTCTGGTTTGCTAGGATATGCACCTAAGCCAAGCAGAAGCCACCACTCTAGTCAGATACTCCTTGATACTTTGGCACAGAGCAGTCAGGCTTATCCCAGAGACTATGTGTAAATTATTTGAACACACAAACACAGTAATACAGTAAAAACACTCCAAAAGTACTCCACACCAGTTTACAAAAACAACCAATATTTATCTGAATAGAACAAGACTAAAATGCCAAAAATCCAAAATACACAGATCAAGATATCACTTCTCAAAGATTAAATCAAGTGTAGCTTTTAGAAATCAAAAAGAGCTCCAACCTGGGCTATTTGGTCGCGGTCAACGACTCCACAAAGTCAGTTCGATCTTGATGGAGCAAAGGCTGGTTACCGAGTCAAACAGACCCCAGTACAGTCCCTTGGAGGCGTCATTAAAAACAAAGATGATGCAAAACACAGAGGAGGTGAGGCGTCGTGGAGTCCAGTGCGGCGTTGATTCCTTACTGTTGCAGGGAAGGTGAAGCGTTGGTTCCTTCCTACCATGCAGGGGAGGTGATGCGATGGTTCCTTACTGCTGCAGGGGAGGTGATGCTGCGGTTGCTGGTGCAGTACCTCAGTTCCTCAATGTGGAGCGGCGTCTATGAGGTGTTGAGAGCCCACAAGGCTTCTGTTTCTGCGGCACCAATGTGAAACCATGCCACAGGCATTGGAGTCGGAGTGGTGCACCACTGACTTTGGTGGTACGGTGCTCAAGACTCCTGTAGTGGCGTTGCTTCGGAGGTGCTATGACATCGTCAAAGCTGGCAGTGCAAATCGCAGTCAGTGCGCTGAGCGGGACCATGGCTCCAGTGTAGGCAGCGACATGGTGTCGAAATTGCAGACAGGCGACAGTTCCGAAGTCGATCAGCGTCAATGCCTTGGTTTCTTCTTAGTAGCAACTCAAACTCACTTCCAAGGGCTCAAGAACTGGAATTGGCTCCACTTGACAAGTAGGACTCCTCAGCCCTGGGGCCCAGGGGTTGCAGGTGAAGTCTTTAATGGCCCTGAGACTTCTTAACAAGAGGCAGCTTAACTCAAGCCCTTGGATAACCTTAGAACCAGGATCTAGAAAGCAAAGTCCAGTCCTTCCACTTCCAGGACAGAAGCAGCAAGCAGCAGGCCAACACAGCAACGCAAACAGCAAAGTGGCAGTCCCACCTGATAGCTAACCAGCTCTTCTTCCTGGCAGAATGTCCTCAACCCAGAAGTGTTCTGAGTATATGGTATCACAGGTCCAGTACTTATACCCATTTCAGCCTTTGAAGTAGGCAAACTTCAAAGAAAAGTCTCTGTAGTGCACAAGACCCTTCCTTCCCTGCCCTGGCTTCAGACACACCACAGGGGGTAGAGACTTCTTTGTGTGAGGACAGGCATAGCCCTATTCAGGTGTCAGTGTCAAGTCCTCCCACCACTCTAGCTCAGGAAAACCTCTCAGTCTGGTGATGGGCCATCAGGATATGCAGGGCGCACCTCAGCTCCCTTTTTGTGACTGTCTAGAGTGAATGCACAAACAGCCCATCTGTCATCCCGACCCAGATGTGTATTCGGAGACAGGCAGAGGCACAGAATGGCTAAAGTAAGAAAATGCCAACTTTCGAATAGTGGCATTTCCAGACCGGCAATTTAAAAAACAGCTGCACTAAAAGATGTATTTTTAAATTGTGAGTCCAGAGACGCCAAACTCCAATTTTCTATCAGCTCCCAATTAGCAAATACACTTGTAAGATCTTACAAGGCAGCTCCAGCACTAACCTATGGGAGAGATAGGCCTTGCTGTAGTGAAAAACAAAATTAGCAGTATTTCACTATCAGTACATGTAAAACACAACTGTGTATGTCCTACCTTTTAAATACAGTGCACCCTGCTCTTGGGGCTATCTTGGGCCTACCTTAGGGGTGCCTTACATGTAATAAAAGGGAAGGTTTCCACTTGCCATGTCGAAATGGCATTTTAAAATAGCGCACAGAGACACTGCAGTGGCAAGTTTAGGCATGTTTGCAGGGCTACTACGTTTGTGGCACAATCAGTGCTGCTGGCCCACTAGTAACATTTGACTTACAGGCCCTGTGCACACACAGTGCACTGTACTAGGGTCTTACTAGAGAATCAAATGGACCAATCATGGAGGAACCAAATATCATTATATTTTAGACAGCGGGCACTTGCACTTTAGCAATGATCAGCAGTGGTAAAGTGCCCAGAGTATTAACACCAGCAATAATGAAATGCAGCACACACTCATGACATGGTCAGTGACATCACTCATGACATCACTCATGACATATTAAATGGCATCACTGATAATATCATGGGTGACATCATCCACAGAACCACTCACACACCTACTCACACCGCTATACAACCTCTTATACACCCAATCACATATCCACACAACCACTCACATACCCATTCACAGACCCATACAAGTACTCACCCAACCACTCACTAATCTAAAGAGTCACTCACACACCCACTCACTCACTCATACAGCCACTCACACAACCACTCATTAACCCATCCAGCCACTCATATAACCAGTCACTCACCTATACAGCCACTCACACAGCCACACACTCACCCATAAAGCTACTCACACAGCCACTCACTCACCCATTCAGGCACTCACATACCTACACAACCACTTACATACACATTCACACATCTATACACACACTTACACATCTGCTCGCTCATCCATACAGCCATTCACACAGACACTCACTCTCCTATACATTCACTCACACACCAACTTACTTAACCAAACACCCACTCAAATGCCACTTGCTCACCCATACAGCCACTTACCCACCCAATCACTCACTCATACAACCATTCAGACACCCACTCACACATCCATACAGTCACTCAGACATCCATTCACAGGCCCATATCCAGAACGTCAACATGGGTTTTGCTGATGTGACCTTCACATTTCAAACTGTATGCATTTTCAATCAGAGCAGATATAAATATGACTGCCTGATCATAATTCCCTCTCCAGATGATAAATAAGTCATCGATGTAATGTGACCACAGTAGCACATGTGTACTGTAGTCCTCAAGGCTCCTGGACACCTGCTGCTCCCTCCACCCCATCATAAGGTTGGTGTATCTGGGAACAGAGCAGGTGCCCATCTCGGTACCCTGCATTTGTCTGAAGGTGGAGTTATTAAACATAAAAAAAACTTCAAGGCAGTATTTGATCATGGAGATCAGCATCTCAGTGTAATGTTGATAGGTGACAGGACGAGACTTCAAAAATATCTGCATGCCTGTACACCATCATTATGTCTAATGCTGGTGTGCAGGCTGCTCACATCCAATGTGATCAGAAGGAGATCATCTTCTCAAAAGATATCATGTTTTTAGGTAAAGAATCCTTGCTGCCTTGTATATGGGATGGCAGAGCCAACACATAAGGACGTAAAAAGAAGTCAATATATTGTGATACATGTTCCAATTGGGACCCAATAGAGGAGACAATGGGTCTCCCAGGTGGTCTCTTACGGTTCTTAAGTAGTTTCGGTAATAGATAAAGTATAGCTATATTGGGAAACCTATTGTGTAAAAAAGTTTATTTATCCCACTCAATGAGTCCCTGCTTGTGCCATTCAGCCAACATTTTACGATAACAAGCATTACACTCTTGAATGGTTTCTTTAGAATCTTTTTCATAGCATTCTTCAAAGGTCAATCATCTATTGCCTTCTTTAAGATTGTCCTGAACATCTTGGATCACAAACATTGCCAATTTTGTTGGACTGGCGGATGTCAATGATGTGGTCTACTTGTGGTCTCTTATGGACCAGTCTTTCATTCTTGGACAGATTGTCAGATCACCATCTGCTTCTGTTCGCTATACATTTGAAATCCTGAGTGACTAGTGTCTCAAAAGTGTCAATTGCACACGGGGGATGGTAGGTTAAATGTCGATTTATAGTATATATAGTAGTATATGCTACCCAGTGATGGTTGCCACTGGGTAGTTATAGTGATTGTGTGTGTCTGTACCAAGCCTGAATTTTGCATGTATTTGTATGTTCTTCATTCTTTATTCAGGCAGAATTATTATTGTCAAATAGATCCGGCTTCCAGAAAGCGGAGGTTTTATCTGTTTCTTTGCATGTAAATGGATATATATATATTCACTGAAAAAATCAAAGTTTACAGGGACGTTATAGTTAGGAAATAGAATTAAAAAAACTTTAGAAATTCACTGAAAACACAAAGGTTACATGGACGTTATATTTAGGCTTACATTTCACTCATACAAAACCAGCGAAATTCAGCAGTTATTGTTACCTGAGCTAACTATAACTTACACCCCGCAATGCACTGCTTATGACCTCACATATTACATCACTCATGACATGGCCAGTGACATCCCTGATGACATTACTGATATTGCAAATGAGACCACTGATGATATCATCCACAGAATCAATCACTCCCATCCACACCCCTATACAACCTCACATACACGTCCCACAAAACCGCTCACAAACCCATTCACAGGCTATGAATCAGTGAGTGGCTTATGCAAGTACTCACATACCCACTCACTGATTCATAGAGCCACTTCCACATCCACTCACTCATACAGCCACTCACATAACCACTAACTCATCCATACAGCCACTAATGCACCCCACTCATTCACCAATACAACCACTCACACATCAAGCCATACAGACATACAGACACTAACACACCCACTCATATACCCATGTAGCTGCTCACACAGTCACTCATATAGCTACTTACTCACCTACTCATTCACCCATACCGTCACTCATACAGCCACTCACTCACCCATACAGTTACTCCCATACCCACTCACATACTCATGCAGATACTAACACATGCACTCACTCACTTATACAGTCACTGACACAAGCACATACTCACCCATACAGTCACTCTACATTTACTCATTCACCCATACAGTCACTCACATACCCATGCACTCATCCATACACCACTTATGCACCCACTCACTCACCCTAACAGTCACTCACACACCCCATCACTCATGTGTACAGCCTCTCACACACCCATTTACCCACACATACTTATTTAAGTTTTTTAGTATCTTAGTATATATCTTTAACACTCAGAAACCTTTAGAAAACACTCACTGGATGATGTCATCAGTGATGTCATTTGAGATATTATCAGTGATGCCCTCAGTGATGTCACTGATCATGTCATGAGTGATGTAATATGTGAGGTCATAAGCACTGCATTGAGGGGGCGTAAGTTATAGTTAGCTCAGGTAACTATAACTGCTGAATTTCAATGGTTTTTGTACAAGAGAAATGTGAGAAATGTGAGCCTAAATATAGAGTCCCTGTAACCTTTGGTTTTTCCAGTGAATTTCTAAGGTTTTTAAAATTCTATTTCCATAACTATAAAGTTCCTGTAACCTTGTTTTTTTCAGAGAATTTCTACGTTTAAAAAAAATTCTATTTCCCACCTGTAACCTTTAAAAATGAGTGTGTGAGTTAGTGAAAGAGTACCTCAGTGGGTGTGTGACTGAGTGTGTGAGTTTCTCCATGGGTGTGTGTGTCTGAGTGGGCCCAGTAATACCTGGGTAAGTGTCTCACTGGATGTGTGAGTGGGTCCATCACTGACTGAGTAAGTCTCTGACTGAGTAGATATCAAAGTAGGTGAATGAGTGTCTGAGTGGGTCAGTGAATAGGTGCATGTGTTTTTGAATGGATTTGACACTTGAGAAAGATTTATAACATTCCAAGTGAGGCTTGCAGAGAGAGAGCACAGAAAGGGTCTGCACTAGTAGCCATTACCAATGTTTGAAGGACTATTTCTGTACATGCATGAGAAGTTTGTGTCAGTACTTGCCTATATATCTCAGAGAGTGTAAAAGTACACCTCTTTCAGTGGCATGAGATGTTTAAGTAAATGTGCTGGTATGTAACTGCCTGCTATAATACCTCTACCCTTCTTAAATATGTATGTAATTGGCTGCAAAATACTTCAGTGCCTGTGTTAGGCAATAGAGAGCTATGTATTTTCACTGTAACTACCTCTCAGTCTGCTACATGCATAAATAGTTTCTGAATGTATAAGTGCTTCTTTAGCTGTCTTTGTAACTGAAAGAGAGGATTTATGCTTTTGTGAACATCTATGTCAATTGTTTTAGGGATGGCATACTCTATGTAGTACTTGTCATAGAGGCCTACAAGTGTACAAGTAACTTATTCAACTCAGAAGGACATCTCTCAGTCTCTTACGCACAAAACATCATCCTCTATTGCATACCTACAGCATATCTTAGAAGTGCATTATGTGCACTAAAATGTGGGTTTGACATTTCAGAAAGACCTATACCATGCCAACTGAAGCTTGCAGTGAGAGTGCACAGACAGAGTCTGCACTAGTAGCCATCAACCATGTTTGAAGGACTATCTGTGTACATGGTTAACAAGGTTGTGTCAATACTTGCCTACATATCTGAGAGAGTGTAGGAGTACACCTCTATCAGTTCCATGAGATGTTTAAGTAAATGTGCTGATATGAAACTTCCTGCAGTAATACCTCTATAGTTGTCTAAATGTGTATGTTAGTGGCTGCACAAATACTTCAGTGCCTGTGTTAGGCAATTCAGAGCCATGTAGGTGTCACCTCAACTACCATTGAGCCTGCTGTATTCAAAAATAGTTTCTGGCGAGTGACTGAATCTATAAGTGCTTCTGCAGCGATCTCTGTAACTGAAAGACAGGCTCTATGCTTTTTTGAACATGTATGTCAATTGTAGTAAGGATGGCATACTCTATGTAGTACTTGGCATAGAGGCCTGCAAGTGCACAAGTAACTTATTCAACTCAGAAGGACATTTCTCAATCTCTTAAGCACAAAACTTCATCCTCTATTGCATACCTACAGCATATTTTAGAAGTGTATTATGTGCACTAAAACAAAGGTTTGATACTTGAGAAAGACCTATAACGTGCCAAGTGAAGGTAGGAGGAAGAATACACAGACAAGGTCTGCACCAGTAGCTATCACCCATGATTCACAAACTATTCTTCCTTTAAAGTAGACACGCTGGCCCCGGAGAGGTGGTCGTCCCCAGGGCCGTATATAAGACCGGGAAGGGGGGCCACGCAGCCCCCCCACCCAGTTTTAATGTTAATTTGACTCCAGGGAGGTGTTAGTCCCTGGTGTTGTGGGGGTCAGCGCAGCCCCCCCATTACCTTTAATTCAGTCCCAGGGAGGTGGTGGTCCCCTGGGTGGTCCGTGTATCTCTCCAATTTATTTTTTCTATGGGCCCCCAGGTAGGGTGGTGGTCCCTGGGACCCAGGGGGCTCTGAGCACCCCTCTTTATAAATACATAAGTCCTGGGAGGTGGTGGTCCCCGGGGCTTTTATAAGCCCCAGGAGGGGGGCTCATGCACCACCCTCCTTTAATTCCCGCATGCCCCTGGGACCTGGCCCACCTGGGAGCCTATCATTAAAGAAGAGCATGAGCCTGCACTTCTTTTTTTTTTATTTGTTGCTGGGAGCCGCATCTCCATCACAACTTCTGCCAATTTGTATTTTTTTTATTTTAAATTTTTGCCCTGACGGGGTCCCTCTGGGACCCCTTCCAAGAGGCCTAGGGGGTCAGGGTATTGCTACCCTGCCCCTTCTCTTTTTTGTTTTTTTTTTAAGCTGAGTCCCAAGATGGGTGCCAGCGCTTCCTGATCTGAAGTTTAGGTAGCCAATCAAATTTGAGCACGAGGACTGTTGGATCCTCGGAGGGTCTGCATCCCTATATATACAAATTAGAATTTTCCTTAATATTTCAAAAACTACAGAACAGATTTATGCCAATTTACAAAAAGGTCACTTTCTGGACCATCAGCTACCTTTTTGCCAAATTTGGTGTAATTCCATTCAGCAGTACGGGCTGTAGTTGTGTCTAATATTTCTATGGGAGTTAACATGGGGAAAATGTGTTTTGGACCCTCCCCCCCTTTTTCTCGGCCCCTGCTTTACGGATTACCACAAAACTTTCAAGATAGCAGCTGAAGTGAGCGTCATACTATACATGGACGTCCTTGGGGGCCAACAACTCCTCCTATTACCTCCAGTAAGTTCGACACAGCATGATTGCTTAGAGTTCTTTGGAGGCCACATCCCCTTTCTCCACCACTATGCAAATGCGCCTCCTGGCACACTACTAGTTGGGGGATGAAGTCCCCTTGGCTCCACAGTGTCCTTGGAGGCCAACAAGCCTTCCTGTTACCTCCAGTAAGGCCCACACAGCGGGATTGTTGAGCTGTATTCTGAGGCCACGTCCCCTTTTTCCACCACTCTGCAAACACTCCTCCTGGCGCACTACTGTTTGGGGGATGAAGTCCACATTACTCTTCAGGGTCCTTGGGGGGCAACTACCCCTCCTATTACCTCCAGTAAGTAACACACAGCTGGATTGCTAAGAGGTTGTTGGAGGGCAAGCCCCCCTTTCTCCACCACTCTGCAAACGCATCTTTTGGTGCACTACTGGTTGGGGGAAGAAGTTCACTTTAGTCCTGAGGCCCTCAGGAGTAAAGTGGAATTAATTTCCCAACCAGCAGCATGCCAGGAGGCACGATTGCAGGGTGGTGCAGAAAGGGGACCGGCCTCGGGCATCATGCAGTAGCTTTGTTTTCATTTTGTTTAAACACAAAAGGAAGGGGAGCCATGCGGCCCACCCTCCCGGGCCAATTTCAGCCCCAGGGACCCCATCCCCCAGGGCCTGGCCTCTCTGTTGGGGACTGCGGGGGGGAGTCTCAAGGCTAACCCTGGGTGCAGTGGGCATAGCGGGGCTACGCAGAGGTCCACGGAGTTGCAAACAAACTCCGCGCCCGCGCATGCGCATTTCGAGAAATGGCGGCTTTCATCAGTGCCGGTTTCGTTGCAGGGGTTTAAACACCTGGGGGCCGGTTTAAATGCTGACATCAATACTCGCATTGGAGCATGTATCTTAGCCCCGCCCCTGTTTTAAAGATGCAGTTCACCTCCAAGCAGTAACCATCGCTTCTCTTGCCGCAAAGTAAGTCTAAATCCGCTGCAGGCGCCCATTAAGTAATGGGTCATCCAAACACACAGTGGTGCCCCAAACAATGTCGGCCCGCGGACTATCATGACTTCCTCTGCAGCAGGCATACATTGGAATCGCTGCTGCTGTGTTATATACATATATACAAATATGTATATATATTTATACACACACATATATACACACACACACACACATGTATATATATGTACATATATATATATATACATGCTCTGGCAGCAGTAGCAGACTTTCCATTTTTTCATGGGAAAAGCATGAGCATTGCAGTTGGTGTGAAAGTTATTGTTTGCATGGCTGTTGCATGGCAGTCATGCTAATTAATGGATTGTGGTCCTAACCATAATTTGCGTATCCCAGTGACTTATCACTTTTAATTCTAAAAGTAACTGCCCTTAAGCTGTGTTTTTTTATTTGAATGTATGAGTGTGTGGGTGTGTGCATATTAAATAGTATACATAATTATGGCATTCTTATGTTATTATTTTAAAAGGTAATGCTAATACTAAAAATATTTAAAAATTGCACGTAATTGAAAATAATTTAAATTATTTAAACCAGTTTTTCAGCATAATTTACTACAGAGAAAATAAAAAGAAATTTTTTAAGATTGGAATATTTTTTAATTATTCTTATTTATATATTAAATTAATAAGTTTAAATTAGCTCTGTTTTTTAAAACTCATTTAATTTGATTTGTTAATGTGCTGCAAATTTGTTTTTATTACTTGTAGTTGAAAAATAAATATTTTATGTTAATTTGCATTTGCAATTTATATTAAAATATGTGATTTAAAAAATTAATGATAATCTTTAATAATTTTCCCTCTGCTTTCCCAAAGAAAGATCTTCACCATGGTGGTGGATATCTCCACCTATGTGTTCAATGTAAGTAGTAGTAACTTTAAACTCATAATTTCTGTTGTAGAAGGCTCCACCCCTGATTTGATCATCCACAATATGTTCTTACGGTGAACTGCCCAACAGTTTTTCAGGCCCGAATTTCCATTAGTACCCATGTAGACATTCCTCAAAAAAGACAAATAGCATGCCAGAACCAGGAATACACTTAACGGAATTGTACCAAGAGTCTGTAGGAGCGAACCCAAGACCACAAATCCCCCTGAAGACTGGCACCATAGACACCGCATCGACAACAGTGTACAGGGAGCATATCCCACAGAAAAGGGGGTTGGAAAAGAGGAAGAGAAGAGAGCCATCCAACTTCTTCTAAGAATTGGGTGGGTGTCATCTTACTTCCTTGGTCACCAATCGCCTAGGTCGCACCTTTAGTGGAGCTGAGGATCCCTTCTGTTAGGATGTAGAGGAAAGGTTATACTCCCAAACTATTACCATGTCCCACCAGATTCCACCCAATCCAGACTTCCCGCTTGTGTACCTTGTCTTTATGAGGGATGGAATGTTGGGGCTCCTAATGACTTCTTCTGTAGCGGCGTGTCAATAAGTAGCCTGGCTGATAATCATGTATCTCCCTCCCAAATGAGGGATGTGGTTTTGTTATTCCCTAAAGACACAAGGACTGAGTTACCTTCAGGGTGAGCTACAGAAAACCATACAAGTGTGTGTTCCCTATTAACCAGTTAACTCTTTTGTGGGCTTTTCATGGTTCTTGCCAGTTCTTAAAGTTCAGAGGGGTGCCTTGCCTTCAGTGCGGTCTTAGTTCTTTTCTTCTGGCTTAACTGTTGTGGCCTTTTCATTATGAATGTCTTTGGCTACTGCTCTAACTTAAATACCTAAAACATAACTCAGCATACCATCGTCCAACAAGCCTTTTTTAAGTTGCTGCTCGGATTTTCCTGGCTAGCACAAGAGTGCAGTAATTTTCGTTACTGTGCAAGTAATGACTGTCTCGTTTGCTTTCCTTGCAGTGATCGCCTTGAGCAGAAACCTTTGACTCAGAATGTCAGGATGGAAGGTAGATGCCACAAGAGAGTCCTGTCTCTAGGACCGGATAAGTGGTGTCAAGTCTTGAAAAAACAAACAGGACCTCAGAGCAAACAGACTCTCTTCTTGAGAAGTCTGAAAGCCAAGCAGTTGGCACATGCAGGGGCACTGCTTTTATACACGAGCCCGCCCTTGATGGTAGCCACTCCGGAAGGCCATGTGAGTAGGCAGGGCTTCCAGGGGCTGTAAGAAGGAAGACAGAATTAAAAAGGCAATGGCTGTGGGAAGGAGGCCAAAATTAAAAAGGCAATGGCAGTCTGGGGCCATGGAGAACTGTACATCAGGAACTGGAGTATGGGAAGATGGGAGGGTCAGTATAACGGGAGGAAGAGGGTGGAATGGATCTGGGGTGACAGGGGACATAACCACGCAGCACAAACAGCACAGGCAGAGTGAGAAACAACGTAACACATTCAGGAGCCATCCAAAACGAAAAAATCCTTTTCCTTTTACTAAGGATTTTTGTGGTATTTGAGGATTCATCTTGGGTTTGCTCTGGTTCATGGTTTTGAAATTGCCATTTGCAAAGGATTTGGGATTGGTCTAGGCATTATCAGTATGAGTGTTTAGTGAATTTAAAAGGACTATGGGGGTTTGAGAATAGGTTTTGGAGTAGGCCTGGGATTCAGTCATTTAAAGAGTGTCTTTGAAATTGACATGGGTGTTAATTAATGTTACATTTTCAAGAATGGCATAATTATTCATTACAATGTTTGGGTGGGGATTAGCTCTTACACAGCCATTGAACCACAGACCATTGGGGCTTGATTTCGGGTTGAGTTTTAGCGCTGTTTGAAGGTTGGATTTTGAGGGCTGACCTGAAAGTTGGCTGTTTAGTATTGGCCCTGCGAACAGTCTGGAAATTAGGAATAGATTTTGGGGATTTAGATTATTCTTTGGCAATGGGCCAATAACAATTGACCCTGGGAGCATAACTGCACTTTTTTCTATGCATGTGTGATAATAGCCACTCCATTATTTATTTCCAGAAATGGGCAGTGAGTGCTTGTACTTACGTAGGTCTTTGCGGGTTGGACTCTGAGTTGGCCCGTGAGTATAGGCATATAGCTGGCATCAGGTTGTTCTTGGCCATTGGAGTGTGCATGTTGGGATTCACTAGTGTGCATTTGTGTTGATACTGGCCTTTTGATTATAAAGTCTTCAGCTTGTGATCTGTTTCACAGAGCTGATAGAGATGAGAATCCTTGCCTTCCTTTAAGCATAAAAGAGCTGAAGGCTGGCAAGGAGATTAATGGGCGCTCCCACCAGTGGTGGCTGGCATCTACTGAGGGTAGAGGGGCGGGTAAATAAAAATGTTTAAAACATTAAAAAAAGAAAAGCACTTACTGGATCCTGACGACGTACACCTCACTCCGACTTTGTCTGCTGGAACTGCAGTGCAGGCCCCAGCAAACACCCTTGACCAATCCAGGACTGCTCACGTGCTGTTAACCAGGACTGCTCACGTGCTGCTAACCTGATTGGTGGGAGCGGCCTCTCTCGGTGCTCCCGAGAGCACTGGATGCCTGCACTTGCTCTCAACCTAGCTGTCTTAAGACAGCTGGGTTGAGCGGTTGAAAGTGCACATGTGTGGCTGGCCGTCTCAAGATGGCCGGCCAAAGACACATGCACACTTTAAACAAGTGCAAAGGCAGCCCTGTGCCCACCACTCCTCCCTGCTCACTCAGCAGGCCCCGCCCCGTCCTGATGCTCGGTTCAGGACGAGACGATAAAAAATAAAATGGTAATCAACTGCCATTTTATTTTTTATCTTTGGGGGGCACGTAAGTGGGGCGACGCTCCTCTGCTCCCATGGCTGAGCCCCCCCTGGCTCCCACCCAGATAATGCCTACGCTCGCAACTATGCTGTGACCCCTCAAATCGCCAGTGCTTTCTCGCAGGTCTGAATAAAGATCAGCCACATGTGCAACTCACAAATTCTTAGCCAGTGATTTGAAAAATAATTTCACCATTTCACTGGAACTCTGAGAAACTTAAAGCACGCGAGGAATTCTCCATGACCGGCTCAGCAGCATACTTCGATGCTAAATGTATTGGCATACCTTGGCATGAAAAAGAGGAAACGTTTTAGGACTTAAGCTCTTTGCGAAAAGAAGTGTTCTAATTCAATTTCAGGGCTTTTTCATAATCCATAAAATTCTATTCTGCTCTTGAAAGGCAGTGAAGAACTTTTAATAATGCTGAATTATTAACTGCTTGAAAGCAGAGGAAAATTTGCAGGAATATATCGTCTGTGAAGTCAGCTTCTCTTACTTAGAGGATAAGTCATGTAGGAGGTGCAGAGGGGAACTGAATCTTCCTTGAATTAGCAATTGATCTGATATTTCTATTAGGCAACCTGGCGAGCATGGCTGTATGTTACTTGCCAAATAGCACTGCCTTCTACAGAAAGAAACCCTTTATAACAGGTGAGAAGGCTTGTAATGTAGGAAGAGAACTTGTGGGTTAATATATTCAGTGGTAGGTATAGGGCTGTATTTTGTATATTGCTCTGTTACTGTGCACCAGTACTGATCCAACATTTGCACTGATTAGGTAAAAAATACATTTTGTACCTGCCCATCTATTCAAATCTGCTTGTGAGTTCCAATGCCAGTACCTAAAAAATTACCATTTACTCTTGCAAATTTACCTTGCACGGTACAATGTATGCAACTCGTAAAGATTAGCATTAGCTTTTTTCTGAGGACATGTGGTGAATAATAAAATGTTTTTGTGAAATTTAGCTGGTTTGCAGGCATTTATCAGAGCAAAGAAAAAAGTTGCGCATTGCTGCATTCGGGCAAGAAGACATTCTCTATGGTGTGGGTACAGGCTATTTTAGTGGACAAACCAAGAAAAGTGCGTAATGATTAACACAGATTTGTGTGCTAATGCAGTATAAAATCTTTGTATTTCTTGTGATTGCCCAATAAAAGGTATCAACATCTTTATTATGTAGTGCTAAGGAAAGTCATAACAATATGTAAGTTAATTATTACTTCAAGGAATATCAAATACTGAGGGGTTTATTTACAAGAACTGCCACTAACTAGGGTTAGCGTTAGTTAATGGCAATTTGCTTACCGCCGCGTATCGCCAAAAACTATCGCCTTGGTACCGACGTATTTACAGTACATCGCTACATGGCGACAGTATCAGCTAGCCAAAAACTGCTGCTAACACTAGCGTCAAAGTGATAAAAAATTTGACGTTAGAGAGAGAAAAGTGACAAAAGGCCAATTAGCAGCAAAAAAACTCACGTTGGTCAGCCCAACATCACTTTTCAGCCTCTAGAAGCAAAAATAGCCTATAAATACACCCCTAATGAAAAAAATTAAATTAAAACAATGGAATGCTGAATGGATAAGCCAGAGCCAAGTGTAGCACAGGTCAACAACCCCACCAAACCCCCCAAAGAGCCAGGATGACCAGCCAGAGTCCCATGGGAAGAGGAAATGCAGAATCAGTTATTTATTCGTAAAAAGAGGCGCATCATTGTGGAAAATCAGTGATGCAGCACTTTTCATAGCGCCATCCTTGCGACACCGTGGCAGCCGATGCCTGGAAGCGTGGACAGTCTCTGGGGCTCGGAGGCCTCACTGAGCCTGCGTCTAAGACCCGGAGTGGAAGGCGGGGTGCTGTGGAGTTGCTGTGGCCTGGCGGTGGATGCGGGCCGCGCCGGGCCCAAGCCTGTGGGCCGTGGCGGTAGAGATTGAGGCGTTGACGATCGCCCTTACCTGGTGGCGATGTCTGGCAGGTCACATGGAGACACATTGCTGACCTGTGTGAGAAGACCGCCTGGCGCCCCTTGGAGCTGTGATCGATAGAGGCGCTCCTGTGCACCGACATAGGGAGGTCTGCATTGCATAACACGCGCCACCATTACACCAGGTTGCACAGAGGAGATTGCAAATAGTGGGCCGCGCCTCTCTGCATCACAGGCCGGAGAATGTGGCACTGCCTGGATGCTGTGGAGGGTGAGCCCCAGAGCTGTGCCGCACTTGTGTGGCGGGAGCGCTGCAACTTCACGCCTAAGCGGGCCCTGTTGCATCACCTGCATCAGGAGGTTCCCCAGCAGACCTGCTGGTGACTGCTGCACCCAGGCTTGTGAAATTCCACCTGGCTGAGGATCCTGCTGGCTGAGTCACAGATTCGGAGAGAGAACGGTGGATTGAGCCCCGGTGTCGATGTCCAGGTGAGGAAAAGGTGGGACGGGAAGCGGAGGAGGCCTGGGGATTGTGTCGGGCCCAGGCCTAGCACCTGTGGGTGGCACACACTGTGCCCTGAGTAATCCCTGTGCTGCGGAGGACCCACATTGCCCAGGACACAGCACAAGACTGGTGGGGGGCTCCACTAACTGGCTCAAGTCGCTGATATCTGGCATTGGGGGCAGCGGGTGCCAGGGACACAGGGGTCAGTTCAGGGCCAGGCCCCTGAGTATGCAGCTTGATTCACCATTACTGTCTGGGGAACTGGGGTACACAGAATCTCCACTGTTAGATTGGAAGAGGCAACTGGATGGTGCTGCCTTTCCTCGCCCCCTGTGAGTTTGTTGCACCGTTTGGTAGCTGCTGCCCCATCTGCTATTGCTGGTTCCTCTGACCCGGAGGTCAGGTGTTCAAGACCATACTCCACCCACAGGCTCATGCCTGCGCCTCATCCCTGGTGGTCCAGTGGTAGAGCGTCACTGCTCTGCTGCTTGACTGCCCTCCTGTCCCTCTTTTCTGCTGTTCCTGTCCCTCTTTCTGCTCATCTCCGTTGCTTTTCTACCTTTGTTTTTTTTTCTTTGCTTTGTTTGGCTTTGCTTTTCCCGTGCCTTTTTTCAGTTTCTTTTTCACTCTCCTCTCCCTCAATGCCGCTGCGATCCCCTGTGGCCTGCCCTCTCCAGTGTCCTTTCCCGCATTTCCCGCCTCCCAGCTGTCCAGCCCCCTGCAGCACTACTTAATGGCAGCCGATGTGTGGCCATGCGCAGCAGGCATGCCAATGGTGTGCCAAAGGCAAGCCAAGGGCAAGAACTTTCTGCGTCCGTCCGCCCCTGGACCGCGCCCAGTGCCAGGGACCCTGCCTCTCGGACACTTCACCGCTATGACGTCAGCACTCTCCTCGCACTCAACCCTGGACGCCATGCCAACTGCCAACTAGCATCACTGAAGAATATATACCCTTGCACCCTTCGCCTGCAGAAACTGCAAACACACCTTCTGCCACATCAACACAACAGTGCATCTTGCCGCCCAGCAGACCAACAGCACCGGTCCGGCTCAACTGCATCCTCCTCAACGTGCCGTTCCTCCACAAACACGAATATGGCACATTACAACGCGATGTAATACATCGTGTGCCATTACAACGTGGTTGTTACAACGACCGCATTGTTAGTACGTGATGTACTACATCGCAAGTCTTTACAACGACTTCCACTAGAGGGCGTGCTGGACTTAGGATTAGTATTATTTACTATTCCTACTCCAGTTTGCGCAACAGTAGGGAAAGTGTTGGAAATTTATTTCCAATACCTCAGCGCCCCCTAGTGGAATTTGTTGCAAAGACTTGAGATGTCATTACATCGCGTACTAATAACGTGGTCGTTGTAACGACTGCCTTGTAAAGGTATCGCGGTGTAATGACCGCGTTGTAAAGGTCGTTTCCCACAAACACGCCACAGAAATCTGGGACCTCCTTGACGGTACCTCTTCAGACATCGCCTTCTTCACAGAAACCTGGATTACCTCTGCTCCAGACCAGACATCGACATCGCCATCCCCGACAGCTACAAATTCACCTGGAAGGACCACCCCAACCACCCAGGAGGAGGCATTGCCATTGTCTACAAAAGCACACTTCGACTGACCACACACTCTAATGACCCAACGGCGACCATGGAACACCTCCACTTCCAGAACTAGGCCAACCCTAACGCCACCTCAGTGGCACCCTAGTCTACAGGCCCCCCGGCCCACGACCCCCCCATTCACCGATGCCATGGTAGACCTCATCGCACCCCAGGCTCTGCCATCCACTGACTACATCCTACTCAGAGACCTCAACTTCCACCTGGACAACCCCAGTGACCAGAGCACCACCACCCTCCTGGAGAACCTTGCCAACATCGGACTCAAGCAGCTAGTCACCGCACCAACCCACATAACCGGACACACGCTTGACCCCGTCTTCTCCGCTAGCAGGAACTTCAACTACAGCCATACCACCGAACTCTCCTGGACCGACCATCAATGTATACATCATGCCTTCACCATGCCCACCGTACACCACCGTCATCATCGCCCGCCCTGTCACAGCTGGATCAAGGCCACCGAAGAACTTCTTGTCAACTACCTCAGCACCACCACTCTGCCAACGCTTACAGACGCCAACCCCGCAGTGCGCAAACTGCACCAATGGATCTCCAACTGCATTGACACCAGGCAGCTCCTCCGTGTCAGTGGACCGGGTGGCTGGGGGTCATTGGCCGCCAGGGCAGTTGTTGGATTTCAGACCTATGGCCCGGTTTAATTTTTGGTGGACGGAGAAGTCACCATTGGCCTGACGGAGGACTTTACGTCCGCCAGGCCATGACTATTCCGTCTGACAAATTCATAAATGACCACTTTTTGCCTTCTCCCTCCTCTTTTTCTGACCTTCTTTTTGTTAGCTTTAGAATTATTGGCACTTTACCACTGCTGACCAGTGCTAAATTGCATATGCTGTCTCCCCTATCCATGTTGTAATTGGTTTACACCTGATTGGCATATTTTATTTACATGTATGTCCCTTGTAAACTGGTATACAATATACTCAGAGCCTATAAATTAAACGCTACTAGTGGGCCTGCAGCATTGATTGTGCCACCCACGGAAGTAGGATTTCAAAACTGTCTCAGGCCTGCCACTGCAGGGCCTATGTGTGCAGTTTACTGCCAATTCGACTTGGCATTTAAAACTACTTGAAAAACTTGAAACTCCCCTTTTATTACATATGTCACCCCTAAGGTAGGCCCTAAGTAACCCTAAGGGCAGGGTGCCATGTCAGTAAAAGGTAGGACATGTACATTTATGTTTGATATGTCCTAGTAGTGACAAACAGTCTATTTTGTTTTTCACTACTGTGAGACCTACCCATCTTATAGGCCACCATTTGGAATTCCTTAATACACTTTTTTCAGCTCTAATTCCTGATCAGAGAGGAGTATCTTTTTCATGTTTCATATGTTTGGAATGGTAATGATAAATCCTCCTTACTGGTGAAGTTGGGTTTAACATTACTATTTTAGAAACACCACTTTCAGAAAGTGGTCATTTCTCTGTACTTACTGCTCTTTTGCCTGACAGTCTGTCTTCAATACACATCTGGGTTTGTGACAGCTACACTTTGTACAATCCCTCCTGACAGCCACAAACACAGGAAGGTGAGGCACATCTGCATTATGAGCACTCATCTGCATTCATCTTCATTCTGATGGTCTTCCTGGGCAGAGAGGAATTGGAGGGACTGACACTTACACTTCAATAGGTAGTGTCCTGTCCACACAGAAAGCACTAATTTATCCCCCACAGTTAGCCTGGCAGGCAGGACTGGGTTGAAAGGGATCCTTGTTCCCTTCAAGAGTTGCTCTGAAGTCACCCCCTACATCAAAGGCACTATTGGATATGAGTACTGGGGGCCTGATTTAGATCTTGGCGGTCCAACCGCCAGCCCGCTGCGGTGGCGGGCTCCAGTACTCTGTCATATTTAGATGTACACCCGATACACAGAACAGAAGACTGCGGCGGCAGTGTTCTGTGGTGACGACCCGCCTTCCATCGGCGTCCTGGCGGCGGGGTCCTGCCAAGGCAATTTGGATGGTCCATTGGGCTGGCAGTGTTCTGTCAGTGGAGTGAAGACGGGGGGCAACCGTGGTGCTGGGGAGACAGGTAAGTGACATTTTATTTTTTATGTATAACACATATATGTTGTGCATGTGTCCATATGTGTATGTAAGTTATGTGTAGTAACCCCGTGTTGTACATTCTGCACTGCACAATGCCAACATACACACACCATTCACTGTATACCCACACACACGATGTACCCTTACCTTCTTGTCTGTCAAAACGGGGTGCCAGTCCATCGAGGTCAAGGTGCGCTAGGACAGGGGGGGGACCTGGATGAAGGTGAAGAGGAGGAAACCGCAGCCTGTACCCCATAAAAGATGAGTTTTCATCCCTTTTTGTCTGTTTCTGCCGACTCGAAGTAGGATGGATTCCCATCAAAATTCCCTTTGAAGCAAGCCAGAACCAAATACTGATAGCGGGCATCCTGGCTGGAGTCCTGCTGCCTCCTGCTGCAGCCCACCCCACCGAAGGGGTGGGGAATGAATCCTGGCGGAGTTGGCAGGACCGCGGTGGCCTTCTTGCCCATTGAACTCCAGCATCTAAATCGGGTGAGCAGGTCGCCAGGTAGGTTGGCGGGAAGACCGCCACTCTGTTGCGGTCCCGCCAATTTCTAAATCAGGCCCTGGGTCTCTGATGGCACCCTAAAATCTGGCACTTCTGGATCATGAACTGAACCTCTGTCAGAAGGACTGCTGTGCTGCTTAAAGGACCCAACTGGACTGCTTTTTTTAGAGGGACTGCTTTTCTGCTTTTTGCCCTGCTGCCTGCTGCTCCCTGACTCTGCTGGAAGGAGAGTTTGACTCTGCCTATCCTCTAAGTGATCTCAAAGGGCTTGCTGGCTTGTCTCCTGTTTTCTGAAGTCTCAGGGACACAAAAGACTTCTTATAATTCTGCTTGTGCTGCTAGACTCTGCCTTCTACAAATTCTACCCTTGCCTGAGGTGCCCCCTCCAAGCTCTGAGCCTCAGAAGTGGGTTCTGCAGCTGTTCAAAAACTGATGCATTGCATCAACTGCACAAGAAATTCTGCTGCATCACCCCTGAAACCCGATACAAAGACTGTTCGACTTCAGCGGTTCTACAGCCTGCATGGCTTGATGACGATACCCTGCACAGCTTGACGATGACGCATTGCCTCTACTTCAGCAAAGATCGATGACGACGCTGCGACCGGACTGCATGGAAAAGATTGACACATCGTGCACTCAGTGTTGATGCTTTGCTCCATCCATGGTACTTTCTCAGTGGGCCCTGCGTGGGTCCTGTAGCGGTAGGCCTAAACTTTGGATTTGTACCAGTCCCTCGCAACCTCAAGCAACATTTTGACCGCTAGTGACTTCTAACCACTATTTTTGCATTTAATCTTTAAAGATTCATATCTCGACCTCTACTAATTAGAGTTTTGTTGTTTTGATCTAATTTTGCTCCAATAAATATTTTATGTTTTTCTAAACCTGTGTGGAATCTTTTTGTGGTGTTTTCATGGTATTATTGTGTGTGTTACTCAAATACTTTACACATTGCCTTTGTGGATAAGCCTGACTGCTCTGTGCCAGGCTAACAGAGGATGAGCACAGGTTGTCTTATTGTGTATCTAGCTTACCATGACTAGAGTGGTGGTTCCTGCCAACCAGAAATCACATTTCTAACACAGTCATTTATAAAGGCATTGGCAGGAACTGCTTTCACAGCGTTTCCTTTCAATGCATTTTACTGTTTGCTTCAGGGCTGCATCAGAAGGAAGCAGCCCTGTAACAAACAGCAATATTTTTTTCTTTACAAAAAGAAAATCCCAATATGTAATTTTCTTTTTGTAAAGAAAACAAGTACTGCTTCCTTGCCATGGGAGGCTTCTCCTATAGCGGGGAAGAATAACATTTTTTTTTTCTGTTCCTTACCACCTAGCGGTAAGGAACAGTAAATAATGAGTACAAGTCCACTCTTCCACATTGGGCGGGCGGACATGTAGTCATTTCTCGGACAGCCTTTACAACCCAGGGCTGTCAGAGGGAAGTACTCTCTGCCATGATTAGCCCGAAGTCTTGGCAGTGAGGATACTCCATCGCCTTTGTGACGGAGTATCCTTACTGCCAAAAATGAAATTGGGCCCCTAGTAACAGATAAGAATATTTTTGAAATACATATCATCTTGAAACTTTTGGAACTAGCTACTCAGGGAAGTGGATATTGTTTGGCACCTGGTACCCTGGAGTGTGGTCCTCTCCAATTTGTTAATATTTTGGAAGGTCATTATCCAGGATCTTGTATTTCTTGTATTCATTATGAATAGGGTGCACTGACCTGGTGAGCACCATGCCAAAACTTTAACTGGACGTTCTGGGCACCAACCAGGAGAGCGTTCAAGATTACAGTCAATGTACTGTTCAGAGTGCAGACACAGACTTATGTCTATAGACTGAACCACACTTTAGTGTATGTCCGGTTGCTCTTTGAAGCTGCCAGTCTTCCTGCTTGGAACTATTCTCCGTCATCCTCAAAGCTAGTAGCTCTTTTATTAAGTGTGAGGCAAGAGGTGCTTCTTATCTCTTGTCTAATCACTGTTCTCTTTCTTCTACAACACCAGAAATTGTTGTGATCTTCATCTTTCACTCTACCAATTCTGGAGGACATTTTATATTTGAGTACTATCTCTTGGGCAGAGAATCAGATTGTTACATACTTTACTTTCCTGAAACCAGTTGTTTTTTTTGGGATTGTTAAATGAAATTCTGCTGAAATTACTCTATAACATTTTGGCCTGCAAATCACACACGTCAGGCGGGAAAAATCACTACAAAAGCAGAAGAAAAAAACACAAACAAAAACAAAACTACAGCGAAGCACAATGGAGGCAGCCGGAGCAGGTAAAGAGGATGGCCAGAACCCCACAAGCCCCCCGTAGGAGCAGCCAGGGACCTCAGGGACAGGGAAGGGCAAGGACAAGAAGAAGAGGAAGACGTGGTTCAGTCCGCAAGAAAACAGGATCCTGATCACGGAGGTGATAGAACACCATCAACAACTGTTCGTCACCTCCACTGTGTCATTGGCAACAAAAAATGCAACATGGCAGTCCATCGTGGACAAGGTGAATGCAGTCGGAGTGCTGAGGAGGACAATGGAAGAGCTCAAGAGGCACTGGAATGATGTGAAGTGCAAGACCAAGCAGAAACTCGCCAACAACCAGAAGGCAGCAATGCAGACTGGAGGTGGGAGTCCAGCGCCACAGGAGGAGCTGGATGAGAGGAGGAAATGGTATCCACAGTCATCAGTGGGGACACGGTGGCAGGAGTTGGGGGACCGGACACTATTCAACATGACCTGACACAACAGCAACAGGGTGAGTAACCACCAGGGACTGGGGGGACGGGGGGAGATGGGCACAATGGCACACATGCACAATCAAGCGGAGCACAGTGCACAACCACAATGACTCTGGATCATGTCCCTTATCCCCTTGGCACACTGCAGCCCACATAGACATAGAAACAGCACATAGGCCCCCGTCGACTATGTGCCCAGAGGAGGCCCGCCCACACATCACTTATCTCACAACCAACCCATGCACATGTGCTGAACCCAGCAAAGCTGCGGGTCCGTGACCCACACTGACAATGCAAGTGACACTGCATGACGATTAGCATGGCTGCAGTCCGATCATCATGACATGGTGCACGCGACACTGAGGCGGCTGAGTGTGGACCACATCCATAAAGGAGCAGGTCACACTCTGACACATCCACCTGCACAAACAACCTCTTACATCAACAACACATCTGCGGATAAACCATGCCCCAGAGTCCCAGCTCCCACCAAGACCCAAATTCACCCAAGTCTGCAACATCTCAGCACTGTATGGGCACAGAAGTCAAAGGCACACCACCTGAAAGGGACAAGGGGCAGCAAAATCAGAGCTGCAGGGGCGACTCTCCCAAAATGCAGCACACACACATGACATTCAGAGCACATCAGCATTGACAACAATGTGGTACATACTGCAACACGTTTACAATAGGACAGAGGACACAACAGGTGCCGCTTGTGTGTAGAAACTGGCCAATCACATTTGGCATAGCAGGGAAATGTGAGATGTCAATGTACAAGTACAAACACATATCCGTGATGTTTTCGAAATGTCCACTGTCCCGCATCAAATAGGCAGCTCCTCCTAAACAGTCACAATGTACATTGTCATGCAGTCTGTATGTGAACTTGTACAATGCGTCAACATACATTTGAACACAATGTAATACTGCATCTCCCCTTCACATTGCAGAGGGAGCATCAACACCTCCTGCAGAGCATCCCCAACAACTCTTCACTGATGACGATGAGGACATCCCCAACATCAACACCGAAGCCCTCCAAATCCTCATTGACAGCTTCGGCACCCCACCTCCAGGAGCAGGGCAGCCCAGCTGCATCGAGGAGACCCCACCCCCTGCACAGACCACACAGCAGGAAGCACCTACCACCCCGGCTGTCTCCCAGGACCCCCACGAACAACACATGGCCTTCCAATGCCGTGTGTTAGAGGTCCAGGAGAAGATGCTGAACAGGTGCGGGTGGGGTTCGACCTCATGGCAGCCAAACTTGATGCCATACATGGGTGTCTGATTCCCATCAGGGACCACTTACAGTCCCAAATGGACACCCACAGTCCGCTCCATGCTCTCCAACGATCCATGGCTGACATCGCTGGAGTCATGATACTGAGACAAGAACAACTGTCCAGTCACAGTGGCTCCAGCGATGTCAGCCGGGAGTTGGGACAGATGCGGGGGCTCATGCAGAACATGGAGCGGATGACTGCGGAAAGAATGGCTGCCACGGCTGCACACCAGCGAGATGTGGCTGGGACCTTCCATGCCCTGCAGCACATCGTCATGGCATTGCTGCCTCAAGGCCTTGCGCAGATGAATGCTGCTGCTGCTTCTACATCCACATCTCCGCCCCCTGATGTGTCAGTGCCTCACAGTGCGGCAGGCAATCCACCTCCGGCCCCTGTGGTGTCAGTGGCACACAGTGCGGCAGGCAATCCACCTCCAGCCCCCGATGTGTCAGTGGCACACAGTGTGGCTGACATTCCACCACCACCCACGTGTGAGGCACATGTGACATCAGAGGACGAAGATGCGGGTGAATCAACCTTACTGGTAAGGAGGAGGCAGTAGCATTCATCTCCGCCATATGACCTGTTTCTGCCCTTTGCATCATCACCTTCCACTGTCCCCCGATACACTCTACGACACTCACCTTGGACCTCGACATGGACTGCCATTTTCTGTTTGGTTACCAATGACACAGCGATCAGACTGCGGACTGAACTCTTCCTCTTCCAATGTACTTGTCATTCCCTGAAGGACCCTGGCTGGCCCTCCATGGGCCAATAATGTGAAGTGGGGTTTGCATGGCCTTGTACTGCTCCAGCTGCAACACTCCACTGGATGTGAATTAAACATTCAGAATCGCACAGATGTTTCATGTCTTTGATCATTCAAGTATGAAAGTATGGATGAATGTAGGGTCAGTGATTCCCCCTTACGTCCATGTTGCTCATGTCGTGGGACTTGAGTCACAGGGTGCAACATTGCAGATTGCGGTCGGGGGTGGCGTAGACACTACAACAGAGACACAAGCACCAGTTACTTTCTTTTCCAGCCCAGAACTGAAGCACGCCCAGCGCCCCGGGGTCATTGTTCCCACCCCTATGCTGGCCTGCCATACGCCAGGCCAGTCCACTCCGCTTACCCTCAGAGGGGGGGGGGACAAAGCTACATGTCCCAGGTCTTCCCTGTAGTGATCTGATGATCACTGGTCTAGTTGTCAGCATGCCACAGCCACTCCCTGAGGGCTGGTTAACACCCACACCACACCCATCCAGCACAGGCTTCACAGGACATGTGACCCTGCCAATAAAAGGGGCCTAGCACATCACATTCCCCACTGCCGGAGATGACATGATGGCGTCCGCACCACGAGACTCAATCATGAAGGGTCCATGACTGGGTTAGTGGCACCCGATGCACTGCGGCTGGCAGGGGCCTACCGCCACGTGACGATGACTTGCATTGCACAGGGTTAGTGGCACCCGCTGCACTGCGGCTGGCAGGGGCCTACCGCCATGTGATGATGACTTGCGTTGCACAGGGTTAGTGGCACCCGCTGCACTGCAGCTGGCAGGGCCTACCGCCACATGATGATGACTTGCGTTGCACAGGGTTAGTGGCACCTGCTGCACTGCGGCTGGCAGGGGCCTACCACCATGTGACGATGACTTGCGTTGCACAGGGTTAGTGGCACCTGAAGAGCTGAGCGGGTGTGCAGCCTGCAATGATGCGGAGGCCTCGATGAGCCGTCCTGCTAATCGTGGTTAAATTTGAATTGTGAGCCCTGCTGGACCGTAGTGCACGCCGAAGGCAGCAGTCAGCACACACTTGACTCCGCGGTGCGGTGACGCAGGGTGTGCTGGGAGCCTGTGGCGCGGAATCCAGCGATCGGCTGAGGAGGATGCACCGGCACGTGGTGGGCCCTCTTGGAGACACGCCGGTGGTGGCAGGTGAGCATTGAGGCCTGGGTGCGCAGGGGCGGCCACTCATCGCTGGGCGGAGGACCGGTCTGGGGACCAGGGCTGGGGTGCAGCAGGCGCACAGGATCGCGCAGGCACCACCGGTCATAGCGGCGGACTTGTGGCTGGGTGGGGGGCGCCGCCCTGGCTGACACGACCCTGCATGCGATGACGTGATGTGTGCGGGTTCGTTTGGGACATAGCCACCTCGTCTCCAGTGTGAATGTGCCCGTTGAAGGTGGCTGGCCATGTGTGTGTAGACCTATGGACAGGTTGTGGTGGAGACTGAGACACACGCAGTAGTCACTTTGGTGGTGGATTTGTGACGTGTGCATTCCCACAGTTGTGAGTTGGGGGATTGTGGAGTTGAGGTATGTGGTGTGTTCAGTTGGTACTTGCCGATGGGCAGTGCATTTCCATGGGGGCCATCCTCAAAGCGCTAGCTGGTGGCGGACTTGCGGACATGTGGGAATCATGCACACTGCCTGGGGAGTTTGCGACGACATTGGTGGACAGGCCATGGTGGTCCACTTTTGTCTGCTCATTGATGGCATGCATGTGGTTGCTGTTGCGGTGATTGTGTGCAGTGTCAGCAGGGAGCATACATGTGTGCTGTGAATTGCCCACAACATGTGCGTGACACCAGCTATGGCGTAGTTCCCTTGCGTGGTCTCAAGATGTTCCTGCGCAGTGTGGGGGGAGTGAGGGGCAGGGGTATCGAGGTGACACACACCATGATGCTTTCAGGTATGATGAGTCCTGCATGATGTGACCGTAACAGCAGTTTGTGTGGTCGTTACCTTCCTCTTCATTCCTACGACGGTTATGGCCACACGAACTTCTGTTACGGTCTTCTCATGCATGATTTATCATGCCTGTGAGCATTCCGGTTTGTCCAAGTGCAGTACACTGTACCAGATTAGGCATGTGACTATACGGGAGTTTGACCATTGTCACCATTTCTCCCACAGGTTTCTGAAGACACGTTGCCCTGTTGAAGTTCCCTGTTGGGAATGGAACGCGTTGGCTGAGCTTTTCGTTTTGTTTGTTTGTGTATTTGTAATAAAGTTCTGTTTTTACACTACTGTTGACTACTGGACTTCATGACCTGGTGCACCCACATTTCGATTACTACGATCTTGGGTCTGGGGCACGGAGGCGTCTAGCACGGCTGGCGTTGGGGTTGGTTGCACAGGTACACTACGAATTGGAACTATCGTGTGGTGCGGATGCAGGGGCCCGCCGTTACTTTTGTGGACATGCATCCATGACATGTGTGAGGGAGTTTGATGGGGCTGGCTGTCAGACTCCTCCGACTCTGGCAGTTGTTGGTTGGGAGGTACCAGGGGCCAACAGGTGCAGCACAGCCAGCAGCTTTGTCTGCAGGGGGATGTAGGTTGTCCGCTGTGTTGGTACTGTCAGCCTGTGGGCGATGTGGGTCAGGATGCGGAGGATGGTTGTCCTTTTGAGCCTGTGTTGGCCAATGGCTTCCTCTGGCGTTGAGTCCTTGGGGCTGGTGCATTTTAGGGTCGTCTGCTGTCCTGCACTGCCTAGGTGGTAATCCGGGAGGGGTGGTCCGGGGGGGGGGCCTGGGAGTGGTGGCGGTGGGTATTGTGGCCCTCTTGGTTCTCTGAGCTGCATGATCAGTAGCTCCATGGCATCTGTTGGTCTTCAGATGTGGCTCTGGGCTGGGCTCCCTTTCATACTGCAGGTAGTCATCCTGCTTAACACCAGCAAAAGGCAGGTGTTAAATCCCTGCTGCTAACACGCCTTATCGCCTGTTCTTGGTTCGCATCGCAGATCTGACTGGTCGTTGAGAATCTCGCGAAGTGGTGTTTTCGTGTGTTTTTGCACGCTAACGCCTACTCTGCATATCATTAGCGTTAGTTGTCGCACTCATCCGTGGAGATGTTTTTTGCGGTTGCTATCTCAGGAAAACTGGCGTTGTCGGCAGTTTGCACCAGCTTATGAATGGGGCGATAAATCTATCGCCACTTTTGCGGCGCTAAAGTGCCGATAAATTGGTGATAACTCCATGAGAGTATGCCCCTATGTTTCTAAATTAGTGTGTGATTTTTCTTGTGTTGTGTCTTCACTTTATTACTGTATAAGTGCTGCATATATACTTTTCACATTACCTCTAAGTTAAGCCTGACTTCTTTTGTGCCAAGCTAGGAGAGGGTTAAGCACAGGTTAATTTAGTGACTTTTTGTTGTTCACCCAAACAAGGATTGTGGCTGTTGCTGAGAAGGGCTCACAACCCCTGTCAACCAACAGCCCAATTTCTCACACCGCTGGTGTCTTGGCACAAAGCAATCAGGCTTAACTTAGAAGCAGTGTGTAAATTATTTATGCAGACCTCCAACAGTAATAAAGTGAAAACACTACACAAGAACAATCCCAAACTGATTTAGAAAAATGGAGAATATATTAATGTTGGAAATGGCCCTTTCTGCAAGGCAATCTCCGAAATTGTTTTTGTTGGCTTTAGGACTCTGTGCACTTTATCACTCCTTACCAGTGCTAAAGTGCTTGTGCTCTCTCCTTAAAACATGGTCACATTGGCTTATACCCAATTGGCATATTTAAATTTCTTGTAAGACCCTAGTAAAGTGCACTACATGTCCCCAGGGCTTGCTAATTAAAGGCTACTAGTGGGTCTCCAGCAATTTGATGCACAAGAGGCGCCTCTCAGGCCCTGGGCCCTTGGAGTGGCTCTTGAGGTCTTAAATTCGACCTTATGGGCTCTTCGCGACCACAAATGGGCCCGTTTGCACCAGAACCATGCCACTTGCACGAAAAATCTGCTTAAGCCGCAGCAAGTCTGTCTCTTTGCACAGCAAGCATCTATTGCCCACATAGACTGCCAACGCGAAGCTCCAGCCCACCAGTCCAAAATGCATGGGCTGCTCCTCGAGCCATGCCGACCACCTCCAGCGATGCTCTCCTTGCTTCTGGCGACCTTCTTCCACACAAACGGGACTCTTGGTATAAAACTTGAGGAGGTAAACCTTCAGCGGGACAAATGTGGGACTGTATCCGGTCCGCACTCCATCACAGTTGGCCTGAACTTTTGACTTTGACTTGGTATAGCGCAACCAGATACTCGCAGTTGGCGCTTTCTGTTTCTAGGCACTATATTGCAGTTTATTATAAAAAAAAATCATATCTCAAGTTCCAGTGATTGGATTTTAGTCATTTTGGTCTTGTTTTGTTCATTAAAGTAAGCTATATATTTTTTATCCTGGTGTGAGATCTTTTTGTGTGGTGTTTTCACTGTTTTACTGTTTGAAGTGTTCCATAAATACTTTACATATTGCCTCTTAGTTAAGCTTGACTGCTCTGTGCCAAAATACAAAGGGGTTGAGCACAGATTAATTGGGGTTCGCTTGTGCCTTACCCTGACTAGGATTGTGGTTGCTGCTTCACCAGGGATTACATCGCCATCAACCAGTAACCCAATTTCTAACAATGAATACAAAATGAACACGCAAATGACAAAAATCCAAACAGTAGAACAAAGTTATGAGTTTTAAAGTTTAAGGTGAAAATAGCACTGAAAAGGTGTGAGCCACCAACTGCAGGTATCTGGTTGTTCCCGACAGGGACAAAGTAAAAAATTCAGACTAACTGCGATGGAGCGCTGGTGGGGAACAGGGCAGGTGCGGCCTACTGGGAGTTGTACCTTTTATCCTTGCTGTGTGGGCTGCACAGTGATGTGATGTGAGGCACTTCATTGTGCAGCATTAGGTCAATTGAGTCACCAATCAGGAATTGTAAGGTGCTATGATGTGAGTGTCTGCGTTGCCTGGCATCATCTTGCATCAGAGCCAGTGAAGCTGCCAATGAGGAGCTGCAAAGTGCTGAGATGCAAGGCTCTATGTAGATCTGCACAGTGCTGCATCTGGTCCAGTGAAACCTTCAGCTGAGCAAGGAAAATTTCACTCTGACTCCAGCCAAGGGTTCAGGACCTTGAAGATAGCACTTGGGGTCAGGACTCAAACCCAAAGAGGCCAGCAGAGGGGACCAAGCCAGGTCCAGTTGGGTCTGGTTAGCTGGAAAGGCCTCTTGACCCTGTAGTTCAAACAGGAGGTCAGCCACTGACTCTGGGAGTCATTTCTGGGTTCCTGGGTTCAATGCAAGCAGATCCAGGCTTCACTTTTCAGACAGCATGGCAATCCTTCTTCTGAATCTTCTCCGGTCCAGGAGTGCTCAGATTTCAGTTTGTAAGGGAGCCACTTTTATACACAGTGCCAGCTTGTGGGTTGGGGACGCCTCTGTCTAACCCTAAAACTGGTTCTGGACAGTTCCCCCTTTTCCCCTGGGGTTGGGTCCAGTCTGTCTAGTGGAACAAAGGGCAGGCATGCCCAGATGTGGGCTGCATTTTCCATTGACAGGATAGGCATCTTCTGAAGACAGGAAGAGCTGGGTGCAGCCTCAGGCTACCCTTTGAAGTGCAATTAGGGCAGGGGCACAGCTCCTCCTCAACTATCCCATTAGGAAGTCCCTCACCTCCCCACACACAGGTCCTTTGTCAACTGCCTGGGAGGAATACACATCACACCATAGGAGAGCCATTAACATCATGTGACCCTGGACACTGGCAGAAAGGCACATTTCGTTTTGGCTGAAAATTGCCAACTTTCTAAATGTGGCATTTTCAAAATAGTGATTTAAAATCTGACTTTACCATTAAAAGAAATTTTAAATACAATTAAAATGGGTAGAAGTTTTTTTTCTAGCTGCGCCCATACTGAAGTTATCACTTATTTAGTGTTAAGAGGTAAATAAGTGTTAATCTATGGGATGCTAGCCTTTCCACAGTGAAAATGACTTTGGTTTTTTTTGACTGCCAGGACATGTAAAACTTAAGTACACATGTCCTACTTTTTAAATATCATGCACCCTGCGCTATGAGCCTTTTGGACCTATTTTGGGGGTGACATAAAAATATTAATAAGGAAGATTTAGCCCTGGAAAAGGATTATTTTGCCAGGTCGAAATGGCAGTTTTAAAACTGCATACACAGGCTTCAAAGGCATGCCTTAAACACGATTTACAGTGCTACTTTAGTGGATGGCACAATGAGTGCTGCAGCTCACTAGTAGCATTTAATTTACGGCTCCTGAGTACATGTAGTACCTTTCACTTGGGACTTTTAAGTACATTAAATGTAGCAATGAGTTGTATACCAATTTTACCATGTTTGGAAGGGAGAGAGCAAGCACTTTAACATTGGTCAGCAGAAGTAAAGCATGCAGAGTCCTAAAGCTAACAAAAATGGATTCAGCAAAAATACAATAGTGAAGGCAACTATCTGGGGGAATACCACACAAAAGATGGTCATTTCCAAAAATGTCAATAACTATTGGGAAGCTGGACCAGAAAATCCCAAATTTGAACAAAGTGTCCAGCATAGCTCTGGTGATTTTTTGTGAACTTGCAATAACCTTTCATTTGAGAATAAATGCTCTCCAGGAAAAAGAAAAGTCAGTATTTGTCATCACCTAGTGGACAGGCAGCATTAGCTGCCTCATGAATGATCAGGCCAGGCGTGCTTTTTATTATGTATTATGTGAATTCATTTGTTAGCAGAAATGCAGGAACTTAAAAGTGGCGGGTCCAGAGCAAAGATTCCCAGTTGTCTTTTCCTTGTGATGGGCCAATCTCGGAGTTGTCATGCTTGCATGATCCATTCGCATTGCTTCCCCGCTTATTCACATAAATCCCTAACTATGGCTTTTGCCATTTTGTGGGTGCATGTCTCCTGAGGCTAATCTACAAAGCAATATCTAAAGCACAATGTATGCTAATGTGTGAAAAAAGTGATGGATGGTTGATTGAATGAATCTCAGTCACTGATAATTACTCTGGGCCACAAATCCATTCATATTTGTATTTTACCACCATACCGCATTAGACAGGAACTAGCCATATTTAAATCAGCCTTGGTCCTGTTGCAATAGGAATGGTTCAGCCCAAACTGCGACACTTGGTCCCATTTGTGCAGGGACATAAGCAACACCATTCCAGTTTTGGGCTGTTTGGGCCTTGTCAATGGAGGGTTGCCTGAGTCCTATCACACAATGAGCACAAGACCACCTCTAGACATACGCGTCACAGTGAAGAAAACAAAAATTGATGTGTAGACTGCTTGAATTATTCTCAGACAGTGGTAATTAATCTAGAATAATTTTTTTGCCCATCATGCCGCCTCAGAAAGGAATGAGCCATATGCATATCACCCTTGATCCAGCTCCAATAGGAACAGTTCGATCTGAACTGCGAGGTCAGGTCCACTCTGAATGGAAACATAAGGAACATAAACATTCCCACACCAGTTTTGGCCTACATACACCTCACCAGAAGGGTGCCGTATGGATGCATTTCACACTAAAGCACAGCGCAAAATCTAATGTTACATGAGCAGCCATTTTTTGAGGTTGTGCCTTCTATTCCGCTACCCAACGCAGTCTAGTTGACACTTTTGCTACCCATGTGTCCTATTTTTCTGTCATGTTTTCTTGCCCATGTGTTTTTTCCCACCCACCTATCCTATTTTTAGGTCTGGCATTAGCCAAGACATTTTGATTTTACTAAAATATGTATAATATACTTACATATAGGGGCTTTCAGTCACTTCTCTTCATCCATTGGTCTGTTGTGGCATTTACATTTTGCTTCCACTCACTACAGTAAATAGCATAGGAAGTGGCTCAGCCTACTTAAACCACTGGTTTAACTTCACTTTGAGTGACTACATTTTGCTCTCCAACAAGGAGCACATCCACACACAAGCTAGTTTAGAAGGTGCACCAGAAATGAATTTAATATGGCAAATTTTAGTTCATCATCTTCTTTTATTATTGAAAATTGTTGCATATGAATTAAAATCAGCCAACGCGTTTCGTTCCTGTCACACTAGGAACTTCATCAGGGCTTGGTATATTTAATAGTGTATTCACAGAGTTTCCAGTGTAAACCGCTGTATCATCACCAGGCAATCACCCGGAATAAGGGTATAGAATCAAGTCATATCCCAACTCGAGATCCGAGTCCTGAACAGTCTCGGCGTGGGTCGCGTCGCCTGCGGTCTAGGCGAAGTTCCTAGTGTGACAGGAACGAAACGTGTTGGCTGATTTTAATTCATCTGAAACAATTTTCAATAATAAAAGAAGATAATGGACTGAAATTTGCCATATTGAATTCATTTCTGGTGCACCTTCCATTTTGAAGTAAATCGTGTTCTCTGGTCTCCAGTGGCGCTAAACGGCGGCAAGTTCTGGAAGAGGATGCACAGGACATTAAATTAAATGTGACAAGTATTGAGGTGCAGAACTTATGGTCAGCCGCTGTTGGCTTTGTGTTTAGACACAAGCTAGTTTACTTCCATGCCAGTGTTTTTATTTTTACTTTATAATTACTTTAGTGTTGCCTTTGTTTTTAGAGCCTGATGTGATAGCAGGATGCTTCTAACACACTTTCAATCTTTATCAGATTCCATCTCCTGCCAATGCTGTTGTAAATTCCTTTTGAAGTGTTTTGAAATTGATCCAGCACGAGGCCAATACCTGATCAGGGATCAATACTCAATAATATCACAGAACAATGGCCCATACACATTCACCCAAATACCTGATGCGCTGGGGTCAATTTTTATAAAAGTTCAATTCTCTTCCTCCTAAGATTCACATATGACATTTCCAAAAATACTTATCTGACTTATACATCAACTTTCCTTCTACTTGGTTGATGAACCAATTAGTTGAATAGTTGATGGTAATGATAATACTACCTAGCTAGTCATTCAATTAACTAAATAAACACAGACTCTCGTTGAATTTAATAAAGTTTTATCTCAAATTAAATGATAAAATGCTCAATGCATATGGTCACAAATGCAAACAATGAACTCACAAAGGGAGAGAAAAACATCAGCAATTTCAAATAGAGACAAACTCATCAATCAATATTGACATTGTGCATGAAAGAGTGGATAGATGAAGAGACAAAAGTTTCAGAGACAAAATATATTTGCAGATAAATTGTGCAAGAACAAGTCAGAATAATAGAAACCCGACGGATCTGTCGAAAACCACCCCTTTGGCCTAAGTGATAGTGGGGGTCCCCTGAAATAGAGTCAGGGGACAAAGACTTCAGGAACAGGACAGGACAGGAACAGCTAGGCCTCTCTGCAAACCGACGAACAGCGACGCATCTCCCCTCTCACTCTCTCAAGCCAGCCTAACTTAACCACACCCCTAAAGGCACCCCAGTTATACCCTAAAACCTACATGTCCATCCCACATCTGTTGTAACATTTAACGTAACTAAACAGTTGATTGGTGGACTTTGGGGGTGGTATGTCACACCATGGTGACATCATTCAGCCTCTAAATATATTCATTGTTTTATGCCCATTCCCATGAACTCATAATTGTTCCGTTCACACGATTTAATCCATGTTACAATTGTATATAATTTTAAGCAATGTCCGCGGAAGGAGTCTTTCTGTCCCACGGTCCGTCGCATCCCTTGGCAGACGATCATCACATTTCCCTTCAACCCTTTCACTTCTTCTGCTGTGCTCAGCGCTTCAGTGTGCCTTTGTCAGATCAATTTCACTCATTTATCCAACCCCTCCTTTATTCGGCTAATTTAAGGAAAATGGCGTCTCATCCAGCTCACTATAGCAAATGGAAAATGAACATTCATTAAATATATGATAATGTAGTTTTCACTGTTTAACACCCACCTTGCACTATTCCCTGTTAACGTTTTTCTTAGCATAGCTTTATGCAAAAGCGATATTATTTATGAATTCAAAGCAAGCTGCAACATGCAAACTACGAAATGCACATGTGGCCTAGTTATGCATTGTTTCTCATTTTTTTCAAAGCATAATGTAGATCCGGTTTTAGTTCTTTCATGCGCTATCTCACGTTAGTGCATGCATGCGCAAAGCAGTTTTCCCTTATGTTCATGTATGGTGCACGTTAATTTTCTATTACTACTTACTGTTAGTACGTATTATGGGGGTATTCATTCGAGCAGGATTCTTTTTGCGAAATCCTGCTCCATCAATCCCCCCTTTGATGGCTTTCTGGAGCCATCATAAAAATACCTACCATACCGAGTGCCATCTTCATTTTTCTAAAACTCTGTATTCTTCTCTCTTTGTATGGCACTTTCATCTATATCTTTCATCATATTATAGTATTGTTCTAGCTCAATTTCCTCTCTTTTTCTCTTTCTCGCTCTTCGTCTATTCTCTAATTCTGTCATTTCCTTTTTCCCGCTCTTACACTTACAACATTTGTATGTTGTTATTATCACTAAAGCTACTACAGCTACTGAAATAATTGGCATTATTATTTTTCCTAATAAGCTACTTCCAAAAGTAGAAAACCCTTTACCTACAGAGGAGAAACTCTTACCAAGTCTCTCCCAAACACCGGCAACCTCCAGTTGGATCAAATCTTCATGTAATTTTGTAATATTCTTTATATAACCCTCAATTCCTTTACTTTTGTCAGGGATATAGGTACAGCAGTGTTGGATTTTCAACATGCCACAGCCTCCACCCTCTTTTGCCAATAAGATATCAAGGGCAAGTCGATTTTGCAAAACCATTGATCTGATTGCAACCATTTCTGTGTCAATCATTAAGAAACCACCAGCAGTATCTGTTGATAAACGATCAACCACTGTGGATAACTTCCGAATTTTGTGCAAATTTAGAACAACTCCAACTGAGGGTATCAGTGCACCAAAAATATCACCTACTATTTCTGAGAAACTTGCTCTCTTGTTACGTATTAGTCCATGATTTATTTCCTTTAGTCTGTTGTTGTTTCAGTCCATGTGATAGACCTTTGGAAAGACGATATCAAAATAACAACTACCATACCAATGTGCAGGCAATCTATAGTAGGCTTTCTTACCACACACATAATAGACTCCCGGAAACACAGGATCAGTTCCCCCCTTCAATCCCCAACCTCCAGTAATTTGAAAGGTATGCTCACATTCACTAGTACCAATGAAATAATTGTTATAGTTAGTTTTCATTCTAAGCAAACATATTTTTCCCTTCTGATGCCAGTCCAGACATTGCAGCATATGTTTCGCCTTTCTCATAATTTCCTTCCCTGAAAGCCCATGGTGGAACTTGCGACTTCTGTTCAGCAGCTTTTCTCTGGAAACTTTCCCTTCTACTTTCTACTATTTCTATGAATACTTTTTCTTCAACCCGCAAACTACATGTTAAATTGTTTTTATAAGCCTATTCTACATCTAAAGCCTTAGTCATATGGAAGAACTCTCCCATATAATGTGCATTTTTACTACTCAAAACCTTATTTAGTTCCTTAATAACAGGTATTTCTGAAAACACTAAATCTATATTAGAATAGTAATATTCGAGCTTCCCCGTTATGTAAAACAGACTTGTTAATACACTGCAAGACACACCATATGTTAAAGGAAGGTGATGGTACGTCATCCCCTCTGAGACAGACGAAGGTAATTGCATGCACACATAACAATCACTCACATTCATTGTGTCAATATACTCATACAACAATTTAGTAAACACATTTAACGAGAAATCACTAATTGATTGATCATGATGGAGAATGCTTCCATCCATTTGTTCTATGTTGGTATTAGGTGCTCCTTTAGTAACAACGTTCACTTTTTCACTTGTTACATCATTAGTATTATTTCCATTATTAGTTACCATTAGAATAGGTACAAGGACAGTTAGTAATAGCCACATGAATGTTAATAACAAGACACTACACAAGCAAGCTTTAATACATCTACTTTTTAGACTAGATTTTGGATGTTCAGTCACCTTTTCTTTAGCCATTTTGTATTCTACCAAAAATAAAATATATAACAATTTTATCTAAATCTATAAACACTAACTTACTAAAAAATTAAATTTTTGAAAAATAATTCTAGGAAAAATAGTGTAATCCCACACTTCAGACTTTCTTCTTTACCCCTTTCTTTTATTTTTATTTTCTTTAGGTCTTCAGTATTCTTTGCTTCTTTTCCCAACTGACAATGCTGCACCTTAGTTTTTGTCACAGTTCTTTTAAGGTGGTCTCAATTTGCTTTCATCAACATGTTCAGTGTCTGATTTGTCTTTTTCTTCACTTGGATCTGAGCTCAATTTCTTCCAAGATTACGTAGGTCCATTCTGGTCCTGTATATTTTCTACTTGGAATTCTTACTCTTCTTGTTTTTCGTACTAATTCTTCTCCGCACTCTTCTTGTTCTGTCTGACTTGAGAACTCATTACTTTGCTCTGGTCTTTTCTTTGACTTTCTCCTCACAAGAGTGTATTTCAGTCTTTTCACTCAACCTGGCCAACTATCACCTTTTCTTGGTTTCTTGGTTTGAACTACTTTTTCACTTCTGTATCTGGTTCACAGGTTCTCTTATTTGGCCTTCCTTCTATCTGTCTTTCTTTCTGTTTTTCAGCAACTTCTGTTTCGACAGTAATTTCACTGACTCCTTGCTCAACAGTGAACTCACATCCTTCTGGTTCAGCAGTGAACTCACTTCCTTCTGGTTCAGTAGTGAACTCACTTTCTCCTGGTTCAACAGCAGTTTCACCTTCCTCTGGTTTAACATCAGTCTCACGAGACCAAGTAGCTGGTGCCCACTTTACTTGACTTGTGCTCGGCTGTTCGTCATCAGTTTGTTCTTCAGAACTGTTATTCTAGATTCTTCAGTTATACACACTCCAACCTCTGGTCTTTGACTTTTTATTTACCAGTTGCTGCTCTTTTTGTCTTTCAAGTGGACTTGGGTCTCGTCTAGTGTGGCTTGCGTGAATCCAGTTTGGCAGACCACCACACTTTACTGCCGTTGTCATCACCAGAATTATTTGGTAAGGACTGCTCCACCTGGGTTCTAAACACGATTTCCTCACGTGTTTCTTGATGAGAACCCACTCACCAGGACTCAGATCATGAGCTTGATTCGGCTGTGTTGTTGTGGCATCTTCTCCAACCTGGCAAAACACAGAACACACCAGATCAGCCAATCCTCTGCAATAATCAAGCACTAGATCATCAGATATATTCATCAGTTTGTTCGCTGGTATGTATGCTTGTCTCATTGCTCTTCACATTAGGATTTCATGTGGACTCAGACCCGTCTTTTTGTCAGGAATACTTCTAAGACTCATTAGTACAAGGGGTAAAGCGTCAGGCCATTTCAGTGTTGTGGATGCACACATCTTTCCTAACCTAGATTTCATTGTGCTGTTTAACTGCACAACCACTCCAGATGCTTCGGGTCGATAGGCACAATGCAGCTTCTGTTCAATCTGTAATGCTGCACAAATCATCCGAATTATCTCATTATTAAAATGTGTTCCTCTATCTGTCTCTAAAGTGACTGGAAATCCGTACCTAGGAATCAGTTCTCTTAGAAGGAATTTGGCGACAGTTAAGCTGTCATTCCTTCTTGTCGGATAGGCTTCCACCCAACGAGAGAACAAACAGACAACAACCACCACATATTTCAGCCAATTACATGGGGGTAGCTCGATAATGTCCAATTGGAGACGGGTAAATGGTCCTCCTGCTCTTCCAATTCATCCCCAACTAACAACTGTCTTTCTGCCTGGATTTTGCTTCGGACAAGTGATGCACCTCTGGCAAAGGCTCTCTGCAATGACCCTGAACCTTGGGTTATACCATGACTGCTTGAAGAGTCTGATCATTGCATCTCTTCCAACATGTGCAATTCCATGATATACCCTGGCCATATGGGAGAGTAAAGAATCTGGCAAGACTGGTCTTTCATCAAAATAGACCCACACTTCGTCTTCTGCTCGCTTTCTACAACCTGTATTTCTCCAAATTTCCTTTTCCTCATCACTTGCCTCTTCCTGCATCTGCCTCACTTTGTCCCAAGTTTCATATGTGGTTGTAAACATAAGATGGCATTCAGTATTTCCCCTTTCAATTGCTCTGTTTAAGGCCATTAAATTCCGTGCACAGATTCGCGCTATTTGGTCAGCGTATCTGTTGCCCTTTGTCACATAATCATCTCTTGATTTATGTCGGCACATTTGTCCACTGCAATTCTTTTGGGCAATTGCAAAGCATCCAATAATTCTTTTACAGTTTTGCTGTTATCTAGGGGAACCTGAAGAAGTCAGAAATCCCCTTTGCATCCATAGCTGTCGAAAATCATGGACAACCCCAAACCCATATTGGCTATCCGTGAATATGGCCCCCCTCAGACTTTTGGCAATTTTGCACGCTCTAATTAGAGCTATCAATTCAGCAATTTGAGTAGAGTTTGCCCCTTTTAGACAGGATGCTTCTAGAACTCCCGCTATGGTGCAAACAGCATAGGCAGTGCATAATTCGCCTTTCTCATTTCTTAAGCATGACCCATCCACAAATATCTCACAGTCTGGTTCTTCCAAAGGAACATCCTCTATATCAAACCTAGGTTTGGTGCACAATTCTGTCACATCCAAACAATCATGATGCACTTCCTCTCTCACTTCCTCACAACGAGAATTTGGCAATAGAGTTTCCGGGTTTACAGTTGTGCACCTCACCACAGTCACATTTTCAGCACCCAGAATCACTCTCTCATACTTAGTCACCCGACTACAGGTCATATACTGAGTCCATGTTCGAGTTAAAAGGAACTCAACAGAATGTGGCACATACACTTTGACTGGATATCCCATCACAATCGCTTCACTTTGTTCCAGACTCACACAAGTGGTGGCTACTGCTTTCAAAAAGCCTGGTAACGCTGCAGCCACTGAATCCAAAGTAGCAGAAAAATATGCTACTGGACGTCGTGCCATTCCATGTTTCTGAGTTAGTACTAAAAGTGCACACCCATCTCTTTCGCAACAGTACAATGCAAAATCCTTTGCATAATCTGGCATTCCCAATGCAGGTGCTCGACAAAGACTGTTTCGCAGTTTAGTAAAAGCTTCCATACTTTCATCATCCAACACAATCGGATCTTTTACATCTTTTTGTGTCAACCTCTGTAGAGATTTTGCAATCAGTGAGTAACCACTGATCCATTGCCTACAGTATCCAACCATTCCCAAAAACATTTGTACTTTTTTCTGAGTGGTAGGTGGGCTCATCTGTTTAATCACACTAATTCTTTCTGGCGTTACTTTTCTGACTCCCTTTTCTATTTTGTGTCCTAGGTACTGGACCTCTTGTTTACAAAATTGTAATTTTGCTGGTGACACTTTGTGTCCTCCTTCTGCCAAATGGTTCAGTAAGGCAATGGTATCTGTCACACATGTCTCTCGGGTCTTTGATGCCACAAGTAGGTCATCAATGTACTGAACCAAGACTGAATTTCCTGGCATGATCAAAGTCTCCAGACATCTTTTCAGAATCTGGTTAAAGATTGAAGGACCCTCGGTATACCCTTGAGGAACTCGGCACCATGCCAAAACACGGTCTCCGAACCGGAATGCAAAAAGATATTGGCTCTCCGGATGCAAGGGAATCGAGAAAAATGCTTGGCAAAGATCAATCACTGTGTACCATTGCGAATCGCATGGAATTTGGTAAAGGATTACTGCTGGATTTGGTACTACAGGACAGCAAGGTACCACAATCTTATTAATCTTTCTTAAATTCTGTACTACTCTATATTTTCCGCTTGGCTTTTTAATTCCTATAATGGGCGAATTACAAGGACTACTCATTATTGCTCTCAAAATTCCCTGTTCAATCATTTGATCAATCCCAGGAGTGACTCCCGCAATTACTTCTGGACTCATTTTGTACTGAGGAGTAACCCTGGGCGTAGTTTGCGTAGTGGCGCTACGCTATGCTACGCGAAGTGCACTTTGCACTACGCAAGCTACACGAACTGCGTAGTGCGGTAGGGAAAATGCTGTTCGCACTGATTGCACAGTGCCGGATGCTTGTCCGCACTGTGCAACCATTGCAAACGGCATCTTGCACAGTGCAAGCGGTCGTTTTCTGCCGCTCGTGTAGATTTGTACTCGAGCTGCAGTTTTCTCAACGCGGACTGGTAGTTTCTCATCGTGAGCGGTCGCGAGCATACGCGACCACTCGCAATGAGAAACCTGACCTCCCCGCGTTGAGAATCTCGCCAGGAGGTTTATTTTCCACGCTCGCGATCGGCAACTTGATGTTGCTGATCGCGAACGAGGAAAAAGTCTCGCCGGGATGTCATTTTGCTTGCTCGCGGTCGCCAACTTGACGTTGAGGACCTTGAGCAAGCAAAAAATGCCCGCTACGCTACGCGTTTTTACACTGTGCTATGTGCAATTTGCGTAGTGTGTATTAGCGCAAATTACGCAAACTACGCGAGCGTAGCATAGTCCTACGCCCAGGGTTACTGAGGAGTGTTTGGATACACAGCACCCTCTTTCACCGTAACCTGAATCGGGTCTACATTTGTCATTAGGCCAATTTCTTTTCCTGTAAAATCCCATACATCTGACCTCACTGTATTTCTTAATTCTTCAGGCAAACTCTCTTCTGTGAGAAGTGAAAACAACTCATCCACTTCTGTCCCTTGCTTCGCTAACATCATTTTGAATTCAACATCCTCATCAGGTGTATGAAACGCAATACCATCTGGCGTACAGTAGATGGTGCAGTTCATGTTGCACAACAACCCTCTACCTAAGAGATTTAGTGGACTTGAGTCACATACCACAAACCGATGCATGTCTCTGAAGTTTCCAATATGAACTTCTATTGGATTTGTGACTGGGTTCTAATATGCTTATTTGAGACTCCTACAACGTGGATAGTTTCTCCCGAGAGGGATAGGTTTGGAATTTCTGCTGCTCTCACAGTAGAACGGGTAGCACCAGTGTCCACCAGGAATGTAATATCATTACCTTCCACCTTTCCTTAGACAAATGGACCCGACTGATCTACCGCCAAAGATGCGCCAAGTACGCACTCTTCCGCTGTACTGTTTAAATACTTGTAACATCCTTTTATAGTAGGCATGCACTGACTCTTTCGGTTCTTGGGCCGTTCTGTCTTTCTTAACCCAATCTGTTTCTTTAGGGGAAATTTTTCCTTTTGAGGAAGTGATTACTTGATTATATTTTTTCATCACCTCTTCGGATGGTGCACCTGTTTTAGGGTCTCTAGGATATTCTTCTTTTGGCCAATCGACGGTGATCTTACATTCTGTCCACAAGTCGGCTGGAACAACAATCTCAAACAATCCATCCAAGTCCTTTAACAGAACCTTCGAGACCTTCACAAACCTTTCTACCTGCTTGTACCATTCATCTGGTTTCTCTCTTAATCTGGGGAAATCATTCGTAAGAGATATTATATCCTGCCTTGACCAAGGAACATGAACATATCCACCACCTGGTACTTCTCTCATCGGACACGCCCTTTCAACCTGTTCTGTTTCCTTTAACGGGAACATAGACACTCCTTTACTAGCTGCTTCTTCCTTCTTTTTCACCCATCTATTTTTCCATCGATCTACATCTCCCCATTTCTTCAAAATATTTATCAACTATTTTATCTGTAACCTTTTTCCAGACGCATTCAAACTCTCCAGATCCTTTTCAGTAAATGCCAAACTGTATGATTTCTGCAACACCTTTGACTTCTCTTTGTCTATTCTATACTCACTAGCAGCTTCGGATATTTTCTCATGAAGATTCCTTGCTCTCCAAGTAATGCTTTTCCACAAAACCAACAATTCATCATCTCGGTAAGTCCCTAATCTGTCTGGACTTATTGTTCCAATAATCATCTCTTCCAAATCTACTTTCAATTGACTCACATTTATACTCTGCGGTTGAGGTTCTTTCTTTTCCATTCCCTTTATCCAATCATTCAATTCTTCTGATGATGGACCTGCTGAACTCCCTGTCATTGGAGTGACATTTGTCCCTATTCTCCTTGGATTTATTTGTATATCTCTTCTAGGGGTTTCCGTTATCATTTCACAAACCGGGATATCTAACAATGTAATATTTGTGTCAGCCTGTCTATTCTCATTGACTACCGTCTCCATTCCACTCTTGACATTACTCCTTGGTAGTGTCAATGTATGTACTTTAGGAATATTCTGGTTTTCTCCAAACAAAGGAACTACAGGACCTATCATAACCGGTACCGTCAATGCTTCTGCATTTAGACTCAACTGATTTGTTTTCTGAATCTGCTCTACGTTTTCCTTATTTAGCATATCAAATTCTTTTTCTCGCATTATCCTAGCCATGTCTGCAATCTGTGGGATTAATGGATTTCCCATAAAGGGTGCATTTGGAGTCACCTCAACTGAATTTTCTTGATATGGCGGGGGTCTTTTGGTCATTACATCCACTAATAACTCATCATCTGAATCGTTTACACCATCTCTTACACTTGAAGTTTCTATGTTTTTCTTTTTCTCTTTACATTTACCTCCTGTCTGTTCGTCAGCAACTAAAACTGGGTACAAACCCTCGGTTACCACAGCTCTCCTCCATCATTTCATTGTGTCCTCTCTTCTCTAAAAAGGATACCTAGTCATTAAATTTCTGTATCTCCTACCTCCTCGATATTTCTCCTTTTCCATTGCTTCTACTTCCCATTCCTCTAACGCTTCATACTGTGTAGGTCTGGGATTTGGCTCTAATGAATTCATTCTATTTCTCAAATTCTGCAAAATTCTCAGATTAAATGAACCATGCTGTGGAAAAGTTAAAACACCATCGTTCTTTGTATATTCCACCCATTTCTCTAACCATGTATACGTATGGTATCCTCGCTCCAACATCATATAGGAAGCAGGCGTTCCTGGAGGGGGAATAAGAATTCCTCTCTAGTCACTATTGGTTTATCCTTCTTAAAGAAATTCTTTATTTTCTTTAACAACTTCATTTTTCTGACTCTTTACGCAAATGTATCACAACAAAACACACTAAAACCCCTTTCCATAACTCTTATTCTATTTGATGCTTCTTGTCCAATACCAGCGCGGCTCACACCAACTAGCCAATCACAGCTCTCTACGTGTCTGCTATCTCGACCAATGTCAGCGCGGCTCACACCAACTAGCCAATCACAGCTCAGTACCCGCCCGCTGCCTGACCAATGCCAGCGCGGCTTTTCTCTGACGTCAGTATTACTCCTTCTACTGAACCTCCCTTTACAAAATAACACAGCAAGGTATTTCTAAATACTTTTAATCAAAAATTCGATTAGTAACAGCATAAAACAATGCTACCTTGTCTGTTCCACTAAGTAAAGAGATAGTTTTCACTTTTCCGAGAGGTTTTCTTCACTACGAGTCCTAATAACATCCAGTGCTATTTTACTCTTCAAACAAGCTCCGGGTGGACCTATTACTCCTCTAGGGATAAGGCCAAAGTTTCGCAAGAGGACTTTTTGGTGTGAAAAGAGGTCTTGGTACTCCCCTGGGGATAGGGCTAGAGTTTCAGAAGTGGACCCTTCACTATTTCAGACACTCTACTCACATACGAAATTTCCCTAAATATAACACCCTTAGCCCTCCGTAGCTTCGGTATTATTACAACAGACAAAGTACTTTTGCAGTGTGATTTCTTTACCACACTCTTCTTCTGCCTATTTCAGGCTAATTCCATTCCCGGGATTCCTCAGGTATCTCTGTAACTGTACTTCTAGACAACATAGAACAGGACACTAACTTTTTGTGTTAAGAACATATAATCAATAATCGATAATCATTACCAAACTAATCAATAATTAAACCGTCCTCTGATACCAAGAAACTGATACAGTGCAAGGCCAATACCTGATCAGGGATCAATACTCAATAATATCACAGAACAATGGCCCATACACATTCACCCAAATCCATGATGCGCTGGGGTATATTTTTTTATACAAGTTCAATTCTCTTCCTCCTAAGATTCACATATGACATTTCCAAAAATACTTATCTGACTTATACATCAACTTTCCTTCTACTTGGTCGATGAACCAATTAGTTGAATAGTTGATGGTAATGATACTACTACCTAGCTAGTCATTCAATCAACTAAATGAACACAGACTCTCGGTGAAGTTAATAAAGTTTTATCTCAAATTAAATGATAAAATGCTCACTGCATATGGTCACAAATGCAAACAATGAACTCACAAAGGGAGAGAAAAACATCAGCAATTTCAAATAGAGACAAACTCATCAATCAATACTGACATTGTGCATGAAAGAGTGGATAGATGAAGTAAAAAAAGTTTCAGCGACAAAATACATTTGCAGATAAATTGTGCAAGAACGAGTCAGAATAATACAAACCCAGCGGATCTGTAGAAAACCACCCCTTTGGCCTAAGTGATGGTGGGGGTCCCCTGAAATAGAGTCAGGGGACAAAGATTTCAGGGACAGGAACAGGACAGGACAGGAGCAGCTAGGCCTCTCTGCAAACTGACGAACAGCTACGCATCTCCCCTCTCACTCTCTCAAGCCAGCCTAACTTAACCACACCCCTAAAGGCACCCCAGTTATACCCTAAAACCTACATGTCCGTTCCACATCAGTTGTAACATTTAACGTAACTAAACAGTTGATTGGTGGCCTTTGGGGGTGGTATGTCACACCATGATGACTTCATTCATCCTCTAAACATATTCATTGTTTTATGCCCCTTCCCATGAACTCATAATTGTTCCGTTCACACGATTTAATCCATGTTACTATTGTATATAATTTTAAGCAATGTCCGCGGAAGGAGTTTTTCTGTCCCACGGTCTGTCGCATCCCTTGGCAGACGATCATCACATTGGCCTTCAACCCTTTCACTTCTTCTGCTGTGCTCAGCGCTTCAACGTGCCTTTGTCAGATCAATTTCACTCATTTATCCAACCCCTCCTTTATTCGGCTAATTTAAGGAAAATTGCGTCTCATCCAGCTCACTATAGCAAATAGAAAATGAACATTCATTAATTATATGATAATGTAGTTTTCACTATTTACCAACCACCTTGCACTATTCCCTGTTAACGTTTTTCCTAGCATAGCTTTACGCAAAAACGATATTATTTATAATTTCAAAGCAAGCTGCAACATGCTAACTACGAAATGCACATGTGGCCTAGTCATGCATTGTTTCTCGTTTCTTTCAAAGCATAATGTAAATACGGTTTTAATTCTTTCATGCGCTATCTCACGTTAGTGCATGCATGCGCAAAGCAGTTTTCCCTTGTGTTCATGTATGGTGCACGTTAATTTTCTATTACTACTTACTGTTAGTACGTATTATGGGGGTATTCATTCGAGCAGGTTTCTTTTTGCGAAATCCTGCTCCATCACTATTCTGACTGCTATTTCGCAGCATACTAGATTGTGTTCATTTGAAACTGTTCCGTTTTAGGTTATTCTCTTCTTTCTCTCTTCCTTTCTTCTCTTTGTTTCTTTCTTTTTTTCTTTTTTCTTTTTTTCTTTTCTTTCAGGCACCAGATTTACAGGCAATGCCAGACTGTTTGACTTTTTTGGGTCTGTGCTAAACATAGTTACCTATAGGGGTTTCAACCAGATTTCATCCATTAGACGGTGGTTGATGTCATTCACATTTTTCTTCCACCCCGTAGAGCATGCATTAAGGGGCAATGTGTCAGCCATTGGCTGACTTCACTACAAGTTACACATGCCACCCTTTCACAAGGAACACATCCACAGACAAAGTAGTTCACTTTCGTGCCAGGGAGTACTATAGGAATCTTTTGGGGGTTTTTAGACCAAAAAACATTTTTGTCTGCTGAAAATGATTTGTTTTTTTAATTGATGAGGGTCTGGCATATACCCACACAATAAGATTTTTCAAAAACCATGACAAAACAATAATTGCCAGAAGGCTGGCTGCCAACCCCAGGCCTATTGGCTTTGCCAATGCTTGTTTTAATTTAGTTTTGCTTTCTGTCTTGTTAAACTGCTCCTGTGAATTTATTTTCCATGTGTTTCTCTAACTGTCTTCTTTCTATCACCTCTTGTCTCCTCACTCATGGCGCAGACAGGTAACTTATTCCGCTCCAAATGGTGCCGTGTGTGCAAGACCCCACGCATCATTTTTTTCTAAGGATGAGGTGGTGGCGCTATTATTTCATATGCAGTGCTTTCTGGAGATAAACATAGGACCCTGGAGTATTCTCCATCTGACATGGCTCTGGCAATTGCACCACCAACGTCAGTGTCAATGAATCCAATGCTGAGACCTCTAAGTTGAGGCCATTTGTAGGTATAGAAATCGTTGATGTTGTTGGCAGCTGTATGTGCTTCTCCGTGGAGAACATAGCAACTGCTAAATGTTATTGAGTGCCTAACAAAGTATCACCAATGGTGGTGCCAGCAGCTAACCGGTGCTTATCCCCCTTGAAGGACACTCTGGGGCCGATTCCGATTCGGGCCGGAAAAAATACCGACCGACTCGGTACGGGAATTTAGTCCGATCGACTCGGACCGGCGCCGTACGACCCGGGTAGTACGATGAAATGCATGTGAAATCCGACCGACTCGGACGGAATACAAAACGACCGACCGAGCCGGACGTAAACAAGCCATCCGGCCGGGAAATCACGCGAAATGAACCGACCGTCATGCACCCGGATTGAACCCGAACGAAACGTACCCGCGAACTCCGACCCGCGTAGTACGATGCTGTGCGTGCAAAACACGACCGAATCGCCCGGAGCACAAGCCGTCACGACCGACACGTATACAAAACCCAGCCGAAGCAACCCAATACTCCGCGACCGACTCGTACGCCGCATATGAAACCTAGCTGACACACAGCGGGAACGAGTCGGACAAGATCGCACCAGACAACTGCAGCGTCCTACTCGGACACAAGAACGACTCCTACATGCACCAAAAACACCAAGGAAATTTTTTTTGAAAAAGGGCCAAACAAGCAACCACAAAGCCAATAAATACAGGGAGGAAAAAAAATGGAACAAGGACACACCTCCAACTCCACCTACATAAAGGCCACAAATCCCTACCATGATCCCTTGCAAATTCCACTGACCTGCCAGACAGAACACCATCACACAGCAACCACAGACACACTCACAGCTCATACATCACACAAGCCACACACCATTACCACACCTACAAATAGCACCCTCACACACACCCAGCTAAACCTACACTCACACCCCCCACTTGCACACACACATCAATCACCACCACCACCCATCACCATGCCCCCAAAGAAGAATCATAAGTTCCTAGACAGTGAATTGGAAGTCATGGTAGATGAGATCCTCAGGGTAGAGCCACAGTTGTTTGGTACATTTGTACAACAGACCCCCATGTCGCAGAAAACCAAGATGTGGGCGAGGATTGTCGACAGGGTGAACGCACAATCACCATGTTTGCGCACAAAGGAAGACATCCAGAACAGGTGGTATGATGTGCGCAGGAGGGTCCGGGACCTACTCAAAAGGACTACCTCCTCAGCCAGCACACCGGCAGTGGCCCTCCTGCAAAACCAGTATACCTCAGGCCCTGGGAGGAGAAGGTGCGTGCCATCCTACCACCAGTGAGCGTATACGGACTAACAGACATCCCAGAGCCTGGTGAGTACACAACTAATATACACAATATGGTGTGACAACACACACACATCACAGTCAAGGGGATAGGCAAACCATGCACCCTTAGCAAATACACAGCAACCAAAAGATATTCATCCCAAGATGTGAATGCTAGTCAGACAAACACAATACCTGCCATCTCATAGTGATATGTAACTGTGTCATGACATGTACAAACCTAACAACAAATACAGGAAGGCAGTGGCAATGGCACAAATAGAACCAACAAACACTCCCAGATATTTACCCACCACTAGAACACCACCTCACAGGGAAGCTCACTGAAAGGAAGGAATTCTGTGTATGCTGGTGAAGTCAGTGTAGCCAATAGCATGATGGGAGTGGTAGTCACAGATATTTTTTCACACCCACAATTGGCCCTATCAACACCACTCTGAACCATGCTCACATCACAGGGAGTGGAAAACAACTGACAAGATGGCTGACACTGGGTACTGCTGGGGGGAGCACAAGGCCCTGATGGGAACTGGGCACCAACAAACAACAGGACCACACTGTCAGCCATCTTGCCATTGCTGTCACACTCACACACAGTGAAGTCCACTCAAAAGGAAGGAAGTACGGGCATGCTGGGAAGGGGGGTGTAGGCAATAGCATGATGGGAGTTGTAGGCACAGATATTAGTCAGCCTCACAATTGGCCCATCAACACCACTCTGAACCATGCTCACATCACAGGGAGTGGAAACAACTGACAAGATGACTGACACTGGGTACTGCTGGGGGAGCACAAGGCCCTGATGGGAACTGGGCACCAACAAACAACAGGACCACACTGTCAGCCATCTTGCCATTGCTGTCACACTCACACACAGTGAAGTCCACTCAAAAGGAAGGAAGTATGGGCATGCTGGGAAGGGGGTGTAGGCAATAGCATGATGGGAGTTGTAGGCACAGATATTGGTCAGCCTCACAATTGGCCCATCAACACCACTCTGAAACATGCTCACATCACAGGGAGTGGAAAACAACTGACAAGATGGCTGACACTGGGTACTGCTGGGGGAGCACAAGGGCCTGATGGGAACTGGGCACCAACAAACAACAGGACCACACTGTCAGCCATCTTGCCATTGCTGTCACACTCACACACAGTGAAGTCCACTCAAAAGGAAGGAAGTATGGGCATGCTGGGAAGGGGGTGTAGGCAATAGCATGATGGGAGTTGTAGACACAGATATTGGTCAGCCTCACAATTGGCCCATCAACACCACTCTGAACCATGCTCACATCACAGGGAGTGGAAAACAACTGACAAGATGGCTGACACTGGGTACTGCTGGGGGAGCACAAGGCCCTGCTGGGAACTTTGCAACAACCAACAGCAGGACACCACTGACTGACATCCTGAAAGACAACTTGCACTCCCTGCAATGGAAGCACGTTCCATGGTGGGATACCTGGCTGGGTGGGAAGGAGGACTCACAGCACTGACCATAGTTACAAGCACCTCCCCTCACACACCCCCTCAACACTAACTCCACATAACCCACCTGGGAGAATGCAATGCCTCACATCCTAACTGAAGATCCCACAAAGAACCACCACCCTGGCTTAGGCTGTGTGAAGCACAGGGACACTCTTGGGACTTGTAGCCAAACAACTGCCAGGACAACACTCCCAGCCATCCTGTCAGCACAGGCACCCCACCCCACAGGGAAGCAGAGTCAAAAGGAAGGAAGGATGGGCATGCTGGGAAGGGGGTGGAGGCAATAGCATGATGGGAGTGGTAGTCACAGATATTGGTCAGCCTCACAATTGGCCCATCAACACCACCCTGAACCATGCTCACATCACAGGGAGTGGAAAAGGACTCACAAGATGGCTGACACTGGGTACTGCTGGGGGAGCACAAGGCCCTGCTGGGAACTGTGCAACAACCAACAGCAGGACACCACTAACTGACATCCTGAAAGACAACTTGCACTCCCTGCAATGGAAGCACGCTTCATGGTGGGATAACTGGGCTGGGGGAGAAGGAGGCCCGGATGGCAAGCAAATACCACCAATGCTGGTCATGCACACACCTCAACATTCACATTGACATGCCACAGGTTGGCAGGACAATGTGCTATACCAATATCACTCTCTGACTGTCACAATTTAGGAGAATGCAATGTCCAGGCCCACATCCAGAGGTACAGTCACAACTGTCAGCTGTTTGAACAATTGATGCCAGTAGAAACATAACATACAATCTGTGTCTCTCCCCAAAACAGGTGATGATGGGGACACAGCAGCAGACAAGGAGGAGTCCCTGTCCCAGGCTCCGGTGAACACTGAGCTCACTGGTGTGGATCAGCCTCTGCACTCCTCGGATGGCGAAGAACCAGCTGGACCCTCCGGTGTGAGTCATCATGCAGCACCAGCAGGACCAACATCTGCACCCCCTGCACCCACCCCTCCAACAACTGCCAACACACAGGCCACCCCCTGCCAACACGGACAGACCAAGGAACACAGATGACAACAGCGCAGGGACCCAGACCCAAACTGGAGCTGGTGACAACGAGCCCAGGAAATACACCCAAGTGGGCCCACGGTCACCTGTGCGTGCCACCGCAGGTCCTGCACGTGTTGCCAGGGGTGGTGGGAGGGGTGGTAGACATAGGTCGCTCTTTGCAGAGGGGTCTGGACTGCATGATGACCCACAACTGGCACGCATCGCGGATGCGTACCAGACTAGCACCGGAGAAGTCAGCCAGGTAGTGGGGATCCTCAAGGACATACAACAGCAGCAGGCTGCCCATCATGCACGCTTGGACTCCCACATGTCCCGTGTCGAGACACACATGTCACATGTTGAGACACACATGTCACATGTCGAGACACACATGTCACATGTCGAGACACACATGTCTGGCATGGAGTCCAAGTGGGACACATTGGAACAACTGACAGCGGTGCATAGGGACATACTGACATGCCTCCGCCAGATCAGCACCAACATGGCCTCACCTCCCTGTGTGCCCACAACATCTGCTGCTGAAACAACTGCAAATGCCACAGGGAGGGAGGAGGACTCTGGCAGAGAGTCCCCTGCACCGCCGCAGCCTGCACCTGAGCGTCCCCCCCCCCAAGAAGAGGAGCCGTCCGAGGAGGCCAAACTGAGAGGCCGATGGCCATCTACATCCCCCAGGAAGCCAACACCTGTTCTGGAACTTTTCCTCTGTGTGCAAACTGCACGCCCTGTCGAAGCCAACCCAACTCTCCACATGACATGGGGAGCTATAGTTGGCCAAATTTATCAGATGACTGTGGACTTTACTCTGGACATTTCAGCTACCAAGACTTCCGAATCACATGGGAACTTTGGATTCCAATTTCTATGTACAGCACCCACCATCCTGTGCACCATCCTCACACCTGTATGTAAATAAACTCACAAATACACCATATCTGCCTCTGTTGTGATTCCAACGTACTCTCTGTCATGGAGATGGTGATCAGAAAAATGACACTGTGCATGCTAACTGCTACAGCAAGTCCAACACCGTCATGTCAGTCATGGCGACGTGACACATATGAGGGAGACACACCACTAGGGCCACACAACACATACACACCAGGGCCATCAGACTCATCACCTATACTGATGTTGCAACTAAATACAGTGGAATGCACAGACACGCCACCTATTCACAGTCTGTGTCAACTAGACTACAGGTGCAGTAAGCAAATGTCAGTCAGATGTGTGACTACAGACAACGCACATCCCAAAGTGAAGCACAGGTTTATTACACATTTGCAACATGTTGTTTCCACTACAAATGCTAGCTAATCCAACCTGGCTGTGGCCACAAAGTCAAAAAGTGCAGAAGATAGAAAGTCCAGGGGTGTGTGGCACATCACCTGTAGGGAAACGACTGGTTCCACCTTGGAAGTTGAATCATGGATTCGTGGGATCCAAGTTGATCAAACAACTCCGGCAGCACCCTGTGAAGGACAGACATGACACACAGTCAAAACCACTGAAGAACAGCACAGAACGGCAATACTCATGTCTAATACATGTCACGAGATAACTACACAAAACCAAGTTAGCATGTCAACACTGTTGGGCAGTACAGACCACCTACAAGGACACATCGCTGCACGCATCCAGTCAAGTAGCACATGGCCACACTCAAACAGCACCAGAGCACCACACACACATATCATGCAAACTCAAATCATTGACATTACAACCCTCTGGAGACTCACATTCAGCTGAAGAAGTTGGTGATGAGCTGTGTGTGGACATCACCATCATCATCTTCACTGGCATCATGACCCAGGCCAGGATCTTCCACAGGTGGCGGACGTTGGGCATCGTCATCGAGGATGAGAGGCAACTCCTTCCGCACTGCCAGGTTGTGTAGCATGCAGCAGATGATGACAATCTTGCACACCTTTGCTGGGGCATATGGGAGGGCCCCTCCTGTTTTGTCCAGGCAGCGGAAGCGGCTCTTCAGGAGACCAAAGGTCCGCTTAATCACCCTCCTCGTCCGACCATGTGCCTCATTGTAGCGCATCTGGGCTGGTGTCACAGGGTTCCTGAGGGGTGTCAGTAACCACGGCATGTTGGGGTATCCCGAGGCACCTACAGACAGACAATTGCACATTAGCCGATTTGAAAATGTGTGCAGAAAACAACATAGCAGAACACACACAATGGTACAAAGTCAGTACACACCAACAAGTCAGGCACGCTGGTTTGGCATCTGTGACATCATCCTCGGGATGCGACTACTCCTCATCACATAGGCATCGTGTGCCGAACCGGGGAAACGGGCACACACATGTGTGATGGTCATATCTGCAAGACATACCACCAGAGCATTGATCGAATGGTAATGTTTACGGTTCCGGTATACCTGCTCATGTGCCTGTGGTGGTATCAAAGCCACATGTGTCCCATCAATGGAGCCAATTACATGTGGCATCCTCCCCAGGGCATAGAAGTCACTCTTGACATCAGTGAGTCGTTGACGTGTTGGGAAATAAATGTACTGGTTCAGGTATCTCAACATTGCCCCCAAAACATCGCGTAGCACACGGCTGAACATAGTCTGTGGCATCCCACCGGCAGTCGCCACAGTGTGTTGAAAGGTACCGGTGGCAAAGAAGTGTAGGGCTGCCATCACCTTCACCTTGGGGGTCAGCGCTGTAGGATACGGATGGCCAGGCTGCAAATGTGGGTCCAACCGCACTGCCAAATCCTCAATCAGCTGCCTGGTGAAGCGGTACCGTCGGATGCTGTCACGTTCCACCATCGTTGCCAGGTCTGGGAATGGTCGATGGACAGCAGGAGCCCTGCAGTGCATAGGTGAAGAAAGCAAGATTGTCAGTCACCCCACCTATGTGCCGTTCACCATACTCAATTTCACATGATACATCATTAACAAACACAAGTACTTGATGTGTGTGTCGTTCTGTTTGGACATATATGGCACCTACATGGACATCATCTAACATCTCTGTTCAACAAGTGTTGACAACAGGTTCCAGGGTGTGCTATGGGAAACCATTAGGCTGTGTCACAGTACCCATTTACTGCTCTCACGTTCCACACACATACCACAGTGACATGTCTGGACAGATGCTCCACAGGCATCACAGCTCATTGACAGGTAGATTCCCAGGGACCCTGTCTTGCCACATGGGCACTGGCATGACATGGCGTATCATGTACACGTAAGAAAAACAAACATGACACCCACAGGTAGTGGCCCCTGTAGCCTCTGCAGGACAGACATGGACGTCTGTGACACACACACACACAACATCAAAGTTCATGCACAAACCACGTGGATGTGGAGACTGTCTCCCATTGTGCACATGGAGTCAGAGACATGTGAAACACAACATGCACACAGACTGCGGAGGGACATCACTATTGTGGCAATGGGCCACCCTGTGACGTACATGCCTTCCCACATGTGAGCCTGGGGGTATGTGACATGTCATACACATACACAACCTGGAAATGTGACCATGACACATGCTCCAAAATGAAAAGTTGCACACCACAGTGGTCAGGTGCACAACACACAAAGGACCCTGTCCCCATGAACACGTGCACAGCCTGGGTGTGTCTGCCCCCAAGTGCCACCCCAAAAACCACATGTTCACCCACATACACAGATAAGGTTATGCTGCCACAAATGCCTTAGATACAGTGTGGACTGGGTGTGGTGTTGTAGGTGTGCCCCTGAGTCCCTGGAAAGTATATGTGGCTGGCATAGGTTCACCAGTGACCAGCATGGTGACATATGCGTGTGACCTGTCCAGGGACGCGTTGTAGAGCAATGGACCGATCGGTGTGCCCAGCCGGCCCATTGCATATGATGTGTGCGGGTACACGTTGAACAGCAATGGACCGATCGGTGTGCCCGGCGGGCCCATTGCATATGATGTGAGCGGGTATGCTTTGTATCCCGGGTACGCGTTGTACAGCAATGGACCGATCGGTGTGCCCGGCCGGCCCATTGCATATGAGGTGAGCGGGTACGCGTTGTATCCCGGGTACGCGTTGTACAGCAATGGACCGATCGGTGTGCCCGCACGGCCCATTGCATTGGATGTGAGCGGGTACGCGTTGTAGAGCAATGGACCGATCGGTGTGCCCGGCCGGCCCATTGCATATGATGTGTGCGGGTACGCGTTGAACAGCAATGGCCCGATCGGTATGCCGGGCCGGCCCATTGCATATGATGTGAGCGGGTACGTGTTGTATCCCGGGTACGCGTTGTACAGCAATGGACCGATCGGTGTGCCCGGCCGGCCCATTGCATATGATGTGAGCGGGTACGTGTTGTATCCCGGGTACGCATTGTACAGCAATGGACCGATCGGTGTGCCCGCACGGCCCATTGCATTGGATGTGAGCGGGTACGCGTTGTAGAGCAATGGACCGATCGGTGTGCCCGGCCGGCCCATTGCATATGATGTGTGCGGGTACGCGTTGAACAGCAATGGCCCGATCGGTGTGCCGGGCCGGCCCATTGCATATGATGTGAGCGGGTACGTGTTGTATCCCGAGTACGCGTTAGTACAGCAATGGACCGACCGGTGTGCCCGGCCGGCCCATTGCATATGATGTGAGCGGGTACGCGTTGTATCCCGAGTACGCATTGTACAGCAATGGACCGATCGGTGTGCCCGCACGGCCCATTGCATTGGATGTGAGTGGGTACGCGTTGTAGAGCAATGGACCGATCGGTGTGCCCGGCCGGCCCATTGCATATGATGTGTGCGGGTACGCGTTGAACAGCAATGGACCGATCGGTGTGCCAGGCCGGCCCATTGCATATGATGTGAGCGGGTACGCGTTGTATCCTGGGTACGCGTTGTACAGCAATGGACCAATCGGTGTGCCCGGCGGCCCATTGCATATGATGTGAGCGGGTACGCGTTGTATCCCGGGTACGCGTTGTACAGCAATGGACTGATCGGTGTGCCCGCACGGCCCATTGCATTGGATGTGAGCGGGGACGCTGTAGAGCAATGGACCGATCGGTGTGCCCGGCCGGCCCATTGCATATGATGTGTGCGGGTACGCGTTGAACAGCAATGGACCGATCGGTGTGCCCGGCCGGCCCATTGCATATGATGTGAGCGGGTACAGCGTTGTATCCCGAGTACGCGTTGTACAGCAATGGACCGATCGGTGTGCCCGGCCGGCCCATTGCATATGATGTGAGCGGGTACGCGTTGTATCCCGAGTACACGTTGTACAGCAATGGACCGATCGGTGTGCCCGGCCGGCCCATTGCATATGATGTGAGCGGGTACGCGTTGTATCCCGGGTACGCGTTGTACAGCAATGGACCGATCGGTGTGCCCGCACGGCCCATTGCATTGGATGTGAGCGGGGACGCTTTGTAGAGCAATGGACCGATCAGTGTGCCCGGCCGGCCCATTGCATATGATGTGTGCGGGTACGCGTTGAACAGCAATGGACCGATCGGTGTGCCCGGCCGGCCCATTGCATATGATGTGTGCGGGTACGCATTGTATCCCAAAATACGCGTTGTACAGCAGTGGACAGAACGGTGCACACACATTGGCTGGGGCCTGGCATGGCAACGGACGCGTTTTCGAAGCTCCAACGAGTCTGATGCAGTGAATTCAGTTGGCCAGCCACAACAATGTTGCAAAATCATGGGTGTCATGAAGTTGAAGATTTGAAGGATGCTGTGGGCGTGTATTAGTGCTGCTATTCCATGGATTGGTCAGATTCAGAAGATGCAAACGACTTGGACCTATCACTTTGGACACATGGGACAGTATCTGCCTCTGCAGCACACATATAATGCTGGCTGTTCCCCTGAGAGCTCACTTGCCTGCACTACATGCTCCAGAACGACATCTGCCACCAACACTGCTGCTGTTTATGCATCCTCTGGCTCCTGCAATGGCACGTACTGTGGAGAGAGCCCCAGCCTTCAGCCTTGAGGAGAACCAGGCCCTGCTGGACAGCCTCCTTCCACAGTACAGCAAGTTGTATGGGAAACCAGGGGAGCAGGTGAGTGTGCTGTCCACTGCCTCACTAATTGTGCATGTTGTCTGACTAGCAGGACTTTCAGTGTGCACACCACTAGCTAGCATGCCCACTGAGTAGTTGTCACACCCCAAAGTGTGTAGTTACATGCACTGAACTGGTACAGTGCAGTAACAGTGCATTCCAACTAGGTTTACTTCCTATGCAATGATACCATGTAGTGACTGCTGGCAAACTGTTCATAGCCATTGTTGGACTGCCTGTGTACATCATATGCCCCTGTGATTGAGACATGTATATCCAACTGTGTGATGCACGTATATGTTGCATGTGTAGTAATGGCCTTTTCACTTTGTCATCCTCACAGGTTGATGCCCACCAGAAGCAGGAAATCTGGCTGACCATCGCCCGGAAAGTAAGATCCGTGGGGGTCTACAGGCGCAGGATCCGCAACTGCCAGAAGAGGTGACAGGACCTTCGTGGCTGGACCCGGAGGATCGCAAGGGTCCAGCTGAAGCTGTTGCCTCCTCGCAGGAGGGGCGGACACCGGACCCTGACCCCCCACATGCTCCGGATCCTGGCGGTGGTCTTCCCTGACCTGGATGGGCAGCTGAAGGACAGACAGCAGCAAGGAGGGGGTAAGTGTGTACTTTGACTGACATGCTCTATGCACTCCTTTAGCCTGGTTCCACTTCCACAGTACAACTGTCATGTTGTCCTGGACTCATGTCCCTCACTTGTGTCATGCCCCCTCCTCATCTGATACACAGGTGTGGCCCTTACAGTCTGTGACTTAGGTCACTTGGGTACTGTGTACTTGCAGTTACCTGTGGTTCAAGTTGGGGACAGCATCAGTTACAGGAACTTTGTGGTGGGCTGCATGGGTGGTACAATTGCTCACAATGCCTGTGATCTGACATGTACTCTGGGTATGGCTTTAACATGTGTTCTTATTGCTGCTCTGACTCACCACTTGTCTGGGGTATGTGCCACACACCCATGCTGCTGCAGAGACCAAGGTAGGAGCCTCAGTAGTATGTACATCATGTGTGTGACACATGCATAGCCACCTGCCTAGTGTTCAGGGTAATACCATGTTGCACATGGACCAGGACTGTAATGCCTACTCCGGACATCGAAGGCACTCTGTTCTCCCAGTCCCGTGTGTCAGCATACATATTGGGCATTGTGAAGAGGGCACTCAGGTGTATGCCTCTGTGTCACCGTGGTGTGGCCTTGCTATTTGGACTCCTGGAGTGTTTCACAATTTGGGGTGGCCAGCCATCTGAGTTATGACTATGGGATCTGCACATAGGTCAATGCATAGGTCTCTGATCCCTTGACTGTGCACAATTTTGTATGAAACATTGGGGTGCAGGCAGCTTTGGTTCATTCTCATCAAACGTTGAAGTGCTCATGTGTATGGATTTGTGTTTGCAGTCACTCAAATGTCTCATTTGATTGACGTGGGATCATCTCAGTCCTCATGATGTGGCTGGCCCGGGGTGCACATGTGCACCTGTCAGCTATAGGGCTTACTTTTCAGGAACTTCCATGATTGTGACACAGTGCAGACTGGTGTTGTGTGTATGCACTGCCCCTGTGACAGGAGACAGTTATGACTGACTTGCCAGACAGGTCTGTGCCATGACATTCCAATTGCAAAGGGTGATCCAGCAGTGGTGTGACATGTCCTGCATGCACACCATTGTTGCATTGTCTATCAGGACATGAGGACATCATTGTGTCTGGTGATGGAACCAAAAGCCGCATATCAACAGAGACTTTGCCCATCACTTCTCCTGACACATGTACTGAGTCAGTGGCAGGAGATGGCATGTGTTTGGAGTGACACATTTCCATATGTTCTCTTGGATGTCCAACAACTGTGTATGTGGTGCATGTGTGCACATATGATTGGTCGCATACAACAGGCAGCAGACAGATGGGTGCATGGACAGGTAGGATATGTGTGGCATGACTGACTGTCAGGCAGACAATGGGCTTCCTCAAATCAGTGTCAGCACTTATTGCAATGTCTAGCAAATGATGGCAGGGCTTGCTCTGTGATGTGCTGTACTTACTGTGGTGTGTGTGGTCAGTACAGGTGACTAATGTTGCTCTGTTTATCCTGATTGTTTGCAGATACATCCACGGCCACAGGAGGAGACATCTCCACGGACCAAGAGGAGCGGCAGAGCCAGACTGGGTCCACTGCAGGGGAGACCGAGGGACCCAGTGGCACGGAGGGTGAGGGGAGCCACACTGAGGAGACCTCAGCTACGACCACCTCGGCTGGGGAAAACAGCACTTCCAGTGAGGACTCCCTTGTGGAGGCGGGTGTCAGCAGACCAGAGGCGACGTCATGCAAGTCTGTCCCCGCCACCACCACCATCTCCACCCTCCCATCTGCTCCCATCCCACATGTCCGTGGAGGCTCCTGTGTAGAGGAGCGTGTCTCCTTCATGCCAGGCACCGCACCCCCTGCCTCTGTCCCCCTGCTGCCCTGAGTGTGGAGTCTGTGGACTTGCTTAAACAGATCCATGTAGGGCAGACATCAATGCTGAGTGTCCTCCATGCACACACGGGTCTTTTGACACAACTGGTGTCATTCATGGAGGGCATGTCATCTGGCATGTCTGCCCTACATTGGACCAATCAGTCCATGGCCTCCTCACTGACGGCAGCAGTGTCCCTCCTGCAACAGTCCCTCACCCCTCCTACCTCTGCCCCATCCACAATCCCCAGCACCCTACCTGTCCCAAGCACACACACACCGGCACGCACCAGCACAGACACAAGCAGCACACAGACACACATGCCAAAATCCAGACGCACATGCACGCACAGTCAGGGGACTGATATCTCACCCACAGGGGATGGGGCCGAGACACACACACACGCATCCATGAGCACTGCGCAGTCCTCAGATGCCTCTCCCTCCAAAACCACTTCCCTTGCCTCACCTGCAACCCCCCCCCCAGAAGCTCTTCCTCTGTGAGCTTGGCCTCTTCCCCACAGATACACCTGACACGAAGTCCAGGCGGAAGAGGCGACCACCACACACAGAGGGGAGTGCCCCTCACACCCTCCCCCAGGCACAGGCAGGCTGAGGACCCCATTAGAAAGTCCCCCGGACCAGGAAGGGCAAGACCCCACCACCACCACCACGCAGCTCCACCACACAGTCTCTCTCCTCCATCCCCCAGCCCACCACTCCACAGGTTCCACCGCCACACCCTGCCCCAGGTTCCCCACACACCGATACCGCATCCCCAAACTGCTTAGGCCCTCCCCCTGCCACTTGCTCTTCCACCCCCAAACCAGATGCCCTGCCTGTTTGTGCCACTGGTGTGGAGACCGGGTCCCCCTGTAGGAGAGTAGGATCTGCTTCACATGGGTACCCCCACTTTTTGCTGATGCTTCACTGTTTTTCGACTTTAGTCTGGCTGGGGCCCTGCTAATCAGAACCCCAGTCTAGCTGCTTCCTCTCTAAAATGGTTTCCATGTGCCTTAGGCACATCTCTGATTGGAATCTGGAGTGCCCTTATAAGTCCCTAGTATATGGTATACTATGTACCCAGGGCATAGGTACCTCAGAGGCCTACCAGGGGCTGCAGCATGTATTGTGCCACCCCTGGAAGGCCATCCAAAATGACACCACAGGTCTGCTACTGCAGCCTGGGTAAGGTGGTGCATGCACCCCTTACTGTGATATAGGCTACCTATATCACTACATACATACACACATATAAACCTATAAGTCACTCCTATGGCAGGCCTTATCAATCCTGGAGGCAGAGTGCATGGTTCCTATGTGAGAGGGTGCCCCTGCATGAGCAGGGCCCCTCTGCAGCGTTCGGAGACCCTTCTCTGATGCTGTTTGTAGTGCAGCCTGACCATATACTCTTAAGCGCATTATAACCTCGCGTTAAATGCTAACTTTGGGATGGCTGCACGGAAACATGTCGTGTTTGGTGTCAAACATCTTGGAATACTACCACCCACCAGTTCTGGCGGCGGGGTAGCATTCCACCCTTCTAGAGGGAGAGACATGTACACACCGGCCTGCCCGGTAACTTCTTTCCAAGCCCTGGCATCACAAAATGGATGCCGCTGCCACAGACACGAGTCTGGCCTCCTGCTGCTGACCGAAACTCCAGCAGGGGAGGCCTGGACAATAGGTTTCCTGTCTCAGGGAGGTGTAACCACCTCCCCAGACAGGATAGTGTGTATTGGGGCTGGGCGGGAGCACTCTCTGGTGCTTTGAAGTCCTGCAGTGGGGGCACATTTGGTGTCCCTGTGCATACCGCAGTTCAAACCGGTTCAGGGGCTTCCATCCCCTGCTCTGGCGCGAAACTGGACCCCCATAGGTGGGTCCCCAGAGTATGTCCAACCCCCTAACTTGGTATAAGTATGGGACCCCAGTCCTTAGGACTTTAGATTTACCGGGACGAAACTCTGACACAGAATCCTGGACCTTTGACGCTCTACTTCAAGATTAGAGGACTGAAGAATCTCCCTTGGGGTCAAGGAGTGACTCCCCTGCTTGGCAGGCACCAAAGAAGCAATTGTCCGGTCTGCATCGCTGAAGCTCCCGCCGGACGCCGAAGTCTTTGCATCACCAGAGGTAGATTTCCAGAAATCCCCGAGGCTGCCCTGAGTCCCCAGCAAAGCTGAGGCCCGTAGCTGTCGTGGGTAACGTGGAACCGTGACCCCTGGACACCGATCGCATTTGCAAGTGCATCCTCTTCTGGGTCTCCCACAAAGTTGTGCTTTGGGCTCTGAGTAGCCCCAGCCTCCAGCACCGATTGCACCGAAGATCACTGGCCTCCACTCCACGAGTGTCCTGTGAGCCAGCTCCAAGTGCGTCCACTCGAGGCTCCTTCGCGGTCGCTAGTCCGTTGGCTAGTAGGCCCTCCTGAAGGACAATCTTCTTCTGCTTGGGCTCCCTGGTTGCTCCAGGCGTGCCCTGACTTACCTTTGCTGGGTGAGTCCCACAGACCTTGTTGGTCTGCACCATCGTCCTTCTTCCATTTCCACGAGACTTGCCGTTGCCAAGGCATGTTGGGTCCAATCCGGTCGCCGACACCCCTGCAATCGACAGACGTAGTGGGACAGCTCGAATCCAGCTCCTGGTCATCGTCGACGCCTCCTGGACCTCGTGGCTGAAGAGTCAAGATGACCATCAACCTACCTGAAGCACTCGACATCGGTGGGCATCTGCTCATCGCCTTCCTGGTCACTGGCTAGTGACCCAGACTCTGTCCCCTCTGCTTTCAGGTTCTTCAGATCTTCGATCCACCTTTGGATCCACCCGAACACTTTCGACTTGGCCGCCAGCAGCACTTTGCAGCAGATCGCCATTGAAAACGACGACGAAACCCGACCCCGAAAGGCACCTATGCACCCGGCTCCCCTGGGTGAGGTAACTCGAGTACTCCGGTGCTCCCATGGGTATTGACACTAGAACAGCCTAGTTCTAAAAGGGTTTGCTCCAAGTCCTCCTCTAAGTGTCCCTTTTCTTTAAAATTCCAACCGCGACTTTCCCCATAGAAGTCAACGGCGATTCGCGGCTGTGTTCTCACACTGCACGCGTCCCCCGTGGGTCCCCTGTGTCACTACCTTGGGTGGTTCCTTGTGGTCCAAGCACTTCTACAGGCTCTAGGCCCTGTGTCTAGCTCAGTCGTGGTTCTTATACCACTTTATTGGTATATGGTTTGGTACGCCCCTAGGGCTCAAACGTGTATTTGTGCTATTACTGTAGATAACTAACTTATAACTTATGTACTTCAAACTCTAGCCTCATAAAGAGACTAGAGGGGTGTGTTTAGCAATAAATACATATATTTTGAATATATACCTGGTGTGGTCCTCTTTCATTTGGTCACTCAAGAGATTATAGACTGGTAAAACAAGCTGCTTTACATTCCTTCAAGACTTAGCCTGAAGGCTGCTCTCCATAGCTACCACTAGGATAGCTTTCAATAAAGGTTGTCTTTAACCTATCTCCAATAAGGGGTTGTTTGGACTGGTGCAAGGTGCCCACTATAATTAGTGGACAGCATATACCAGGCCAACTTCTCACATTGGTGTGCAGCGTGTGGGATTCCAGCTTGCTATTGTTTTACCAGATAATCTCAATTGAATTGATCAACTGAAAACCACTAAGGGTACCTAAGGTACATTTAAATCAAGCTTAGTATACAGTAAGTTCTACTGAACTTAGAGTTGTGTGTTAAGGGATAGCACACCCTTTCTACAACTCAAGAGAGTTTAGTAGGCCACACTAGAGTAGGTAGTGCATACACCACACCTCACTAGTAATGTCTTCAAAGCCAGGACCCAGTGAGTCCTTGCCAGAAGCCAGTGGGCTTCTTCCCTCCAAGTATGATAAACTCCCATTCTTGGAATTGAGAGCATTATGCAATACTAGGAAGCTGAAGGCAGGCAAAAGTGCCAGCACCCAACACCTCAGGGAGGTGCTACTAGCTGATGATCTCAGCAGGTCCCTAGGGTCTGAAGGGGTAGGCAGAGAGGGTGGGGCAGAAGATGAGGAAGGTGTCAGGGGTGAAGAAACCCAGGCCCCCCCTCTGAAACTGGCCAGGAATGTGAAAATGACCTTGACTTGGAGAACCCAATTCCTCCTGTGGAGGAGGAGGATCAGGATGACCTCCCCTTTGTCCCCCCAGGAAGAATTGTGAGTGTGCCCAGAAGGTCTAGATCTCCTTCTCAGGAGTCTAACCACTCTGACACCTCAATAGGGACCTCTGTCTCCTCTCATAGGAGAGAATCCTCTCATGACAGGAGAAAGAGACTGATTGAGTATGAGCAAGCCCAGCTTGAACTCAGAAAACAGCAGTTGGCTATAGACAGGGAGTCCCTAGATCTCTACAAAGAGAGAAAAAAAATGGGACTAGAGTCCCATGGTGGCAGCAATTTCCCCAGAGATAGGGAAAGGTCTTATGACCATAGAAACCTGAGCAAGATTGTCCCTCCCTACCAGAGTGGGGATGACATCCACAAATGGATAACCGCACTGGAGAGGGCCTGTAAAGTACAGAGGGTCCCTCAGGAGCAGTGGGCAGCAATCTTGTGGCTCTCCTTTGCAGACAAAGGTAGAGATAAGCTCCTCACTGTTAAAGAGGAGGATGCTGATAAATACACAGTCTTAAAGAGTGCTCTGATTGATGGGTTTGGCCTAACCACTGAACAATACAGGTTAAAGTTCAGAGATACCCAAAAGGCACAGACTCAAGACTGGGTGGACTTTGTTGATTGTTCTGCCAAGGCTCTGGAAGGTTGGTTATTGGGCAGTAAGGTATGTGACTTCACAGGATTGTACAATCTTATCATGAGGGAGCAGATCCTTAATAATTGTCAAAATCAGCTGTTGCATCAGCACCTGGTGGACTCTGATCTGACCTCTCCCCAAGAATTGGGAAAGAAGGCAGACAAATGGGTCAGAACCAGGGTGAGGCAGAAGGTACAGAACCAAGGTGGTGACCCTAAGAAGCAAGATTCTAAAAACTCTGATAAGGGTGGGGAGAAGGGTAAAGACCAGAAGTCTTCACAAGGCCCCCAAAAATCTTCTTCAGGTGGGGATTCACAGTCTAACAAGGGAAGAGGCCAAAATAAACCATGGTGCAAGGTTTGTAAGCAAAAGACCCACTGGACCAGTGATTGCACCAAGTCCAAAGACTCTACTCCAGCCCCCACCAATGCCCCTAAGGCACCTGCTCCCCCTAGTGCAGTTACAATTGGTGGTGGGACTACACAAGCCAAGGGTTTAGTAGGGTTGACCCTGGGTAAGGAGATGAGCTCTGACCTAGTCAGAGAACTCACTCAGGCTGTCCTAGTCTGTGATGGAGGCATGGATGTGACCTCCTCTGTGAGTCCCAGTAATCTGGCCAAGTACAGGCAACAGCCCTTAATCAATGGAAAAGAGGCTTTGGCATTTAGGGACACAGGGGCAAGTGTCACCATGGTGACACAAGACCTTGTGAATCCTGGGCAGATTATACTTGGTGAAATGTACCAAGTGACCAATGCTAGCAATGTCAGAACAGACCATACTCTGGCAGTTGTTAACTTCTCCTGGGGAGGGGTAACTGGCCTTAAGAAGGTTGTGGTAAGTGCAGACCTACCCGTTGAATGCTTGCTTGGCAATGATTTAGAAACTTCAGCTTGGGCAGAAGTGGAGCTCAGGACCCATGCAGAAATGCTGGGCATCCCTGCAGATGTGTTTGCTGTGACCAGGTCACAAGCCAAAATGTCTAACACTGAACAGGCCTTGGATTCTGGAATAATGGACCAAGGGCCCTCCAAGAAGAGGAGTAGTAGGGTAAAGGCAGTGCCTTCCCCCTTGGCTCAGAAGGAAGATCAGTCTCTTGAGGGGGATGATCTCAGTCCTGAGGAAGGAACTGTCCCAGAGGAGCTTGAACCTGACCAGGTTGAGTTCTTGGGGACAGGGGGCCCTTCCAGGGCAGATCTGAGCCAGGAGCAGCAGAGCTGCCCCTCTCTTGAACCCCTCAGACAGCAAGCTGCTGCTGAGGCTGCTGGGAAAGTTAGTGGTCCCCATACAGTGTATTGGGATGATGGACTCTTGTACTCAGAGTGTAGAGACCCCAAGCCTGGTGCCACCAGGAGGTTGATTATACCTCTGAAGTTCAGGGGCTTCCTATTGACCCTAGCCCATGACATTCCCTTAGCAGGTCACCTGGGCCAGAACAAGACTTGGGACAGAATTGTCCCTCACTTTCACTGGCCCCACATGTGTGAAGACACCAAGGAGTTTTGTCGCTCCTGTGTAACCTGCCAGGCCAGTGGCAAGGCAGGTGGCACTACAAAGGCCCCCCTGATACCACTACCTGTGGTGGGGGTTCCCTTTGAAAGGGTGGGGATTGACATTGTTGGTCCCATGGATCCCCAAACAGCATCTGGGCACAGATTTATCCTGGTGGTAGTGGATCATGCCACCAGGTACCCAGAGGCTATTCCCCTTAGGACCACTACAGCACCTGTGGTGGCAAGAGCCCTCCTGGGAATTTTCTCAAGAGTGGGCTTCCCTAAGGAGGTTGTATCAGACAGGGGTGCTAACTTTATGTCTGGATACTTGAAAGCAATGTGGAAGGAGTGTGGAGTGACTTACAAGTTCACCACACCCTATCACCCACAATGCAATAGATTAGTTGAGAGTTTCAACAAAACCTTGAAGGGCATGATTAAAGGGCTCCCAGAAAAGCTTAGGCGAAGATGGGACATACTCCTGCCCTGCCTTTTATTTGCATACAGGGAGGTGCCTCAAAAGGGGGTTGGCTACAGCCCTTTTGAACTTTTGTTTGGTCACCCTGTCAGGGGTCCATTGTGCTTGGTGAAGGAAGGATGGGAGTTACCTCTCAAGCCCCCAAAGCAAGACATAGTGGACTATGTACTTGGTCTCCGCTCCAGAATGGCTGAGTACATGAAAAAGGCAACTAAAAACCTTGAGGCTAGCCAGGAACTTCAAAAAGCCTGGCATGACCAAAGGCTGTACTGACTGTTTACCAGCCAGGACAGAAGGTGTGGGTGTTGAAGCCAGTGGCCCCAGCAGCTCTCTAAGACAAATGGAGTGGACCCCATACCATTGTTGAACAGAAGGGTGAGGTTACCTATTTAGTCGACCTAGGAACACCCAGGAGTCCCCACAGGGTTCTCCATGTCAACAGGTTAAAACCATATGTGGACAGGGCAGACATGGGCTTGCTCATGGCTACTGATGAGGGACAGGAGGAAGAGAGTGACCCACTCCCTGACCTGCTCTCACAGAACCCTGATGATGGGTCAGTGTATGGTGTAGCCTTGGCAGGCAGCCTCACTGCCCCGCAGCAAACTGATTGCAGACAGGTGCTCAATCAGTTCAGGCACATATTCTCACTGACACCCAGTCAGACCACCTGGTGCACTCATGAAGTGGACACTGGGGACAGTCTGCCTATTAAAAATAAGATTTATAGGCAACCTGACCATGTCAGGGACTGTATCAGGACAGAAGTCCAGAAGATGTTGGATTTGGGAGTTATTGAATCCTCAGATAGCCCTTGGGCTAGTCCAGTGGTCCTTGTGCCAAAACCTCACACCAATGGTGGGAAAAGAGAGATGAGGTTTTGTGTGGACTACATGGGTCTCAATGCAGTCACTAGGACTGATGCCCATCCAATACCTAGGGCAGGTGAGCTAATAGACACTTTGGCCTCAGCCAAGTATCTAAGCACATTTGACCTGACAGCTGGCTACTGGCAGATCAGACTAGCTGATGATGCAAAGCCAAAGACAGCATTCTCAACCCCTAGTGGGCATTATCAATTTGTGGTGATGCCCTTTGGTCTGAAGAATGCACCTGCCACTTTTCAGAGGTTGGTGAATACAGTCCTTACAGATCTGGAAGCCTATAGTGCAGCATATCTAGATGATATTGCTGTCTTTAGCTCCACCTGGGAGGATCACCTGGTCCACCTCAGAAATGTTTTGCAGGCCCTGCAGAAAGCAGGCCTGACTATCAAGGCCACCAAGTGCCAGATAGGGCAGAGTCAGGTTGTGTACCTGGGCCACCTTGTGGGTGGAGGCCAGGTTCAACCCTTGCAGAGCAAGATCCAAACCATCATGGACTGGACTGCTCCAACTACCCAGACTCAGGTGAGAGCCTTTTTAGGCCTGACTGGGTACTATAGGAGATTTGTCAAGGGGTATGGATCAATAGTGACACCCCTGAATGACTTAACTTCCAAGAAAATGCCCAAAAGGTTCAGTGGACAGTTAGCTGTCAAAAGGCATTTGATGACCTAAAGCAGGCAATGTGCATTGCTCCCATTCTACAGAGTCCTGATTACTCCAAGAAGTTCATTGTCCAAACAGATGCATCTGAATTGGGGGTAGGGGCTGTACTGTCACAATTGAATGATGAAGGTCAGGATCAGCCAGTAGCTTTTATTAGCAGAAGGCTGACCCCTAGAGAGAAACGTTGGTCAGCCATTGAGAGGGAGGCCTTTGCTGTGGTCTGGGCTCTGAAGAAGTTGAGGCCATACTTGTTTGGTACTCACTTCCTTGTTCAAACAGACCATAAGCCCCTCTTATGGCTAAAACAAATGAAGGGTGAAAACCCCAAACTGCTTAGGTGGTCCATTTCCCTACAGGGGATGGACTTCACAGTGGAACATAGACCTGGGAGTAACCATGCCAATGCAGATGGACTCTCTAGGTACTTCCACTAAGAACATGAAGACTTAACTGGGCAAGGTTAGTTTAATGTCCCTACGTTTGGGGGGTTGTGTAGGAGAGTAGGATCTGCTTCACATGGGTACCCCCACTTTTTGCTGATGCTTCACTGTTTTTCGACTTTAGTCTGGCTGGGGCCCTGCTAATCAGAACCCCAGCCTAGCTGCTTCCTCTCTAAAATGGTTTCCATGTGCCTTAGGCACATCTCTGATTGGAATCTGGAGTGCCCTTATAAGTCCCTAGTATATGGTATACTATGTACCCAGGGCATAGGTACCTCAGAGGCCTACCAGGGGCTGCAGCATGTATTGTGCCACCCCTGGAAGGCCATCCAAAATGACACCACAGGTCTGCTACTGCAGCCTGGGTTAGGTGGTGCATGCACCCCTTACTGTGATATAGGCTACCTATATCACTACATACATACACACATATAAACCTATAAGTCACTCCTATGGCAGGCCTTATCAATCCTGGAGGCAGAGTGCGTGGTTCCTATGTGAGAGGGTGCCCCTGCATGAGCAGGGCCCCTCTGCAGCGTTTGGAGACCCTTCTCTGATGCTGTTTGTAGTGCAGCCTGACCATATACTCTTAAGCGCATTATAACCTTGCGTTAAATGCTAACTTTGGGATGGCTGCACAGCGGGGGTAGCATTCCACCCTTCTAGAGGGAGAGACATGTACACACCGGCATGCCCGGTAACTTCTTTCCAAGCCCTGGCATCACAAAATGGATGCCGCTGCCACAGACACGAGTCTGGCCTCCTGCTGCTGACCGAAACTCCGGCAGGGGAGGCCTGGACAATAGGTTTCCTGTCTCAGGGAGGTGTAACCACCTCCCCAGACAGGATAGTGTGTATTGGGGCTGGGCAGGAGCACTCTCTGGTGCTTTGAAGTCCTGCACTGGGGGCACATTTGGTGTCCCTGTGCATACCCCAGTTCAAACCGGCTCAGGGGCTTCCAGCCCCTTCTCTGGCGCGAAACTGGACAAAGGGAAAGGGGTGTAACCACCCCTCTGCCCTGACCCTCCCATAGGTGGGTCCCCAGAGTATGTCCAACCCCTAACTTGGTATAAGTATGGGACCCCAGTCCTTAGGACTTTAGATTTACCTGGATGAAACTCTGACACAGAATCCTGGACCTTCGATGCTCTACTTCAAGATTAGAGGACTGAAGAATCTCCCTTGGGGTCAAGGAGTGACTCCCCTGCTTGGCAGGCACCAAAGAAGCAATTGTCCGGTCTGCATCGCTGAAGCTCCCGCCGGATGCCGAAGTCTTTGCATCACCAGAGGTAGATTTTCAGACTTCCCCGAGGCTGCCCTGAGTCCCCAGCAAAGCTGAGGCCCGTAGCTGTCGTGGGTAACATGGAACCATGACCCCTGGACACCGATCGCATTTGCAAGTGCATCCTCTTCTGGGTCTCCCACGAAGTTGTGCTTTGGGCTCCGAGTAGCCCCAGCCTCCAGCACCGACTGCACCGAAGATCACTGGCCTCCACTCCACGAGTGTCCTGTGAGCCAGCTCCAAGTGCATCCACTTGAGGCTCCTTCGCGGTCGCTAGTCCATTGGCTAGTAGGCCCTCCCGAAGGCCAATCTTCTTCTGCTTGGGCTCCCTGGTTGCTCCAGGCGTGCCCTGACTTACCCTTGCTGGGTCTGCACCATCGCCCTTCTTCCATTTCTACAAGACTTGCCGTTGCCAAGGCTTGTTGGGTCTAATCCGGTCACCGACACCCCTGCAATCGACAGACGTCATGGTACAGCTCGAATCCAGCTCCTGGTCATCGTCGACGCCTCCTGGACCTCGTGGCTGAAGAGTCAAGACGACCGTCAACCTACCTGAAGCACTCGACATCGGTGGGCATCTGCTCATCGCCTTCCTGGTCACTGGCTAGTGACCCAGACTCTGTCCCCTCTGCTTTCAGGTTCTTCAGATCTTCGATCCACCTTTGGATCCACCCGAACACTTTCGACTTGGCCGCCAGCAGCACTTTGCAGCAGATCGCCATTGAAAACGACGACGAAACCCGACCCCGAAAGGCACCTATGCACCCGGCTCCCCTGGGTGAGGTAACTCGAGTACTCCAGTGCTCCCGTGGGTATTGACACTAGAACAGCCTAGTTCTAAAAGGGTTTGCTCCAAGTCCTCCTCTAAGTGTCCCTTTTCTTTAAAATTCCAACCGCGACTTTCCCCATAGAAGTCAACGGCGATTCGCGGCTGTGTTCTCACACTGCACGCGTCCCCTGTGGGTCCCCTGTGTCACTACCTTGGGTGGTTCCTTGTGGTCCAAGCACTTCTACAGGCTCTAGGCCCTGTGTCTAGCTCAGTCGTGGTTCTTATACCACTTTATTGGTATATGGTTTGGTACGCCCCTAGGGCTCAAACGTTTATTTGTGCTATTACTGTAGATAACTAACTTATAACTTATGTACTTCGAACTCTAGCCTCATAAAGAGACTAGAGGAGTGCGTTTAGCAATAAATACATATATTTTGAATATATACCTGGTGTGGTCCTCTTTCATTTAGTCACTCAAGAGATTATAGACTGGTAAAACAAGCTGCTTTACATTCCTTCAAGACTTAGCCTGAAGGCTGCTCTCCATAGCTATCACTAGGATAGCTTTCAATAAAGGTTGTCTTTAACCTATCTCCAATAAGGGGTTGTTTGGACTGGTGCCCACTATAATTAGTGGACAGCATATACCAGGCCAACTTCTCACACCCCCTCTGTCCTGCCCACCTCATCTGCCCCCCTTCCACTCCCTTGGAGTCATGCACTGCAGTGGAGTCCACAACCACCCCGTCTGACTCGGGCACTGCAGTGGGGACCCAGTCCACTCCATCTGACCGGCCCACTGCAGTGGTTGCAGCACCCACACCATCTGACTTGTGCCCTACAGTGGTGCCGGCCCCCACTGAGTCAGACACCTCCACTGCAGTTGCCGGTGACACTCCTGCACCCACCACCCCTTCACTGCCTCCTTCTGGCATCCCCTGATCCTGTCCCTGCAGTGCCTGGCTTGCCCCTTGTATGCCCCTCCGAGGGGGATGTCCCCTGTCCGTACCAGTGCAGGCAAGCAATGGGTGACAAGTTGTCACATATCACCCTGTTGGGACTGTGTATTTGGACTGGCCATTGGCCTTAGTTTCTTTTGGACTTGAATTTTTAGTTTGACATTTGCTGAATAAAGCCTCTTTTTGTTTACTTGTTGTTTTTCTTTGGATGTACATGATGTAGATGAGTATCATCATGCATTTGCAGTTGTAATAGTGTTCAGATCATGTAAATGAAGTGTTGCTGTGATGGACTCCATGTGGTCCATGGGATATGTGTCCTAATGTAGACTGGATCTATTGCATCCTTTGCTGCAGTCTGAGGGTGTAATGTTCTGCATTTTACACAGGGATGTACGTTTTGCATTTGTAAATTAACATCTTTGGCTTACACTGATGCACATCTGGTGGGCTTACCACTGTTCAATGTTTCTGTTTCCCTGACTGTGTGCCCATCTCCACTGGCCATGCAGTTTAGCACATCAATGTTGATGGACTCATCTGTGTATACAGTGCAACTTGCTTGACACATGTGTTGGGTGTATGCAGATGACTGACGTGACACTCCCGTACCCAGGCTGATGTGAGCAGAGCCTTCAGTGTGTTGTAGTCGTTGACTCACTGACCGAGTGTTCTGCTGACATGTTTGAGTGGTGCACAGACAAGGTTTGGCACAGCGGACCTTCCACAGGAGTGGAGTGCCCTCATGGCAGTGTGTAATCCCGTGACATTGGCTGGGCCCGTCTTGTGTGTTGTGTGAGCATGTCTGTGTGTGTTCCCTTCCCTTTTCCTACACAGGCTGTGTCCCTAGGGATGTTCCTGTTTGTGATGCTTGCTGAGTTGTCCTGTGTTCATCCAGCATCTTGGACCTGGTTTCTCCGGGATGTGGGTGCATGGCAAAATAATGTTCATCAGGTTGTCATCCCTAGTTGTCTTTGTTGTCAGGTCTGGGGATGTGGGCAAACACAGATGGGACACAGTCAGGATTCCCCTTGGCACTTGTTGGTTACACAAGTCATGTAATTTACAGTTTGTGGTAGCTTTCAGTGATTGTGACACGTTGTGTGTGTGACTGTTGCCACTCCTCAGGGTCAGAGCTGCAATGTTGGAAGTTGTCTATGTGTGTTCTTTGTGGGTGACCTTGGCTTCTTCATTGGTGTGTGACTGTGGCCAGGATCCCATTGATTGGGGTGGATTTGACGTCATTCCCATGTACGGCGTACTGTGCAGTGTGTCAGACATTCACGAGTCTTGTTGACTGGCCATGTGTGATGGGTGTCTGCACCTTAGTTCCCACCACCACCCCTGGGATTGTCATGGGTGCATGTGCAATGTCACCAGTCCATGTGAGCTTCACTGCTGCACATTGGTGGAGATCAAGGTGTGTGGTGTTGAGTGTGTGCAAATGAGAGTTGTTGCACGGTTAGACCCCTACCTCCATATTGGCCTTGGCTGACAGGCCGTGCTGATTGATTTGTGCTTGTGTAGGTGTGATGGTAGTTTGTTGCTCAGGACACATGACTGTGGTTCACAGTGTGAACGACATCTAGCTTTGTCATCACAGTGGGATTATCATGCAGGCCAGTGTCACCACAATGTGGGGTCCCTGGGGGTAGTGCTGTGGTGGGTCTGTCTCTTGCTGTGTTAGTTGCTGTTCCTACAAGCTTGTGTGACATGTGTAATTTGGGCTCCCTCTCATCTAACAATGCCTGATTGCCCACATAGGGGAATCCGATCCATGAGTTACTTTTGTGTGGCACTGTATACAGAGCTGTGTAATTGGGATTCAGGCCTCCTCATGTGTTGTGTGGTTGCCTGGGGACACTGGCACCACCCCCCCCCCATCCCCGGGTGGGTTTGATATGCAGTGTGAGGGTGCCGGTTTGTGTTTTTGCATCTGCACCACTGCATTGGGATATCTTTAGTGTGCAATTGGCTGTATGTTGTTTGGTGGGTTTCCCCTGCTGTCCCTGGGACTCCTAGGTCATCAGTCAGCACAATGATCATGGTTTGTATGTCCCATTGCTGCCATGGTATGGTATTTGTTCACCTCACATCTACAGTCTCCACAGGATATCTACATTTGTGTGTCCATTGGTGCAGATATGTGGGTCTTCATTATGATGGTCACTTCTGTCATTGTGTAATTGATGAATGTTGACAATGTCAGCCCCCATGGGTGATGTTTGTCTGCACATGGCCAAAGCTATATCTTATTTGCACTGCACTGTTTGCCTCACCCAATCTATGTTGCTATGGGACACAAGCACTTCTTTGCCACTGATGTGTTTGTTCTTCCTTGACCAGGAATCATCCATGCTGTTTGGCATTTGCAGCTTTTTCCATGACAACACTTACATTTTGGTCACTGTGATGATGGTGGTTTAGACCCCATTGCCACAATGTTCAAAATGTGCTTCAGCTATGGACCCCACACTTACATTTTGGTCACTGTGATGATGGGGGTTTGGACCCCATTGCCACAATGTTCAAAATGTGCTTCAGCTATGGACCCCACACTTACATTTTGGTCACTGTGATGATGGAGGTTTGGACCCCATTGCCACAATGTTCAAAATGTGCTTCAGCTATGGACCCCACACTTACATTTTGGTCACTGTGATGATGGGGGTTTGGACCCCATTGCCACAATGTTCAAAATGTGCTTCAGCTATGGACCCCACACTTACATTTTTGTCACTGTGATGATGGGGGTTTAGACCCCATTGCCACAATGTTCAAAATGTGCTTCAGCTATGGACCCCACACTTACATTTTGGTCACTGTGATGATGGGGGTTTGGACCCCATTGCCACAATGTTCAAAATGTGCTTCAGCTATGGACCCCACACTTACATTTTGGTCACTGTGATGATGGGGGTTTGGACCCCATTGCCACAATGTTCAAAATGTGCTTCAGCTATGGACCCCACACTTACATTTTGGTCACTGTGATGATGGGGGTTTGGACCCCATTGCCACAATGTTCAAAATGTGCTTCAGCTATGGACCCCACACTTACATTTTGGTCACTGTGATGATGGGGGTTTGGACCCCATTGCCACAATGTTCAAAATGTGCTTCAGCTATAGACCCCACACTTACCTTTTGGTCACTGTGATGATGGGGGTTTAGACCCCATTGCCACAGTGGTCATGGTCTGCTTGCATTGTGGAGGCCACACACATTTATGTGTGACACATGTGATAGGGGGTCACATTGTATGTTCAATGTCATGTTCAGTGTTGTAGGCATTTGACACAGACTACACACGCTTGTCATGGTGTTGGGGGGATGTCTTTTTCTGACATTCCTTATGTTGGAGTATGCTAGTTGTGTCATGCATTACCTGTCCTATGAGTAGGGGTGGTGGTAGTGGTAGGCATCCAGGCCCCTATGGGTGGGGATGGTAGTAGTGGTAGGCATCCAGCCCCCCCCTGAGTAGGGGTGGTGGTAGTGGTAGGCATCCAGCTCCCCCTGAGTAGGGGTGGTGGTAGTGGTAGGCATCCAGCACCCATGAGTAGGGGTGGTGGTAGTGGTAGGCATCCAGCACCCATGAGTAGGGGTAGTGGTAGGCATCCAGCACCCATGAGTAGGGGTGGTGGTAGTGGTAGGCATCCAGGCCCGTATGGGTGGGGATGGTAGTAGTGGTAGGCATCCAGCCCCCATGAGTAGGGGTGGTGGTAGTGGTAGGCATCCAGCACCCCATGAGTAGGGGTGGTGGTAGTGGTAGGCATCCAGGCCCCTATGGGTGGGGATGGTAGTAGTGGTAGGCATCCAGCCCCCATAAGTAGGGGTGGTGTTGGTGGTAGGCATCCATCCCCCTATGAGTGGGGATGGTAGTAGTGACAGGCATCCAGGCCCCCTGAGTAGGGGTGGTGGTAGTGGTAGGCATCCAGCCCCCCATGAGTAGGGGTGGTGGTAGTGGTAGGCATCCAGCACCCATGAGTAGGGGTGGTGGTAGTGGTAGGCATCCAGCCCCCTGAGTAGGGGTGGTGGTAGTGGTAGGCATCCAGCCCCCATGAGTAGGGGTGGTGTTCGTGGTAGGTATCCATCCCCCTATGAGTGGGGATGGTAGTAGTGACAGGCATCCAGGCCCCCCTGAGTAGGGGTGGTGGTAGTGGTAGGCATCCAGCCCCCCTGAGTAGGGGTGGTGGTAGTGGTAGGCATCCAGCTCCCCCTGAGTAGGGGTGGTGTTGGTGGTAGGCATCCATCCCCCTATGAGTGGGGATGGTAGTTGTGACAGGCATCCAGGCTCCCCTGAGTAGGGGTGGTGGTAGTGGTAGGCATCCAGCACCCATGAGTAGGGGTGGTGGTAGTGGTAGGCATCAATTCCCCTATGGGTGGGGATGGTAGTAGTGGTAGGCATCCAGGCCCCCATGAGTAGGGGTGGTGGTAGTGGTAGGCATCCAGCCCCCCATGAGTAGGGGTGGTGTTGGTGGTAGGCATCCATCCCCCTATGAGTGGGGTTGGTAGTAGTGACAGGCATCCAGGCCCCCCTGAGTAGGGGTGGTGGTAGTGGTAGGCATCCTGCACCCATGAGTAGGGGTGGTGGTAGTGGTAGGCATCCAGGCCCCTATGGGTGTGTATGGCATTGGTGATAGCCATCTCGCCCCTATCTTTCTGCTGTTGCTAGTGTACGTCATTTCTGCATCCCTATGTGTGTGTGACATATGTCGGAAACGTGTCGTTTGTTTGTGTAGTGGGTGTTTGTCTTACCGTCTGCGCCGTACGCGTCCGTACCTGTTCCGGTAATAGATGTAGAGTATTGGTAGGACCTGCGCGATGGGATTCATGGTTGGTTCGTCTCGTTCGGGTTTCTCGTTGCTTCGACTCGTACTCGTCGCTGGCTTGTTCGTCTCGTAGCAGTGGATCGCCTTGTTGCGCGAATCGGAGCTTATGTGCGGCTCTCCCGGAAGCTCTGACGTGCCGGACGTAGCGACGGGTTCGGCACGTACGGAGTGCGCATCTTACTGGTCCGGCCGGATGCTGCTGTATATTTGCTTCCGTGCGACTCGATTCTGCGTTTACGGATCCGGCTCGGGCGGGGAACAGGAGCTGGAATGGGTACGTACGGCTGGGTCGGGATCTGGGCAGTTATGTGCATCGTACTTGCTCGTTCGAACGAATGTTCGAATCGGTCAGGAAACACGCGTTCGGCTTGGTTTTTTTCCGGAAGAATAGTGTTAGGTGCGCTTCCGGCCGAGATCAGAATCGACCCCTTAGTGTGTGTTCCTGACTGTTTTCAGATTCCTAGGAAGCATTACCTCAACAATTGCCACTTAGAAGCATAACACTTCCAAATTGACATCACACCCTAAAAAGACTTAGGGCCTGATTTAGATCTCAAAATATAAATCCCATTATATCCTATGGGATTTATGTTTTGGCGGATGGGATATCCATCACCGTTGTGACGGAGTAAACCGTCCGCTGAGATCTAAATCAGGCCCCAAGACCTGGAAGGTCTGTTTTGAAATTAGGAATGACCACACGAATATGCCAGCGTGGTGGGTTAATTTACGGGTAATCCAAGGGCAGGCAGCGATGAGTAACCTAAGCTGCCTACCTGCCTGATGAGCCAAATGGTGCTGTGTGCCAACCCCATTCTGTGCTACAATTCTTTCTGGGAGTGTTCCTCCCTTAAAGATCATGGACCACCAGTCCAGGAGGAGAACTCACACCTTTTGTGGGTGGAGTGCCACCAGGCAAGCCCCTGGTTGCTCAGGCATACAACATCCCTAGAGACTAACGGGGCGCAATCGCTTACATCCTAGTATCCTGCTGTAAAGGTTTGGCATAGAGCACCCCTGCTGTGCTTACTGAGATGGTACCCTTATGTACCAAACTGTCTTCAGATTGCCCTGCAACTCCACCAACCCCTCGGATGTGCCCACTCTCAAATCCATGGTGCCTCCACCATAGCAGGCTCCCTATTCACCTGTAACCTGCAGTTTCCAGTGCTTCTTGAAGGTTCAAGAGGAACAAGTCCATACCAGCCTCTGGCAGGTGTACCCCGTCCTTATCGAAGTACCACAACTTGCTTGCGTGAATTAGGCCAGCCTTACGAAACCAAAGCCCCTCTGCTCGGTGAACTTGCACATGGAGCTATTTACCCTTCTGCAGGCATGTTCATTGACATCCCCAGACCTAGCTCCATGCAATACCCTGCAAGGGATTTTCTCCAACATAGCTCACAGTGCCCCATGATTTTGCTGATTTCACACATGGTAGGCTTCATTGCTTTGATTAGCATCAGCACCCCAGGGAGGTGAGGTCATTGCCACTGAGGTGTATTACTAAAATGGAAGGTGGGGTCCTACCCCCAGCTAATCTCTGCTGCAGTTTTGTGATCAAAATGTGCCAATGCATGCCGGGGAAACACAGCCATGCTATCCGTGTGAGTGTGAAACCGTGCTTCCAGGTCTTGGTCTTTGCCCATCTTACCACCCTAGCGATGAATAAGTGGCCGATCACCCACACCTTGAACCCTAGCGAAATAAAAAAATGTGCATCTTGTACTCACAGTAATATTTGATTGCACCACATGATAAACATATTCGCTTGAAAATTGTGCATTGTGGGTTACATTAATCACAGGTCACTGAATGAAATCACCTGAAGAAACCCCCATACATTTTTTCACACATTTGGTCCATATTTACATGATGGATGTTTCGCTGCATTGACTCCCCTCCATGCGCCTCTTGACCCGTCATGGTTGGATATAGCGTTTGTAATAATCTGAATCCCACCAGTCCAGCTTCTTAATGCTATCGGGAGAGCCCAGCCTTGTAAGCTGTGGTGACTGACCCTATCTGCAAGGAGTGCGTGGCGTAACATTTGCCTGTGTTCCCTGACAGCTTCAAACAAGACTTCTTAACCTTCCCAAACTGGTGTCTGGTGAGGGGGGACTGAGCCACATGCACTAGCAGGTAACACCCCACCGGTGGGCGTAGTGCCAGGTAAGCTGCGAGCAGTGCAACAGCCAATATGTTTTGATGCCCATTGCAGCAATATAGACTTCCCAAGCCCCTTCTGGTCAGATTTATTTTTAAGGTGCCCCCTTGCACCCTAAGGTCCTGTACACATAGTGCATCCCTTGTTTCATCTTTCTTTGAGCTGGCTACCAACTCGCAAACTCAGAAGGTCCCAAAGAATTCTATGCGAATAGGGTAGCCTCGTGGTCCGAGTATGTGGCCTTGTGAACACAATCTATCATCCCCTGTAGAATGTGGAACTCAATGAGTTACCTGTCATCTAGTGCCCTCTTCTCCCCTCTGGCCAAGCCTTTAAGCACTGCCCTTATGAGGAATGCCCTGGTGGGGTCCTGGTGGCCTCCCAATTTTTCATGATGGCCGATAGCTGCTAGGTGCCCTGTGATCCATGAATGGCTTTTTTGTCTGGTCCCTAGCCCATAAAATAAAGTGCTGCACCTTACTCTCAAGGGTTGATACCCTGTCACCCCAGGCCACTATCACCCTGCAGAATGTGGACAGGTCTTGTACTGCCTCCTTGTCCCAGGGGTGAGCAATAGCTCACCTAGTTTCATGAGGCATTGGTCCACTGCAATAGGTGCCAAAGCTGCAGAGAGAATGGTGTCATCTCTGCCCTCGCTCGCGGCCAAACCTTCCGGAAACTGAGCCACTGAAAACGAGAGAGGGCATCAGCTGCCACGTTCTTTACCCCCTCAATGTGTCGCGCACGGAATTCTACATTGTTGCGCAGGCAAGCCCTCAGAAGCTTCCTCAACAAGTTGAGTACCAGTGGGCAGCTGGCAGATTGAGAATTTATAGCCTCCACCACCATGTTGTTAGACCAGAACAAAACCCTTTTAGCAGACAGCATCTCTGGCTACAAATGAAACACAGCAACTGTAGGAAACAGTTCCAGGAAAGTGATTTTAGCCAGGATCTTCCTCTTGCACCAGGATTTGGGCCATTTCTGTGTGCACCACTTACTCCCTAGCATAGCACCAAAACCTTACCTGCCAGAACCGTCAGTGAAAAGGCACAGTTCAGGAATGCCAGCCCAAGAAGATTTCCATATTAGTGTCCCATTGAAATTGGTCAAGAATTCAGCACACATCTTGAGGGCCTCCTCCAATCCTTTGCTCAATCTGACTCGGTGGTGTTTGACTGTCACCAAGGCTGTTGCCCTGGCCAATCACCTAGCAAAACCTGTGCCACAAAAATTCAGTTTTCCCAATAAGCTCTGAATGGTGCCCAGGGTTTCCTTGTCTCTGGTCAGTACTGCTTGGATATCCTGAAGCAAGGCACTCACCTTCTCTAGCAGGAGTCAGAACATGCCGTGCAAAGTGTCCAGCTCTATGTCCAGAAATGTCAGGACCTGCGCTGGGCCCTCAGTCTTCCCTGGTGCCAAAGGGACCCCTAGCTTGTCCATCAAGGCCTGAAACTTTTGCAGTGTGGCTACACAGTCCTGTGTCCCTTCCTCCCCAATGAAGAGAAAGTCATCCAAGTAGTGGGTGACCCTGCCCACCCCATGTGTCCCCAGCGTGCCCATTGCAGCGAAGAGTGGAAAGCTTCAAAGTAGGCGCAAGATGCTGAGCAGCCCATTGGCATGCACTTATCATAGTAAAACTGGCCTGCCCACTTCAAACCCAAAAGATGGTGGCTGTCTTGATGCACAGGCACCGGGCAGAAGGCAGCTTACATGTCAGCCTTTGCCAGTCATGCCCCTCATCCCACCCACTGCCTCATCAAAAGACAGAACACAGCCCACTGTCCAGCCAGTCATTCACTGAATAGCTCTTGGGGTATGGAGACCACAACCAGGGGTGAAACCACAAAACTCTCCAGGTTGGGGGGAGGGGGGACTGGAAGGGGCCAACTACCTTCCCTAGCACTAGTTGCTTCTCAGTCTTCTCTTGGATTACTGAAGGTAGCTCCCGGGCAGACCTCAGGTTCTCTGCATCCCTACTTACCAAAGGACATGTGTCAGGTATCATGAAATCTTCCATAAAACTGTTTGCTAACAATTTTCTATCCCTGGGGTTGGGGTAACTCCTGAGTAGGTGTAGGAAGGTGTGGAGGATAATTGGAGAGGGGCCCTTTTTAGGTTTTGCTGGGGATAGTAGTGGGGGTGCTGGTGTCTGTGATGGCTGGCTGGGGGGGTGTGGGCTTGTGCTGCTAGGTATCTCACTGAGTATTTAACTGTTGTGTTTCTGGTTAGGTGGGGAAGAGTATTTTTGGGGTCCCTTGCAGGAGACAGCCGTGTGGGAGGCATCGCATTTAAAGCAGCTGTTTGCAAATTGACATGCTTTGCCCCATGAGCAGGAACCAGCGTTAAACAGTCTGCATTGCCCGTATGGTAGCCATCTGAACACCCCCTTCTGCTCTCCCCCACCCAGTGTGAGCCCTGAAAAGGCTTCTTGAAAAAAAATTGTCCTGGCTGACTCTGTTACCTAAAGGTTGTTGGGTCAACTGCATTCCTATTGTAGCGGTCCTTCTGGGGAGGGGGATGAAGTTGCCCATGTATTCCATACAGAGCTAGACCTCCTTCTAATGCCAACCCAGCTAGGGGCACATGGCCATCTTCTTTCTGAAGTCTCTGTCATACAGAAACCAGCCAATTCCCCCTGTTCTGATGGCCTCGTTGTGGTTTGTACGTGAGTACTGAAACAGCACCTAACCATGTTCTGGATATTTTTCCTTCACCACTGCTGAGAGGAAAATGCCTCCAGCCAGTTCTCTATGGTCTTCTCTGGCCAAGCCAGCGTGTCCAGCGGGGGTACAAAGAGGGTGGTACCTGGATGGGGCAGGTATAAGTACCTGGCCCAGCCCACCAGGTGCAGGAAATTCTGAGAGGAGAGTGCTGGACGTGAAGGACTCCCACAAGGGGTCCCAGCGAGTAGAGTATGAGGTGAGTGTGCCATAATGTAGCACTGAAGGGCCACCATCTTAGGAGTGCACACTGCGTGCGCCATGGGCAGCCACAAAGTATAGCACCAGACTACCATCTACTAATTAGCAGAAATATTTTATTACTGGAGCGAGACAAACAGCATAACACAAATTCCTCATCCACCAGGGCAAACTGAGGATTCGTTGTAAAAATATAGAGCAGTGAACGCTCATTAAGGTTAGCAATGCCAGCTTAGGGTTTTCTTACATTTACCATTCTGCTATCGGTCTGGTGGCTTACTGTCATGTTACTAGCACAATTAATCTAATTATGCAACCACAAATCTCTTCCCCATTATGTCCTCTGCTGGCCCATCGTATAAAGCATCCTCATATTGTGTTTTCAACTAGGATGGTTTAAGGCGAAAAGATTTTACATTTTGGTAGGTTATCAAATGTGTTAGTCAGTGTTCCCACTTGCCATGCTTTGGTTTGATCATTAGTGATTGGCAGTCACGGGACATTGCTTGGCAGTTCATGAGCCCGACAAACTGCAGTAACTCTGCTCATCACTCCATGGAATGCGCGCCACAGTGCAGACCTAATTGGCAGTGATGTTACATTAGAAAGCGCTCCGTCAAGGCCCTGGCACAGCAGACAGCCAGGCAGAGTCCAGCGCACTCACTAGTCATTAGAACGTGCTATCAAGCACTTTACCCTCGAACGCAGGCAGACCGAGCCCTGTCCAGCTCGTTAGGAGTCGGATGATTAAAATGGACCGAGTCTTCATTGCAGCGGAACGGCGAGATGCTGCTGCGGCATGCCATCAATTACAGTGGTTCATCTTGCCTGCAGTTAGACATGTGATAGAACTTGCACACTGGCTAGCCAGGACCACCACAAATAAATGGCTGTCTGATTCAGACTACTGTGTCGTTTATATTGGATTAGGGTTTGCTTCTATTAGGTTCATTCTGTTCTCAGTAATATCTCCAGAAATCCATTTTAAGGGGGCCGCAGAAGAGGCCATATACAAAATTGATGAAGCCAAGGAGACTGTGTGCGCACCTGTATAGTAATGTGAGGTAAATAAGAAAAAAAGTTCAAATATATATGTGTATACATGCACACACACGCACATGACCACACACACACACACACACAAAAACACACATATAGTATATGTGCAGCATTACCTGCAGAGTGTAATTTGCTATTTCTTAGCACGGCATAGTGTGGGGAGGGGCCATGACTCTTGGGCGGTGAAGTCTCGAGTGAGTCATGTTGCCTCGTTCCTTCCTCAACAATGGTAATAAATAGCACATTAAGGTCCAGATGTACAACCCACCAATTTGCGACTCGCAAATTGGGATGCACTAACAGTGTCTCAGACACTGTTTGCGATTCCTAATGGGGTCGCAAATTGCATGCCTCATTAATATTAATGAGGCAGGCGCAATTTGCGACCCCATTAGAAATGGCTAGTACTCACAGGGATGGTGGCCTGCTGGGGTTAGCAGACCACCATGTCTGTGACTGCTTTTTAATAAAGCAGTTTTTTTATTAAATGCAGCCCGTTTTCCTTAAAGGAAAACGAGATACATTTGAAAAAGAAAAATGAAACTTTTCAGTTTTTTTAAGGGCAGGCAGTTGTCCCTGAGACCACTGCCTGCTCTCAAAAAATGTTTTCTCACATACTCACAAAGGGGAAGGGGCCCCCTGGGGACCCGTTCCCGTTTGCGAGTTGGTTTACCACCTACTTGCAGTAGGTGGTAAACTGCGAGTGTTTTGTGGCCGCAAATGCAGTCGCAAAACAATAGTACATGGCATGGTGACTCGCTATTAGGAAGGGACGCCTTGCAAGAGTCGCAAATGCCATTTTGCAAGTCAGTGACTCGCAAAATAGCATTTGTACATGCCATTACCCTTTTTTGTGGTCGCAAGCAGGAGGATCCCCGTTTGCGGCCGCAAAAAAGGGTTGTACATCTGGCCCTAGGATCTATATATCTTGCTCATTGTGCTTTTTCTCTCAACCCATGCAATTAAACCCGTTTATTCTGGTTAAATAGCTGTGCAGCAATAAAAACAAAAAAAAACAGCATAGAGTGGTTTATGTCCTCACCAGAACCCCTTGACCTTATCACACACTTAGCTGCTACATACTTGAGGCCTCATTTACAAGGCCAATGCGCTGCTGGTGCGTCACATAAAGAGGAAAATGCCATCAATGATTGTTTTTGTGCAGGAAGTTATCCCTTCCTGCCCAAAAACAATAATCCCCGCAACCCAGGCACCCTTGCAACACGACACAAGAGTGCCTGCTTTGCCTGCACTGGTGCATTGCCGCCAATTGTGCGCCAGCACAGGGAAAAGCACACAGATGCATCGTATTGTATTGTACGCTTTTAAAATGACGCAGCTCGGTGAAGCAAAATGGCTTGCAGTGCCAAACTGCGTCAATATTTTTGTAAATGAGGCCCTTGATATATTAGATATATACACATATTATGTAAAAAAGTATGTAAACAAAAGGTGAAAGGGAAGTTATGGTTATAGCATATTACCAAATGTTTAAAGAAAAAATACCTTCAAAAATCCACTTTTAAAAACGAAGTTAAAGTGCAGGTATGGTTATGATTTAAAACCAAAAACCACTGACATGTCCATGTCATATTTGCGCTTCTTCAGGTCTGTTATAAACATAGAGAAATGTATACATCAGTATACACTATACATATGAACTTATTATCAGAAATACAATACACTTCTATTGAATACAGATTTGATCATTTATCAAAGTCTAAATCGTTAGTTGCCTCATATGATTAGGACCACAATGCACAACTCACAGAAGAGTGTTTTTTGTTTTGCTAATAACTTTAGCTCTGTTTGAAAAACTAAGCGAAACTTTCCAAAACATATTCATTCACCTCAGCTCCTTCCTGGAAAGCTCTGGGCTGATCTGTCAAGTGAAGGCCAAGATAAAGCGACGGGTCCCAAAACAAGCATTTGCAATGCAATTGGTCTCGCCTTTGGGACCTTATATGTATTTAGCTATGCAGCACATTAGCCTGGGTGCTGAAACATCTGCTGTTCTTTAACATGGAGGAAAAGTAAGCACCAAACTGCGTGACACGGCAGGTATGGGAACACATGGAGAGAAATATTGCCTTTCAGCGGGAAAGGGTATAGTCCAAAGCTCTGTTTTTAATATAAAATTAGGGCCTTCGGTGGTCATATCTCTGAAAATACAAGATTTGAAAAAAATATTATTGTCAACGGGTGCTCGTGGAAGACAATTTCTATGGACTGGAATCTAGGGAATGCTAAAGTGATTCTGGTATTTTACTGACCTCTGCTGGTCGTTTTCTATCAAGAAAGTTAAATAGAGGCAGTTACCAGAAAAAGAAAAAAAAGAAAGTCCCTCAGCAGAAAGCAATTCTGGTATTTTACTGACCTCTACTGGTCATTTTCTATCAAGACAGTTAAATAGAGCAGTTGAACACACAGAAAGCAATTCTGGTATTCTATTTACTTCTTCTGGTCGTTTTCTATCAAGACAGTTAAATAGAGGCAGATGAACAGAAAAAAAAGTCCCAAAGCGGAAGCAGACAAGTCCTAGGGCTGATCTCCAGAGCCCACAAAGTACATACACATATAAGTATATACTAAAGTATATACAAGAGGTCTCGAATGCTCGACCTAAAAATGGCTGAATTGAACTAAACCAAGTTTGGCAAAGAAGTTATACCTTTAATCAGAAAGGGTGTTTTGGTGATTCAGTGTAAATCCATTCAGCCACTTTTTTGGACATTTGCTTTTAAAGAGGTGTTCAGGGTGGTCATGAAAGGGTTAAAAAATTAGTGTACCATGACTGTTGGTGTCCTTATATGCGCTGATTGGCCACTTTAAATGGGACTACCTATCTTGATTTGCTGGCCACAACATGGGCAATAGGTTGTGGCAGCCATTACAACACTGAAGGAAAATCTCCCTGCATCCTGAAAAGGAATGAAAAAAACACACAAAGGTGCATCATGAGCACACCCTGGCACGCAGGTGCAAGTGGAAGGGTCCCAAATTGGCACCCTTTGATTGGATGACCTCAAGATGGACAACATGTTGTGGCAGCCATTACAGAACTCATGGTTGTGGTCTTCATTTTAATGCACAGTATTAAAAGCCAGGTTTTGAAGGGCCATATGTAAATGGTGATAACAGATGTTAGTCACAATATAGATCACTGTTTGGTGATGGTATACTTATTTTAGGAATTCAGGTGATTTTGCCCTGTGGAAAAAGCAGAGTTTGCTGGGATTTGATGAATCATGTTTGAGTGAAAACTGTTTTCCCTCATGATTCCCTCATAGAGGTTATGGAAGGTACTCCAGAAGATAAAATTACTTTTTATAAATGTACATTATGTTCCTCAGCTATGTGAGAATAAAGTCTGATAATAAAGTCTGATATTCTGAATAAAATATTCCCACAGCAGCCTGTCAGTTGATTCTCCAGTGTTCTACTGCAACTTCCCATAGTGCTGTAATAAACAAACATATATATATATATGCAAAGCAAGGCGAGGTTCCTGGAGAGGGGCTACTCAGAGAAAAAGCTAGAGGTTGCTATGAAAAAGACCATTAATCTTGACCAATCTAAAACACTTAGAATACGCGACAAATCATCCAACTTACATAATGAGCCAGTCACTAGATTGATCCTAACCTACAGTCTACAACATAAAGCCATTCGTAAGATCGTTAACAAAAACTGTGCATTGATAAGGAGTGACTCTGTTTTGAGCAGCTAGACTACTAAATCGCCTTGTATAACTTTCAGGAAGGCACAATCGATGAGTAATGCCTTAGTAAAAAGTAGTCCGGAAGTGAGGGTGGCCAAAACATGGTTGAGTCCCAGGAATGGCTTTACACGTTGTAATACATGCAAAGCATGCAAGTACGGGGTAAATAAGACAAGCTATATTACACCTTTCAAACCCAAACCAGTACCAATTAATAAAAGTCTCAACTGCAAAACGGAATATGCAGTTTATGTGCTGGAGTGCTCATGCAACCTGCAGTATGTAGGAAGTACAAAACTGCAGGTGCATAAACGAGTACTCCAGCACTTGAGAGCAATTACGAATGTGGATGTTACTTACCCAGTTGCCCGGCATTTTAAAGAGTATCATGACAGCAAGTTAGACGATTTGAAATATTTTGTCATAGATACGATCCTTCCTCAGAAACGAGGTGGTAACCGGGAAGCCATGCTCCGAAAACTTGAGACACGGTACATTTTAGATTTAGACAGCAAAATACCCCAGGGCTTGAATTCGAGTGAGGATTTTTACACATGTTTGTGAATGAAATAAATTTCTTTTAAATGGGATTTTAAATAAGATCTTGAACCCATTCAGCTGCTGTATCTATGACAATTGTTTTTATAGCTTTCTAATTTTTGCACATTTGCACTATAGTAAGTCACGTTTGTGACTACTATATGGGAACATTTGCACTGTTTTGCACATTCACTTTTGTCATATCAATGAATGAAAATATCTACAACCTAGGCCCACTTGGGCAGAATCATCATTTGAGACAGTCTTATTTACATTTCTCCTTTGCTAATTTTGCACACTGGTATGTTTAGGCCTGATATGGAATTCACATATGTTTATGTAAAATTTGAGATATCAAGGTTCTGCTCTCAGAAAGCTTTTTTATGACAGCATAAAAGTCTTGGTTTTAAAATGTTTTAGACACATAACAACTGTCTTAAATGTTTTTACCATAAAAGTTGTTTTTAATGCTATAGAGTGGTAGATAAATATTCATTTGTCACTGTTTTTATAAGCATTATTTAAAATATCAAGGATTTTACTCCTATTAAATTCTGAGGAAAATCTTTACTTTTTGATATCTAGAAGATCAGGTCTTAAAATGTTTGAAACATATAATAATTGTTTTTAAATGTTTTTACCATAAGTGTTGCTTTTATTGCTATAAAGTGGCAGATAACATTTATTTATCGCTGTTTTTCCAAGCACTATGCAAAGGATTAACAAGTTGTGTACAAATGAAACAATGGTGGATTTTTTCTATGTCTATGCCTTGTGATGTAAGAAACTACGTATATGCACTGTCACTTTAAATATTGGGAAGCACTCCACATGCGCGTCATGTGATCAAGGGCACTGTGTTGCCCGAAACGCGTAATGGCGGTGGTGCAGGGCGTTCACTGAATAAATAACAATTTTCACCATACTTGGGTCTGCGTTCGCCAGTTCTTTGGGTACAGGAGTGTTACCAGGCGAAGTAAGCGGCATATATATATATATATATATATCCAATAACCAAGTTCCCAGACCATCCATGCTCCGACGAGAGGAAAGGGTACAGACTCCACTTTTAGTGCCAAACTTCTATTTATTTCAAAACCGCTCCAGCTTGTTCTGACGCGTTTCGGTCACTGCCGTGACCTTGATCCTGTGGGCTACGCTATATTGGTAGCACAAAATTATCATTGAAATTAAGAATATTACAGCACCTTCGTGCGATCACAAACAATGACCAGAGCTACCCTGTAGCCCGCCACTTCAGGGTGGAACACAGCAGTGACAACAGTCTTCTAAAAGTTTTTGGGATTGACTGTATCATAAGACACGCCAGAGGTGGGGACAGAGAGAAACAGTTGCGAATCTTGGAATCAAGATATATCATTGACCTAAATACTAGAATTCCATTTGGAATGAACAGTAGTGAGGAATTAACCACTCACATTGGCTGAATATTGGTCTTACACCATTGGTAGATTCAGAACTGATACACTCCCATATTCCCTACTTTATAGTAGTTGCTCGTTTTCTTTCTTTATTATCATTATTTGTGTGTTTGTCTGTATCTCACTTATGTCACATTTTTTAGGCATTTTTTTAATATGCAACCACATTGAATCTCCAAATATGGGCATTTGCCCTTGATTGTTAGATAAATCACCTCTGCTCCTTTATGGAGCACCACCTGGCTTACCCCGTTTTTTTGCATTCTCAGTTCATTATAGTGACTATGAGGATACAACTGGCGATTTCATTATTGCCGGTTTGTTTATCTAGGGGCACTTGCCCTAGCTTTGGAAATTTTTCCAAACTCCTTTCTTTAGCATTGGGTTATTATCCAGGCTATAGTATGGTAAGCTGGAGGTAGCCTGCATGATCAGTTTATGTATCTATAATTGACCTGCAGTCTCTTGGTGTGTTCCGCTTATTGGAGATATGTTTATGTATCTATAATTGACCTGCAGTCTCTTGGTGTGTTCCCCTTATTGGAGATATGTGAGTTTGTTATATCGTATAAGTGCCTTTTTATGAACATTCACTATTAGGTGTTTTCGCACTTTCCGTGTTAAAACCGAATATATATATATATATAAAAGAAAATAATATATTGTATTGATGATTGCCTCAAATAATGAAAGGACTTCATATATATTTTATTGGCATTTCAATTTGTATATTAATTGGGCAATGTTATTTGGAACTGTATTGTTTTCAACATAGAACATAGAACTTATATGGCTGATGGTAGTCTTTCTTCTGTGTTTTTCGGTTTTACACATATTTCTGTGGTGGGTTGAGCACATGACATTAACTTGACAAAGGCTAACTGCTGAAACGCGTCGTTCCTTTTGCACATAAAACTCTGTGCAAAGCCACTTGGTGTGCCGTCTCCTTTTTCATTTTGTATATTGAATGAGTACGGATATATATATATGATATATATATATATGAAGGCTCTTGTGTCAAAAACACACTGCACTCACGGGGTTATTTCAATAATTTATTTGCGTGCGAGGACGCGTTTCGGCGTTCTGCCTTCTTCTGCTCGCATATGCAATTGTCTGTATTTAGTGACGGCACAGTTTTTTAAAATACTAGCTGACTCCTTATTGGATGCAGCGACTCAGAGGAGGGAGGGGATTGGTTGGTTCAGTACCAATGTCTTTAACCTTGTTCTTCCGGGAAATTCTCAGCCCGTACAGCGGGAGTATGTAATAAAGATTAAAGTCCCGATACTTAATGAAGATTTTTCATATTGTGCCTTATTAGCCCTCCCAAGAGTCCACAATTCGTGCATTACCTCCCTCCGTCACTGTCTTGCAATTCCAAGTGCCTCACTGGTTGTTCTTCGATGACCCAATTAAGGAAGCCCCTTCATCAAACCCTGGGCTCATGGCACTCGGCGCAGGGGGCGGTAAATATCTGGATCCCCACCAGTCTGGATGACCGGCGATTCTATCGATGCTGGTGCCTTGGGTGCCCAATGGCGGTGCAAAGCGCTGTAATGTCACTGCTCCAAAAGTCCACCTTTTGCGCATGCTGCACTCTTGCTGATGGGTGCATGGAAGAAATGGAGGTGGTCCATCTCAAATATGAAGGCTCTTGTGTCAAAAACACACTACACTCACGGGGTTATCCAATAAGGAGTAAGCTAGTATTTTAAAAAACTGTGCCGTCACTAAATACAGACAATTGCATATGCGAGCAGAAGAAGGCAGAACGCCGAAACGCGCCCTCGCACGCAAATAAATTATTGAAATAACCCCGTGAGGTGTGTTTTTGACACAAGAGCCTTCATATTTGAGATGGACCACCTCCATTTCTTCCATGCACCCGTCAGCAAGAGTGCAGCATGCGCAAAAGGTGGACTTTTGGAGCAGTGATATATATATATATATATATTCACTGAAAAAACCATAGGTTTTAGGGAAAGTTATAGTTAGTTGGACATTGCACTCGTACAAAACCCGTGAACTTCCCCCGTTATAGTTAGTTCAGCTAACTATAAATCGCGCCCCCGCAATGCACTGCTGATGACGTCACATATTTCATCACTCATGACATGGTCAGTGACATCACTGATGACATCACTGATGACATCTCAAATGACATCACTGATGACATCACTGATGACATCATCCAGTGACTGTGGTTTCTGTAAAGTTTAAATATGTTTAATATATATAGGGAAAGGCGTATTGAAGAATGAGTGGGTGTATAAGTGTCTGAATGGATGATTTAGTAGGTGCGTGACTAACTCTATAAGTGAGTGATTAAACTTACCTTACTGAATGCATGGGTTAGTGACTAAACTGTGTGAATGTCTGTATCCGTCTGTCTGTTGCTGTGTAAGCGGCTGCATGGGTTTGTGAATAGCTACATGAGTGTCTATATGAGTTATTGATTGGTTGTCTGAGTATCTGTATGGGTGACTGAGTATTTGTGTGGGTGGGGTGTGTGTGACTCTGTGCATAGATGTGTGAGTGGGTGATTCACTGGGTACATGGTTTCAAGAGTGCATCTGTGATGGACTGTATGGGTGGGTGAGTGTGTGTATGGCTGTGTTAGTGAGTAAATGTATATCTCAGTGGTACATGTGTGAGTAACTACATATGTGAAAGGCAGTATATATGTGTGTTGGAGTATATAAATGGCTATAAGTGAGAGTGTGTGATTGTGAGAGTGGCTGTATGGATGCGTGTGTGCTTGTATCAGTTATTGTATAAGAGCGTAAGAATGTGCTAGTATTTGTATGAGTAAGTGAGCTGGTGTGTGTATAACTGTATAGGTGAGTAAAGGGCAGTTTGAATAATTATTTGTATGACTGACTAGGTGTGTGAGTACCTCTATGGATGAGTGGCGGTGTGTGAGTGTTTATATAGGTGTATGAGTGCATATGATAGTCCTGTACTGAGTGACTGTAAGTATGAGTGACTTTACGGGTGAGTGAGTAGATGTGTGTGTGTAGACCTAAGAATTAGTGAGTGGGTATGTAGTTATTGGTATTGGAGTGTGTATGGTTTTGAGAATGGCAGTCTGTAATTTAGAGTGGGTGTATCAAAAGTTATATTAGGGTGTGAGAAGATGCATCAAATTATCACATGGATGATGTCATCAGTGATGTCATCAGTGATGTCATTTGAGATGTCATCAGTGATGTCATCAGTGATGTCACTGACCATGTCATGAGTGATGTAATATGTGACGTCATCAGCAGTGCATTGCGGGGCGCGAGTTATAGTTAGCTGAACTAACTATAACGGGGAATTTCACGGGTTTTGTACGAGTGAAATGTCCAACTAACTATAACTGTCCCTAAAACCTATGGTTTTTTCAGTGAATTTCAAAGGTTTTTTAAATGCTAATTTCTAACTATAACGTGTCTGAAACCTATGGTATTTTCAGTGAATATATATATATATATATCCATATTTATATATAAATGAAGACAGGTGCTAATGTCACTTTACCCATTCGTTTTTTCAGTGAATATATATATATCAATAGGCAGGTGAATTCCATTGATTTTTTATTGAGACGAAATGAGCATTTTCCATTTAGAATTATTGTGCAGTGTTGTTTAAAAAGCACTTCCCTCTGCATGTGATTCGTTTAAATTGCCCTCAGTGGGCTTTCCAGGTGAGTACAACAAATGTTGCTTGTTGGGTCTTGTGCTTTAGTACAAATTGTTACCCTCCAGTGGATTCTGCGCTTTTCCCATATTGTTCGTACTATTTCTTAGCCCTTCAGTGGGCCTCCCAAATGAAAAATGTTCAAGTAGTTTATGTCTGTCTGCCTTTCCACTGACAGACTCTGAACATTTCCATGTCCTGTGGCCCCCTGTTCAATTGTGGGGCGGTGCAGTCTTCCTGGCAGGACTGCTGTGAAAACAATGCTTGCAATGTATCCTCGATTCGAAGGCGCACACAAAGGCAGGTGAATGCCATCGATTCTTTATTGAGACGAAATGAGCATTTTTCATTTAGAATTATTTCTTGAGCCTTACGCGTTTTGGAGCAGCAGCTCCTTGTTCACTGGCATGTAAAGGGATTGCGCAGTGTTGTTTAAAAAGCACTTCCCTCTGCATGTGATTCGTTTCAATTGCCCTCAGTGGGCTTTCCAGGTGAATACATCAAATGTTGCATGCTGGGTCCTGTAGTGTTTAGTACAAATTGTTACCCGACAGTGGGTTCTGCGCTTTTCCTATATTGTTCGTACTGTTTCCTAGACCTTAAGTTGGCCTCCCAAATGAAAAATGTTCAAGTAGTTTATGTCTGTCTGCCTTTCCACTAACAGACTCGGAACATTTCCATGTCCTGTGGCCCCATGTTCAATTGTGGGGCAGAGCAGTCTTCCCGGCTGGACTGCTGTGAAAAAATGCTTGCAATGTATCCTCCATTCGAAGACGCACACAAAGGCAGGTGAATTCCATCCATGCCCTCTTTCTACACCACTCTGCAAACATGCCTCCTGGTTCACTTCTGCTTGAGGGATGAAGTCCACTTTAGTCCTGAGGTCCTCAGGACACAAGGGGACCTCATCGCCCCACCAGCAGTGCACCAAGAGGGGCGTTTGCAGAGTGGTGTAAAAAGGCGCATGGCCTCCGACCACCTCTCAGCAATCCTACTGTGTGGGGCTTACTGGAGGTACCTGGTGGGCTAGTTGGCCCTTAAGGACCTTCAGCAGTGACGGGGACTTCATCCTCCAACCAAGAGCATGCCAGGAGGCGCATTTGCAGAGTAGTGCAGAAAGGGGCGGGGCCTCCGGCGAGTTGCCGGTTCCAATATTTGTTTTTTATTTTAGGAAAGGGGGCTGTGTGGCCCCCCTTCCCTTGGCGCTTTTGGGCCCCAGGAACCAGCATCCCCCAGGGCCTAACCCATTTTTAAATTTTGTATTAAATAAAAAGGGAGGGGTGCCGCATGTCCCCCCTCCTGAGGTGATATATGCCCTGGGGACCCCATCCCCTGGGGCTGGGCCTTTCAATTTGCAATTTTTATAAAGGGGAGGGGCCGGCCCCCCTTCCCAGGCTGATTTTGGCCCCGGGGACCCCATCCCTCGAGGCCAGGCCATTTTTTAAAAACTTTTTTTAAGGGAGGGGGCCGAGTGGCCCCCCTCCCAAAGGCCATTTTCAGCCCCGGGTCCCCATATCCCTGGGCTTGGCCATTACTTTTTATTATTCTTTTTTAAGGAGCAGGGCCGCGTGACCCCCCTCCCCAGGCCCAGCCATTTAAAAAAAAAAAGGGAGTGGGGCTGAGTGGCCCCCCTCCCATGCCATTTTTGCACCCAGGGACCCCATCTGCCAAGCCCCCCGTGGTCCCTGACGGCTCCCAGCCTCGCATAGAGATCTGCTAACATTCAACTCCCTCTGCCCAAAAGCAATTCTGCTTCCCTTCATGGAAGCGAGAGAATTTTTCATGCTCTTGTTTCCATGAAACCAAGCAGTGTTTGCTTTGGCATGGCGGGCTCCCGCCATGCCATAGCAACCTGCAATGTCCCGGGGTGGGCACCCCGGGATATTGCTGGAGCCGGCTCTGGGTGGTGGTGGTCCCCAGGGCCATGGAGGGCTCCTGGAGGGGGGCTGCGTGGCCTCCCTCCCATCTTCTTTGTAGCCCCGGGGAGATGGTGGTCCCCAGGGCCAGGAGTCCTCAACAGACTCCGGCATTTAATTAATTAGTGCTCCAAGGAGGTGGTGGTCCCTGGGCAGTGTGGAAGGGTTTGAGCCCCCCATACTTTATTTTTTAAAATAGCCTAGGGAGGTGGTGGTCCCTGGGGCTGCAGGGGGCCACGTGCCCCCCGCTTTTAATGAATATAGCCCCGGGGAGTGGTGGTCCCCGGGGCTGCGTGGGGAGTAGGAGCCATTTTCAGTGGAATTCACAGGCCCTACGCGACTCCTGCTGAAAGTTATTTTAAAAAAAGGCTTTTTTTGGCCCTGGGGGTCCTTGTGGGACCCCCTGAGCAGGCTTAGGGGGTCAGGGTGTTTCTACCCGGCTCCCTTTTCTAAATTTTTCACATTTTTTTACCTTTTTCCTTGTGACTCGGTTGAACCGAGTCACAAGATGGCTGCCAACACTTCATGGTTGGACTGTTGGCAGCCAATCAGATTGCAGGCACAAGATCGGGAGGGTTTGCGGATCCTCCATGGGGATATTTATATATCTGAGAAATGTTTAAATTTCTCAGGAACTACTAAACGGATTTACACCATTTAACAAAAAGAGTGCTTTCTGAACCAAGAGCTACCTTTTTGCCAAATATGGTGTAACTCCATTCAGCAGTTCGGGCTGTAGCTGCGTCTAAAGTTTGCTATTGAAATTAACATGGAGAAAAAGCGTTTTGGAACCTCCTTTTTCTCGGCCCCTGCTTGACAAATCACCCCGAAACTTTAAACACAGTAGCTGAAGTGAACTGGCCATTAGTTTTGAAAATTTCACGATTCGTCAAACTGCACCAAAGATATTGGCAAAAGAATAAACGTTTTTTGAATAGAATCAAGGTCCTAACTATAACTACCTACTGGCGACCGCCAGTAGCTGATATATATATATATATATATATATGAATATATATATATATATCGAAGCAAAATCCTAAGGTTCGGTCACGCTGGGAGAACACACGGGCACAGACTCCAGTTTTGATGAATAAGAAAGTTGTTTATTGCAACATCAAGTCCAAATGACGCGTTTCGGCCGCCGGACTGCGGCCTTGATCACATAACGTGCTGCAGGTAGGTTACAGCTATATATAGACCTGGTAGTGTTTTTACTATGTTTACAAGATCTACAAGTAAGATCCGTGGGGGTCTACAGGCGCAGGATCCGCAACTGCCAGAAGAGGTGGCAGGACCTTCGGGGCTGGACCCGGAGGATCGCAAGGGTCCAGCTGAAGCTGTCGCCTCCTCGCAGGAGGGGCGGACACCGGACCCTGACCCCCCACATGCTCCGGATCCTGGCGGTGGTCTTCCCTGACCTGGATGGGCAGCTGAAGGACAGACAGCAGCAAGGAGGGGGTGAGTCCATGACTGCACTGTGCACTTTGTCTGACATGCTATGTGCCCTCCTCTGGCCTGGTTAAAATTCCACAGTACATCAGTCATATGGTCCAGGACCCATGTCCCTCATTTGTGACATGCCCACTTCTCCTCTGATACGCATATGTGTGGCCCTTATAGTCAGGAAATTGTGTCATTTGGGGACTGTGTCATTGCATTCTGCTTTGCTCAAGGTGGGGGACAGCATTTGTTCCCGTGACTATGTTGTGCGATTCATGGGTGGGTCAATTGCTTACACAATGCCTAAGTTCTGACATGTAATCTCGGTGTAACTTTGATATGTGGTCCGCTTGCTGCTCTGACTCACCACATGTCCCTGGGGAATTTGGCACACACCCATGCTGCTGGTGGGAACAATGTTTGGGCCTCAGGAGTATGTGTATCCAGTGTGTCACACATGCTTAGCCACCTGCCTACTGTCCAGGACTCATCCCTCTTACAGGTGGAGCTGGACAGTCATGCCTACTCCAGGGCATGCAATACACTCTGTACTCCCACTCCCGTGTATCATCTGGCATGTTGTGATCAGTGAAATGTACCCTCAGGTGTCTGCCTCTGTCTCATTGTGCTTGTCAGGACTACTGGTATGTTTATCGGTTAGGGCTCAGCATGCCATCTGAAATGTGACCATGATAGACGATACTTCTGTGACTTATAGGTGCCTGATCACTTGACTGTGCACACAGGTGTTTGCGACTGTGACTTTCAGGCAGCTGTATTGTCATTCACAGCACACTGTGAGGTGCTCATGTTCAGAGAGTTGTGTTTCATGTCCCCCATATGTCCAGTTGGTATGACGTGGACAAATAGTAGTACAGATGATGTGGTATTTGGGGGATGGACATGTGCACTTGTCAGTCACATAACTTGAATTCCCCATGCCCTCGGATTGTGACACAGTGCAGACTGTTGTTGGCTGGCTGCCATGGCCATGTGACTTGAGACAGTAATGTATGACTTTGCACGCATTCCTGTGTCATGGCATTAAACTTCCTGAGATTGATCCTGCAGGGGAGTGACATGTGCAACATGCACCCCATTGTGGCATTGACTATCCGGACATGGGTGCATCATGGTGTCTGGTGCTGGTATGCATCACATGCATTTCTATTTAGACTCTGGCCATCCCTTTATCCGGACACCTGCACTGACTCAGTGGCAAGAGATGTGATGTGTGCATGTTCACATACTTCACCGTGTTCCCTGCAATGTCCAACAACTGTGTAGGTGGTGCATGTGTCCACACTGGGGTCTTACCATCAGACAGGCACCAGACAGATGGGTGCAAGGGCAGGAGGGGTGTGAGTCCCATGGTTGACCATCAGACTGACAATTGGCTTCCCCGAATCTGTGTGAGGACTTTAGGCAATGTTCAACTAATGATGCCAGGGCTTGCTCTGTAATGTGCTGTACTTACTGTGGTGTGTGCGGTCAGTGCAGGTGACTGATGTTTGTCTGTTTCCCTAATTGTTTGCAGATACATCCACGGCCACAGGAGGGGACAGCTCCATGGACCAGGAGGAGCAGCGGAGCCAGACTGGGTCAGCATCGGACGAGTGGTCAGAGGGACCCAGTGGCACGGAGGGCGAGGGGAGCCACACCGAGGAGTCCTCAGCACCATCCACCTCAGCTGAGGACCACAGCAGCTCAGAGGATGACTCCCTTGTGGAGGCGGGTCTCAGCAGCCACCAAAGGCCAGCTAGTCTGTCTGGCCCCGCCACCACCACCACCACCGCCCTCCCATTGCCTCCCATTCCTGAGGTCCGTGGAGGCTCCCGTACTCGGGAGCGTGTCTCCTTCGTGCCAGGCACCGCACCCCTGCCCCTGTGTCCCCTGCTGCCCTGAGTGAGGAGTCTGTGTACCTCCTTCGGCAGCTCCATGTAGGGCAGACAGCAATGCTGAGTGTCCTCCATGCACACACCACTCTGTTGACACAGCTGGTGTCGTTCATGGAGGGCATCTCGACGGGTATGTCTGCCCTACAGAGGAGCAATAAGTCCATGGACTCCTCCCTGACGGCAGCAGTGTCCCTCCTCCAACAGTCCCTCACCCCTCCCACCTCTGCCCCATCCACACTTCCTGCCCCCCTACCTGTCCAAAGCACATGCACACCTGCACAGTCACCCAAACACACAGACACGAGCAGCACAGACACACCCAAGAGAAAGGCAAGACGTGCACACAAGCATCCTCAGGGGACTGATACCACAGACACAGGGGATGGGGAACACACACACACACAGGCAACCACAGTCACTCCGCAATCCTCAAGATCCTCTCCCTCCAAGACCCCTTCCCTTACCTCACCTGCAACCCCACCTGATCAGCAGCTCTTCCTCTGTGACCTCGGCCTCTTCCCCTCCAATCCCGCTGATCCAGCATACCGGGGGAAGAGGAAGTCCACCCACACAGAGGGGAGTGCCCCTCGCCCCCGGACACCCTCCCCCAGGCGCAGGCAGAGTGAGCCCCCACCCGCAAGTCCCCCGGTCCCGGAAGAGCAAGACCCCGCCACCGCCCTGCAAGTCAACCACCCAGTTTCTCACCTCCATCCCCCAGGCCACCACTCCACAGGTTCCACCGCCACACCCTTCCCCAGGTTCCCCCACACACCGATACCGCATCCCCAAACTGCTTAGGCCCTCCCCCCCCTGCCACTTGCTCTTCCACCCCAAAACCAGACGCTCTGCCTGTTTGTGCCACTGGTGTGGAGACCGTGTCCCCCCCCCTCCGTCCTGCCCAGCTCTTCTGCCCCCCCTTCCACTACCTTGGAGTCATGCACTGCGGTGGAGTCCACAACCACCCCGTCTGACTTGGGCACTGCATTGGGGACCCAGTCCACTCCATCTGACCAGCCCACTGCAGTGGTTGCAGCACCAACACCATCTGACTTGAGCCCTGCGGTGGTGCCAGCCCCCCCTGAGTCAGACACCTCCACTGCAGTTGCCGGTGACACTCCTGCACCCACCTCCCCTTCACTGCCTCCTTCTGGCATCCCCTGATCCTGTCCCTGCGGTGCCTGGCCTGCCCCTCGTATGCCCCTCCAAGGGGATGTCCCCTGTCCGTACCTGTGCAGGCAAGCAATTGTTGACAAGTTGTCACACATCAACCTGTTGGGACTGTATATTTGGACTGCCCATTGGCCTTAGTTTATTTTGGACTTTTGATTTGAGTTGCACACTTGCTGAATAAAGCCTCTTTTTGTTTACTTGTGGTTAATCTTTGGAGGTACATGCTGTAGATGTGTAGAATCATGCATTTGCTGTTGTAATAGTGTTCAGATCAGGTAAATGAAGTTTTGCTGTGATGGGCTCCATTTGGTCCATGGAATATGTGTCCTAATCTAGTCTGGATCTATAGCATCTTTTGCTGCAGTCTGAGGGTGTAATGTTCAGCATTTGACACAGGGATGTACGTTTAGCATTTGTAGATTACAATCTTTGTCCTACACTGATGCACATCTGGTGGGCTTACCACTGTCCAATGTTCCTAGTACCCTGACTGTGTGCCCGTCTCCAATGGACATGCAGTTTAGCACATCAAATTTGGAGGACTCATCTGTGTACACAGTGCAAGTTGCTTGATGCAGATGACTGACGTGACACTCCCGTGCCCAGGCTGATATGAGCAGAGCCTTCAGTGTGTTGTAGTTGTTTACTCACTGACCGAGTGTTCTGCTGACATGTTTGAGTCATGCACAGACAAGGTTTGGCACAGCTGACCTTCCACTGGAGTGGAGTGCCCTCATGGCAGTGCGTGATTCCGTGATATAGGCTGTGCCCGTGTTGTGTGTTGTGTAGGCATGTCTGTGCGTGTTCCCTTCTCCTTTTCCTACACAGGCTGTGTCCCTACGGATGTTCCTGTTTGTGATGCTTGCTGAGTTGTTCTGTGTTCATCCAGCATCTTGGACCTGGTTTCTCCGGGATGTGGGTTCATGGCAAACTAATGTTCATGAGGTTGTCATCCCTAGTTGTCTTTGTTGTCAGGGCTGGGGATGTGGGCAAACGCAGATGGGACACAGTCAGGATTCCTCTTGGCACTTGTTGGTTTCACGAGTAATGTGATTTTCTGTTTGTGTATGCTTTCAGTGATTGTGACACGTTGGGCCTGAGTCACAGAACTAACTTACGTCAAAAACGTAAAGTTAGTACTTTTTGGTATTCACAGAATACACTTACTCATTTTGGTATTCACAGAATGAACTTACTCATTTCGGTATTCACAGAAGTTAGTAGTCCTAACTTTAGGACTCCTAAATGCCTTCTGTGAATAACGAAAGTCTTAAAGTTAGGATTTTTCTCAGTTTAGGAGTAGTAAAGTTAGGACTCCTAACAATGGGATCCTGGCCATAGTCACACACCAATGAAGAAGCCAAGCTGACCCACAAAGGACACACCTAGACAACTCCCAACATTGCAGCTCTGACCCTGAGGAGTGGCAGCAGTCACACACACAACGGGCCTGATTCACAGAACTAACTTACGTCAAAAACGTAAAGTTAGTACTTTTAGTATTCACAGAATACACTTACTCATTTGGTATTCACAGAATGAACTTACTCATTTCGGTATTCACAGAAGTTAGTAGTCCTAACTTTAGGACTCCTAAATGCCTTCTGTGAATACCGAAAGTCTTAAAGTTAGGATTTTTCTCAGTTTAGGAGTAATCTACTCCTAAACTGAGAAAAATCCTAACTTTAAGACTTTCGGTATTCACAGAAGGCATTTAGGAGTCCTAAAGTTAGGACTACTAACTTCTGTGAATACCGAAATGAGTAAGTTCATTCTGTGAATACCAAAATGAGTAAGTGTATTCTGTGAATACCAAAAAGTACTAACTTTACGTTTTTGACGTAAGTTAGTTCTGTGAATCAGGCCCGTTGTGTGTGTGACTGCTGCCACTCCTCAGGGTCAGAGCTGCAGTGTTGGGAGTTGTCTAGGTGTGTCCTTTGTGGGTCAGCTTGGCTTCTTCATTGGTGTGTGACTATGGCCAGGATCCCATTGTTTGGGGTGGATTTCACGTCATGCCCATGTACGGCATACTGTGCAGTGTGTCAGACATTCACAAGTATTGTTGACTGGCCATGTGTGATGTGTTTCTGCACCTTATTTCCCCCCACCACCCCTGGGATTGTCATGGGTGCATGTGCAATGTCAGCAGTCCATGTGAGCTTCACAGCTGCACATTGGTGGTGTTCAAGGTGTGTGGCGTTGAGTGTGTGCAAATGTGAGTTGTTGCACGGCTGGGGTACTACCTCCATATTTTCCTTGGCTGGCAGGCCATGCTGAGTGTTTTGTGCTTGTATAGGTGTGATGGTAGTTTGTTGCTCAGGACACATGGCTGTGGTTCACAGTGTGGATGACATCTACCTTTGTCATCACAGTGTGATTGTCATGCAGGCTAGTGTCACCACAATGTGGGGTCCCTGGGGGAGTGCTGTGGTGGTTCTGTCTCTTGCTGTGTTTGTTGCTGTTCCTACAAGCTTGTGTGACATGTGTAATTTGGGCTCCCTCTCATCTCACAATGCCTGTTTGCCCACATAGGGGAATCCAATCCATGAGTTACTTTTGTATGTGACTGTGTTGACATCTGTGTATTAGTGAATCTGGCCTCCTCATGTGTTGTGTGTTTGCCTGGGGACACTGGCACACAACCCCCTCACCTGTTGTGTATGATATGCAGTGTGAGTCTGCCTGTTTGTGTTTGTGCATTTGTACCACTGCATTGGCATATCTTTAGTTTGCCATTGGCTGTATGTTGTTTGTTGGCTTTCCCCTGCTGGCCCTGGGACTGCTAGGTCATCAGTCAGCACATTGATCATGGTTAGTATGTCCCATTGCTGCCATGGTATGGTATTTGTTCACCTGACATCTACAGTCTCCCCAGGATATCTACATTTGTGTGTCCATTGGTTCAGATATGTGGGTCTGCATTATGATGCTCACTTCTGTCATTGTGTTATTTGTGAATGTAGACAATGTGGGCCCCCATGGCTGATGTTTGTGTGCACATGGCCAGAATGATGTGTCATTGGCACTGCACTGCTTGCCTCACACAATCTATGTTGCTATGGGACACAAGCACTACAATGCCACTGTAGTGTTTGGTGTTGTGTGGCCAGGAATAATCCCTGCAGTTTTGTTTTTGCAGCTTTTACCAGGACTACACTTACCTTTTGGGCACTGTGGTGATGGGGCTTTGGGCCCCATTGCCACACTGTTCAAAATGTGCTTCAGCTATGGAGCACACACTTACCTTTTGGGCACTGTGGTGATGGGGCTTTGGGCCCCATTGCCACACTGTTCAAAATGTGCTTCAGCTATGGAGCACACACTTACCTTTTGGGCACTGTGGTGATGGGGCTTTGGGCCACATTGCCACAGTGGTCATGGTCTGCTTGCATTGTGTAGGCCACACACACAATTATGTGTGACACATGTGATAGGGGGTCACATTGTATGTTCAATGTCATGTTCAGTGTTGTATGCATTTGACACGCTTGTCATGGTGTTGGGGGTGGGATGTAATATACAGACAGTCCTTATGTGGGAGTATGCTAGTTGTGTCATGCATTACCCGTCCTATGAGTAGGGGTGGTTGTGGTGACAGGCATCCAGCCCCCCATGAGTGGGGATGGTAGTAGTGGTAGGCATCCAGCCCCCCATGAGTGGGGATGGTAGTAGTGGTAGTAGTGGTAGGCATCCAGCCCCCCATGAGTGGGGATGGTAGTAGTGGTAGGCATCCAGCCCCCCATTAGTGGGGATGGCAGTAGTGGTAGGCATCCAGCCCCCCATGAGTGGGGATGGTAGCAGTGGTAGGCATCCAGACCCCCATGAGTGGGGATGGTAGTAGTGACAGCCATCCAGCCCCCCATGAGTGGGGATGGTAGTAGTGGTAGGCATCCAGACCCCCATGAGTGGGGATGGTAGTAGTGACAGCCATCTAGCCCCCTATGGGTGGGGATGACAGTAGTGACAGGCATCCAGCCCCCCATGAGTGGGGATGGTAGTAGTGGTAGGCATCCAGCCCCCCATGAGTGGGGATGGTAGTAGTGGTAGGCATCCAGCCCCCCATGAGTGGGGATGGTAGTAGTGACAGCCATCCAGCCCCCTATGGGTGGGGATGGCAGTAGTGACAGGCATCCAGCCCATCCTGAGTAGGGGTGGTGTTAGTGGTAGGCATCCAGCCCCCTATGGGTGGGGATGGCAGTAGTGACAGGCATCCAGCCCACCCTGAGTGGGGATGGTAGTAGTGACAGCCATCCAGCCCCTATGGGTGGGGATGGCAGTAGTGGCAGGCATCCAGCCCCCCATGAGTGGGGGTGGCAGTAGTGACAGGCATCCAGCCCCCCATGAGTGGGGATGGTAGTAGTGGTAGGCATCCAGCCCCCCATGAGTGGGGATGGTAGTAGTGGCAGTCATCCAGCCCCCCATGAGTGGGGATGGCAGTAGTGACAGGCATCCAGCCCCCCATGAGTGGGGATGGTAGTAGTGGTAGGCATCCAGCCCCCCATGAGTGGGGATGGTAGTAGTGGTAGGCATCCAGACCCCCATGAGTGGGGATGGTAGTAGTGACAGCCATCCAGCCCCCTATGGGTGGGGATGGCAGTAGTGACAGGCATCCAGCCCACCCTGAGTAGGGGTGGTGTTAGTGGTAGGCATCCAGCCCCCTATGGGTGGGGATGGCAGTAGTGACAGGCATCCATCCCCCTATGGGTGTGTTTGGCATTGGTGATGGCCATCCCGCCCCTATGGTTCTGCTGTTGCTAGTGTACGTCATTTGTGCATCCCTATGTGTGTGTGACATATTTCGGGTACGTGTCGCTTGTTTGTGTTGTGGGTGTTTGACTTACCGTCTGCGCCGTACGCGTCCGTACCGGTCCCGGTAATAGATGTAGAGTATTGGTAGGACCTGCGCGATGGGATTCATGGTTGGGTCGTCTCATTCGGGTTTCTCGTGGCTTCGACTCGTACTCGTCGCTGGCTTGTTCGTCTCGTCGCCGTGGATCGTCTTGTGGCGCGAATCGGAGCTTATGTGCAGCTCTCCCGGATGCTCAAACGTGCCGGACGTAGCGACGAGTTCGGCGCATACGGAAGACGCATCGTACTAGTCCGGTCGGAAGGTGCTGTGTATTTGGTTCCGTGCGACTCGATTCGGCGTTTACGGATCTGGCTCGGGCGGGGAACAGGAGCTGGAATGGGTAAGTACGGCTCGCTCGGAATCTGGGCTGTTATGCGCATCGTACTTGTTCGTTCGGTAGAGTGTTCGAGTTGGTCGGAAAACACGCGTTTGGCTGGTATTTTTTCCGGACGAATACTGTTAGGTGCGCTTCCGGCCGACATCGGAATCGACCCCTCAGTGTGCAGTGATGCAAATGCAGTTTGAAAATTGACAACTGGTCCACATGTCTTTATGGAAATGGATGGACTGTACAGCGCTCTCCTTTATTGTGTCAACAACCAATTGCAGCACTTAATGGTGTAGCACTGGCACAGTGAAAGTTGAAAAATGGGTCCAGCTTGGAACCTTCCATTTTGGATAAAGAGCCACAGAATCCAGAATCTCCTCTTCTTTTACCAAAGAAAAAACAGGAGAGGTCAGGCACTGACATTTTGGCCAGCTTCCCAATGCATAAAAGGACCAGTTTATGGTTTGGTGCTACGAAAACTCTTTCTGAGCACAGCCTTGATTGTAGGCTGTTGTGTTTGTTTTTTGTGAATATTTCATTTCAAGTGCCCTTTGTGGACATAGGCTGCTTCAAAGCTTTGGGTTGACGGTGACCCTCCACTTTCACTTGTGCCAAGCTGAGGTTGCCGCTGGTAATGAGTACACACTATGAGCTACAGGGCTGCTTCTCACTATGATGTCATCTTTTTCATCATCAGCATCTCTTTCATGGTCTTCTCTCAATGACAGCCATATTTTGTAGGTATTGTTGCTACAGGATTGGATGTTTGTTTTTCAAATGACCAACTGGCACCCGGTGACATATTGTTCACCTGGCTTTCCATGATACACTGGTCTGTGTCACACTGTGCAGTCTGCAATATTTGTCCTTATTTGGACTAAGTGTAAACAAGTCCCAAACAGAGTGGTGAATTTCCTTGTATAGGCAAAGCCAGGTGTTTTGGTAGAGCTAGGCTGCATTTGTTTTTTCTTAGGGTGGGTTGTGACTGGGGTAGAGGTTGCTGTTGCTGGTTTATGAGTTTTTGGGTAAATGAAAGCAGGTTGTATGATACATGAGCAGGTTGAATAGAAGAGATCTGCTCTTCTTCAGAGTTACTTTCATCATGAACAATCACTGGTTAATCTTCCTCACTGTCAGCTACTCTTTTTGGAATCTTCCCTTTGTCTTGTTTCATGTGGTGGGTGTCAAGTGTCAACTCCATGTCACTTTAATTTGAATGGGGGCTTGAAGGAATAGGAAAGTAGTCTTTCTTTTTCTCGTAGGGTCTAATGTAAGAGCAATCATAACACTCTGCTGTACTGCAAGTTACATTTTCTTCTCAGCTCCTACCTCAGAAGATACCCATCTCCTCCATCTGTAAGAAGCATTGCCTCTCACACCAAATACATTTTTTTACCATGAAAACAAAATGACGATTTCTGGCAGGACATTTTTTGTGTTTTATGTTTTTTGTGAAAAACATTTACCCCAGATTTTTTGACACTGACTAAAATTGTTACTGCTGAAACCAGGTGATCAGAAAATCAAATCAACTGAAAAAGGGGACACTTACATTTATAATGAACAAGGAGAGAATGCAATGATTAAGAAGATTGGTTTGCACTGAAGTGGCAAATGCATTTGTACACAAAACGTTTAATATGATATTTTTGATTTTTTTGTTCTTGATATAAGGCAGTTGAGTTGCTCATAATAAACACAATTTTAAATAATCTCTACAGGTTTCTCCTTATAATATACTGTGGCATCAAGACATTGATTACATAATGTGGAGGGATGGGTAGCTGGGCTGTATTAGTCCAGTGCACTTTGTCATTACAGAAAGGACATATTGAGGCATTACGCCACATAGACCAGGGAAATACTTATTCATGGAGAAACTGAATTGCGGGCCACTTTTATTGGGATTTTACAGTTTGCATCTATGAAGGGTTAACTAGAGTGGATTAGAAGGGTTGGAAACATTTTGGACCCCTCAGCCTAATGACAATAGTTTCAGAAAGTGTTGCTAGGGATGTTCATCAACCAGCTGTATAGGACTCCAAAGAATGCCAACATATGTCAGACCACCGAACTCATACAGTGCCACAGTGTGACACACGATATCGACTCCCTTCCCTTGGTCACCCAGTGAGGAGCCGATATCACAAGGTGACAGGCAAAACGAGCTGGAAACCACTGTAAACAGTGGATTTTCAGCTTGTTTTCACAGGCTTTGAACTGTCAACGTCCATTAAGGTGTGTGAAAACACCACAGGACATCAGGACCAGACTCTGCAAGGTTTTTTTTCTTTTTCTGTGCAGGAGGGGGTTTGGGGCAGGGCTGGGGCTGGGGCAAAAGTGCCTTGTCAGTACTCCTCGGCATGTGTCTCCGCCCCCTCCAATGTCCCGCCCCCTCCTCACACTGAATATTTTGTTTGAGTTGGCAGGTCTGATATGTACAAGCACTGTGTTGTGGTGTTAATCACAGGGAAACACTTTGTACATTGGGCAGCCCAGAGTGTAGAATGCACTGGGTACAAAGAAACTTGCCCTGTCCTTGATGAACCTTAATACCGGGGACCATTACAGAATACCAACCAAGGGAGATTTCATTGAGCTGAGAGAAGAAGGCATGGCCATTTTATTGCATTAAATAAATTAAACACAAGTAGATGATGGACGGAGTGCTGAAACTTTTCAGACACTCATCCCCAGTCACAGATCTGGGTTGAATCCATCCTCGTTCTTTAGCTCACTTCACCACCCAAGTTCAGACTCAGATATATGCAAATCAGTCTTGACCCTGTGCCTCATGGGAAAAGTCCAGCCCAAACTGCCAAACCAGGTCTTCCTTAGACCAGAAACAATCATCATGGGACCAGTTTTGGGGTAATACCCCTCATCAGCCAGGCTAGCTTGAATCCAGCGGCAAAGTGAGCAAGGGACCCACGTCTGGGCATACCCTGCCGTTTTCAGACACTCACCCCCAGTCACAGATTGTATTTGCTTTAAATAAATTACACCAAAATGTTTTACCCGTCATTAAGAGGACGTCAATAAGAGCAATCCTGACCAAATATATTGGAATTCCCATCTATATCTCATGTTGTTTCACCACCCTGTCGGATGTCCGGCTGGCTGAGCCTCCTTCAGCTATACCTCATGGTAAGGTAAGGTAAAGTTTATTGTTCCGTTAAATAAAACCTTAACAATTTTACTATTTGTCCCGATCATAGTTAAAAACTAAATTTTAAAATCATTCTTCAGTTCAGTGTATCAACAATAAGATATAATACAAATTTAAAATCTACTGTTAGCAATGAGAACTCTCTAGAAACCAGTGAAAAGGTGCTAGAACTGCTGTTATGTACAAGACGTGCAGACATAAACCAGAAATTAACAGATGTCAAAGTTAGTAGCTTCATTTCTGGCAAAAGGTTTGTTATGGTTAAGGTTTGAAGTCTCTATGTCCATAACCACTTGCTGGCTACTTTAAATGCCGACATCAAGCCTTCTGAGAGTGGGCCCTCTCTTTTCAGCGTTGACTTCACTGCCTGGTCGTGTTTGCAGAGGAACTTAACCAGTTTGCAATTCATCTGAGGATCCAATGGATCTAGCCCTTTGATAATAGCCATCCGGCAAGATCGTATTCCTCTGTCTAGAAATGCTTTTTTTAATAAAGTGACTCGTGCTGAATGTAGTTTCTTGCAGATGCATATCAGGTGAATAAGATCTTCATTGGGGCATCCACACAGGCGGCACATTATATACCTCATGGAGAAATGGTTACGCTGCTAAAAATGGTGGTGGAAAAACAGCAAGATGTTGGCAGGAATGCTTGAGTTAATCTCCAGGGGTGTAGCTTTGGGGGTTGTTTGGGGTGTGACTCCGCTCAAGTAATTGCATTCTTGGCTTTGGAGCTGATTCTGGGAGGGGGCAGAGTTGGGCCTTCTATGTACGTTTTGGTTTTTCTGCCAAGAATAAAAGATAAAACAATGACTTTTGATATAAAGCAGGATATATAGAGACAAAGGGGCCGAATCCGATTCGGGCCGGAAAAAATACCGACCGACTCGGTACGGGATTATAGTCCGACCGACACGTACCGGCGTTGCCCGACCTGGGAAGTACGATGAAATGCATGTGAATCACGACCGACTCGTACGGAACTCAAGGCGAACGACCAACCCGGACGGAAACAAGCTATCCGGCCGGGAAACCACGCGAATCGAACCGACCGACACGCACCAGGAATCAACCCGAATGAAACGTACCCGCGAACACCGACCCGCGCAGTACGATGCAATGGGTGCAAAATCAGACCGAGCACGGAGCCCAAGCCGTACGACCGACACGCATACAAAACCCAGCCGAACAAACACAATACTCCGCGACCGACGCGTACGCCGCATATGAAACTGAGCTGAAACACAGCGGGAACGACTCGGAGAGGCGCGCACGAGATAACTGCAACGTCCTACTCGGTCAGAAGAATGATTCCTACATGCACAATAATCACAAATGAAAAAATACAAAAAAAGAGGGGCAAACAAGCAATGACAAAGCCAATAAATACAGGGGGTGAAAAAAATGGAACAAGGAAACACCCCCAACTCCACCTACATAAAGGCCACAAATCCCTACCATGATCCTTTGCAAATTCCACTGACCTGCCAGCACAGAACACCATCAGACAGCATCCACACACACAGCTCATCCAACACAAAAGCCACACACCATTAGCACCTCAACAAATAGCACCCTCACACACACACAGCAAAACCTACACTCACACACCCTCACTTGCACACACACACACATCAATCACCACCACCACCCATCACCATGCCCCTAAAGAAGAATCCAAAGTTCCTAGATAGTGAATTGGAAGTCATGGTAGACGAGATCCTGAGGGTAGAGCCACAGTTGTTTGGCACATTGGTCCAACAGACCCCCATGGCACAGAAAACCAAGATGTGGGCGAGGATTGTCGACAGGGTGAATGCACAATCACCATGTTTACGCACAAAGGAAGACATCCAGAACAGGTGGTATGATGTGCGCAGGAGGGTCAGGGACCTACTGAAGAAGGATTAACTCCTGAGCCAGCACACCGGCAGTGGCCCTCCTGCCAAACCAGTATACCTCAGGCACTGGGAGGAGAAGGTGCGGGCCATCCTACCACCAGTGAGCGTATATGGACTAACAAACATCCCAGAGCCTGGTGAGTACACAACTAATATACACAGTATGGTGTGCCAATACACACACATCACTGTCAAGGGGATAGTCAAACCATGCACCCCTAGCAAATCAACAGCAACCAAAAGATAATCATCCCAAGAAGTGTATGTTAGTCAGATAAACACAATACATGCCATGTCATAGTGATATGTAACTGTGTTATGACATGTACAAACCCAATACCAAATAGAGCTAGGCAGTGGCACAAATCTAACCAACAAACACTGTCAGATATTTAGCCACCACTAGAACACCACCTCACAGGGAAGCTCACAGAAAGGAAGGAATCCTGTGTATGCTGGTGAAGTCAGTGTAGCCAAGAGCATGATGGGACTCGTAGTAACAGATAATGGGCAGCCTCACATTTGGACCATCAACACCACTCTGAACCATGCTCACAACACAGGGAGTGGAAAAGGACTGACAATATGGCTGACACTGGGTACTGCTGTGGGGAGCACAAGGCCCTGCTGGGAACTGGGCACCAACAAACAACAGGACCACACTGTCAGCCATCTTGCCATTGCTGTCACACTCACACACAGTGAAGTCCACTCAAAAGGAAGGAAGTATGGGCATGCTGGGAAGGGGGTGTAGGCAATAGCATGATGGGAGTTGTAGTCACAGATAATGCTCACCCACACAATTGGCCCATCAACACCACTCTGAACCATGCTCACATCACAGGGAGTGGATAAGGACTGACAAGATGGCTGACACTGGGTACTGCTGTGGGGAGCACAAGGCCCTGCTGGGAACTGTGCACCAACAAACAGCAGAACACCACTGCCTGACATCCTGAAAGCCAACTTGCACTCCCTGCAATGCAAGCACGTTGCATGGTGGGATATCTGGCTGGGTGGGAAGGAGGACTGACAGCACTGACCATAGTTACAAGCAGCTCTCCTCACACACCCCCTCAACACAAACTCCACATAACCCACCTGGGAGAATGCAATGCCTCACACACCAAATGAAGATCCCACAAAGAACCACCACCCTGGGTAATGCTGTGTGAAGCACAGGGACACTCTTGGGACTTGTAGCCAAACAAACGCAAGGACAACACTGTCAGCCTTCCTGTCAGCACAGGCACACTACCCCACAGGGAAGCAGAGTCAAAAGGAAGGAAGTACGGGCATGCTGGGAAGGGGGTGTAGGCAATAGCATGATGGGAGTTGTAGTCACAGATATTGCTCACCCTCACAATTGGCCCATCAACACCACTCTGAACCATGCTCACATCACAGGGAGTGGAAAAGGACTGACAAGATGGCTGACACTGGGTACTGCTGTGGGGAGCACAAGGCCCTGCTGGGAACTGTGCACCAACAAACAGCAGAACACCACTGAATGACATCCTGAGAGTCAACCTGAACCCACTGCAAGGGTGGCATGCTTCATGGTGGGATAACTGGGCTAGGTGGAGAAGGATGGCCGGATGTCCACCAAATACAACCAATGCTGGCCATGCACACACCTCAACATTCACATTGAAATGCCCCAGGTATGCAGGACAATGTGCTACACCAATATCAACCTCTTACTGTGACAACTTAGGACAATGCAATGTACATGCCCGCATCCAGAGGTACAGTCACAACTGTCAGGTGTGTGAACCATTGATGCCTGTAGAAACATAACATACAATGTGTGTCTCTTCCAAATACAGGTGATGATGATGGGGACACAGCAGCAGGCGAGGAGGAGTCCCTGTCCCAGGCTCCGGGGGACACTGAGCTCACTGGTGTGGAACAGCCTCTGCCCTCCTCGGATGGCGAAGACCTACCTGGCACCTCCGGTGTGAGTCATCATGCAGCACCAGCAGGACCAACATCTGCACCCCCTGCATCCACCCCTCCAACAACTGCCAACACACAGACCACCCCCGCCGACACGGACAGACCAAGGACCACCGATGATAACAGCACAGGGCCCCAGGCCCACCGTGGAGCAACGGACAACAACACCACTAACAACCCCCAAGGGGGCCTTGGGTCACCTGTGCGTGCCACCGCAGGTCCTGCACATGTCGCCAGGGGTGGTGGGAGGGGTGGTAGACATAGGTCGCTGCTTGCAGAGGGGTCTGGACTGCATGATGACCCACAACTGGCACGCATCGATGATGCGTACCAGGATAGCACCGGAGAGGTCAGACAGGTAGTGGGGATCCTCAAGGACATACAACAGCAGCAGGCTGCCCATCATGCCCGCTTGGACTCCCACATGTCCCGTGTGGAGACACACATGTCTCGCATGGAGTCCAAGTGGGACACATTGCAAGAACTCACAGCGGTGCATAGGGACATATTGACATGCCTCCGCCAGATTAGCACCAACATGGCCACACCTCCCTGTGTGCCCACAACATCTGGTGCTGCAACAACTGACACCGCCACAGGGAGGGAGGAGGACTCTGGCGGAGACTCCCCTGCACCGCAGCAGCCTGCACGTGAGGGTCCCCCCCAAAGAAGAGGGGTCGTCCGAGGAAGGAAAACTGAGAGGTTGATGGCCACGTACATCCCCCAGGAAGCCAACACCTGTTCCGGAAATTCTCCTTTGTGTGCAAACTTTTCACCCTGTCGAATGCAACACAACTCTCCCACATGACATGGGGAGTTCAAGTTGGACTAATGTATCATATGACTGTGGACTTCACTCAGGACATTTCTGCTACCAAGACTTCCAACTCATCTGGGAACTTTGGATCACAATCCCAATGTACAGCACCCACCATCCTGTGCACTATACACACACACATTTCTGTAAATAAAATCACTAGTACACCATACTTGCCTCTGTTGTTATTCAAATGTGGATACTGTTATGGTGATGATGATCTGCTAAATTACACTGTGTATGCTAACTGCTACAGCAAGTACAACACCGTCATGTGAGTCATGGTGACGTGACACATATGAGGGAGACACACCACTAGGGCTACACAACACAGAGACACCAGGGCCATCGGACTCATCGCCTACAGTGATGTTGCCAGGAAATACTGTGGAATGCACAGACACCACACCTATTCAGAGTCTGTGTCAACTAGCCCACAGGTGCAGTAAGCAAATGTCAGTCAGATGTGTGACCACAGACAACGCACATCCCAAAGTGAAGCACAGGTTTATTACACATTTGCAACATGTTGTTTCCACTACAAATGCAAGGTAATCCCACGTGGCAGTGGCCACACAGTCAACAAGTGCAGAAGATATGAAGTCCAGGGGTGTGTGGCACATCACCTGTAGGGAAACTACTGCTGCCACCCTGAAAGCTGAATCATGGTGTCGGGGGATCCAAGTTGACCAAAGTACTCAGTAAGCACCCTGTGAAGGACAGACATGACACACAGTTAAAACCACTGAAGAACAGGACAGAACTGCAATACTCATGCCCAATACATGTCACAAGACAAGTACACAAAACCAAGTTAGCATGTCAAAACTGTTGGGGAGTACATACTACCTGTAAGGACACATTGCTGCACGCATCCAGTCAAGTAGCACATGGCCACACTCAAACAGCACCAGAGCACCACCCACACATATCATGCAAACTCACATCATTCACATTACATCTCCCTGGATACTCACATTCAGCTGAAGAAGTTGGTGATGAGCTGTGTGCGGACATCACCATCATCATCATCATCATCACTGGCATCGTGGTCCAGGCCAGGATCCTCCACAGGTGGCGGACGTTGGTCATCGTCATCCAGGATGAGAGGCAACTCCTTCCGCACTGCCAGGTTGTGTAGCATGCAGCAGACGATGACAATCTTGCACACCTTTGCTGGGGCATATGGGAGGGCCCCTCCTGTCTTGTCCAGGCAGCGGAAGCGGCTCTTCAGGAGACCAAAGGTCCGCTCAATCACTCTCCTGGTCCGACCATGTGCCTCATTGTAGCGCATCTGGGCTGGTGTCACAGGGTTCCTGAGGGGTGTCAGCAACCACGGCATGTTGGGGTATCCGGAGTCACCTACGGACAGACAAGTGCACATTAGCTGATTTGGAAAAGTGGGCGGTATACTACAGAGCAGAACACACACAATGGTACAAAGTCAGTACACACCGACAAGCCAGGCATGCTGGTTCTGCATCTGTGCCATCATCCTCGGGATGCGACTACTCCTCATCACGTAGGCATCGTGTGCTGAACCAGGGAAACGGGCACACACATGTGTGATGCTCATATCTGCAAGACATACCACCAGAGCATTGATCGAATGGTAATGTTTCCGGTTCCGGTATGCCTGCTCATGTGCCTGTGGTGGTACCAAAGCCACATGTGTCCCATCAATGGAGCCAATGACATGTGGCATCCTCCCCAGGGCATAGAAGTCACTCTTGACGTCAGTGAGTTGTTGACGTGTAGGGAAATAGATGTACTGGTTCAGGCATCTCAACATTGCCTCCAAAACATCGCGTAGCACACGGCTGAACATAGTCTGTGACATCCCACCGGCAGTCGCCACAGTGTGTTGAAAGGTACCGGTGGCAAAGAAGTGTAGGGCTGCCATTACCTTCACCTTGGGGGTCAGCGCCGTAGGGTACGGCCGGCCAGGTTGCAAATGTGGTGCCAAGCGCACTGCCAAATCCTCAATCAGCTGCCTGGTGAAGCGGTACCGTCGGATGCTGTCACGTTCCACCATCGTTGCCAGGTCAGGGAATGGTCTATGGACAGCTGGAGCCCTGCAGTGCATAGGTTGAAGAAAGAAAGATTGTCAGTCACCCCACATATGTGCCATTCACCATACTCAATTTCACATGATACATCATTACGAGACACAAGTACTTGATGTGTGTGCCGTTCTGTTCGGACATAACTCGCACCTACATGGCCATCATCTAACTTCTCAGTACAACATGTGTGGACAACAGGTTCCAGGTTGTGCTATGGGAAACCATTAGGCTGTGTCACAGTACCCATTTACTGCTGTCACGTTCCACACACACACCACAGTGACATGTCTGGACAGATGCGCCACAGGCATCACAGCTCATTGACAGGTAGATTCCCAGTGACCCTGTCTTGCCACATGGACACTGGCATGACATGGCGTATCATGTACACGTCAGAAAAACAAACATGACTCCCACAGGTAGTGGCCCCTGTCGCTCCGCAGGACAGACATGGACGCCAGTGACGCACAACATCAAAGTCCATGCACAAACAACGTTGATGTGGAGACTGTCTCCCATCGTGCACATGGAATCAGAGACATCGGAAACACAACATGCACACAGACTGTGGAGGGACATCACTATTGTGGCAATGGGTCAATCCTGTGACGTACATGCCTTCCCCCATGGGACCCTGGGGGTATGTGACATGTCACACACATACACAACCTGGAAATGTGACCATGCCACATGCTCCGAAATGAACTGTTGCACATCACAGTGGTCATGTGCACAACACACAAAGGACCCTGTCCCCATGAACACATGCACAGCCTGGGTGTGGCTGCCCACAAGTGCCACCACAGAAACCACATGTTAACCCCCATACACAGAAAAGGTAATGCAGCCTTACATGCCTTAGGAAACAGTGTGGACTGGGTGTGGTGTTGTAGGTGTGCCCCTGGGTCTCTGGCAGGTATATGTGGCTGGCATACGTTCACCAGTGACAAGCATGGTGACATATGCGACTGACCTGTACAGGTTCGCGTTGTACAGCAATGGACCGATCGGTGTGCCCGGCCGGACCATTGCATCTGTTGTGAGCGGGTACGCGTTGTACAGCAATGGACCGATCGGTGTGCCCGGCCGGACCATTGCATCTGTTGTGAGTGGGTATGTGTTGTACAGCAATGGACCGATCGGTGTGCCCGGCCGGACCATTGCATCTGTTGTGAGCGGGTACGCGTTGTACAGCAATGGACCGATCGGTGTGCCCGGCCGGACAATTGCATCAGTTGTGAGCGGGTACGCGTTGTACAGCAATGGACCGATCGGTGTGCCCGGCCGGACCATTGCATCTGTTGGGAGCGGGTACGCGTTGTACAGCAATGGACCGATCGGTGTGCCCGGCCGGACCATTGCATCTGTTGGGAGCGGGTACACGTTGTATCCCGAAATACGCGTTGTACAGCAATGGATCGAACGGTGCGCATGCGTTGGCTGGGGCCTGGCATGGCAACGGACGCGTATTCGAAGCTTCAACGAGTCTGATGCAGTGAATTCAGTTGGCCAGCCACAACAATGTTGCAAAATCATGGGTGTCATGAACTTGGATTTTTGAAGGATGCTGTGGGCGTGTATTAGTGCTGCTATTCCATGGATTGGTCAGATTCAGAAGATGCAAACGACTTGGACCTATCACTTTGGACACATGGGACAGTATCTGCCTCTGCAGCACACATATAATGCTGGCTGTTCCCCTGAGAGCTCACTTGCCTGCACTACATGCTCCAGGACGACATCTGCCACCAACACTGCTGCCGTCTCTGCATCCTCTGGTTACTGCAATGGCACGTACTGTGGAGAGAGCCCCAGCCTTCAGCCTTGAGGAGAACCAGGCCCTGCTGGACAGCCTCCTTCCACAGTACAGCAAGCTGTATGGGACACCAGGGGAGCAGGTGAGTGTGCTGTCCACTGCCTTACTAATTTTGCATGTTGTCTGACTAGCAGGACTTACAGTGTTCACACCACTGGCTAGCATGCTCACTGAGTAGTTCTGAGCCCCCAAAGTGTGTAGTTACATGCACTGAACAGGTACAGTGCAGTAACAGTGCATTCCAACAAGGTTTACTTCCCATGCAATGATACCATGTAGTAACTGCTGGCAAACTGTTCATAGCCATCGTTGCACTGCCTGTGTACATCATGTGCCCCAGTGATTGAGACATGTATATCCAACTGTGTGATGCACGTATATGTTGCATGTGTAGTAATGGCATTTTCACTTTGTCATCCTCACAGGTTGATGCCCACCAGAAGCAGGAAATCTGGCTGACCATCGCCCGGGCAGTAAGATCCGTGGGGGACTACAAGCGCCGGATCCGCAACTGCCAGAAGAGGTGGCAGGACCTTCGAGGCTGGACCAGGAGGATCGCAAGGGTCCAGCTGAAGCTGTCGCCTCCTCGCAGGAGGGGCGGACACCGGACCCTGACCCCCCACATGCTCAGGATCCTGGCGGTGGTCTTTCATTGACTTGGATGGGCAGCTGAAGGCCAGACAGCAGCAAGGAGGGGGTGAGTCCATGACAGCACTGTGCACTTTGTCTGACATGCTATGTGCCCTCCTCTGGCCTGGTTAAACTTCCGCAGTACATCAGTCTTGTGGTCCAGGACCCATGTCCCTCTATTGTGACATGCCCACTCCTCATCTGATATGCATATGTGTGGCCCTTACAGTCAGGAAATTGTGTCACTTGGGGACTGTGTCATTGCATTTTGCTTTGCTCAAGGTGGGGGACAGCATTTGTTCCGGTGACTATGTTGTGGGATTCGATCGAGCGCGGAATTGCGCCGTAAACTGCCCGAACACGGATCACTTTGATCAAATATCTGTATATACCACCACGGAACGGCACAAGGGAGGCAATTGTTTTTCCTCCAATTTTCTTGGACCATCTATTTGCACTAACATTTTAAGGTTATTTATCTCTTAAATTCCTCTGTCCCGTGATGGACTAAATTTAATTTGGACGCGCATTGTACCTTGCGGCGCTCTTATTCATACTCGCCTTGCCCTGAAGAAGCCCATGTTTGGGCGAAACGCGTTGGCTGTTTTGAATACTAATTATGAATAAAAACAACTAAAGAATACAAGCTACGACGTGGACTCAATATTTAACTTACTTATTGCATATATTTTTGAATTGTTACCCTGCATATATTGCCTCTCATACCCCTGTGAATAAAGTTTACGGATCTGGCTCTGGCGGGGAACAGGAGCTGAATTGGGTAAGTACGGCTCGCTCGGAAACTGGGTTGTTATACGCATCGTACTTGTTCGTCCGGACGAATGTTCGAATCGGTCGGGAAACACGCAATCGGCTGTTTTTTTTTCCGGACGAATACTGTTAGGTGCGCTTCCGGCCGGGATCGGAATCGACCCCAGAGTGTCAGGACTGTGACCTCTTTTAAGTTCCCAACTTGCACAGGAGCAGAACAACGCCTAATTCCCAATGCCCCCTTCGGAACACCCCTGCTAGGTTTTTAGATTCCTTCACAGGTAAGTACCAAGGGGGGAAAGGGGATGGGGATAAGAAGAGACTGCCAAAACACTTGTATTCTGCTTTTCCTTTTTTCGTCTTCTAATAAGTTCTTGTTAGATTTAATACATTTAACATATATTTTACTCAGTCTTACCAGAATTACTATTGGCCTTTGCCTCTCTTCTGTAGTCTATTCTCGTTGATTTACTATAGTCTTGAAATGCCTTGCAGTAACGAGAAGTTAATGTTATTGAAGCAACATCTTTTCTCTTACAGGAAGAGCAAGAAGCAGGAAGCCCTTCAGCAAGATTCTCTTCACCCAGGAGAACTCAGGTAAATTAACAAGAATGACTTTCTAATAGATTTCTGTAGAGGACGCGGTAATTCTAGTCAGGGACTACCAGGTAAGAACTAAGCTTTCTCTAGAAATTTAACCTATGGTAGCACTAGTTAGTTTTTAGTATATAACTAGAATAACCTCCAATCTCCAATGTGTTTCATAATTTTTTGTTGTCTTAAGGTATTGAGTCTTGTAGTTTAATTTCTAAATTATTTTAGAGAGAGAGAGAAGTTGCCATTTAGAATAACAGGAATTCCGCTAACAGCTGAACCGTGAAGAAAACGCGACGTGAGGAAACTTCACATCCGCATACTCATCACGTCCGAAAACGCTTGCTCAGTGTCTGAAACACTATACCAAAACCGAGCATGCGTCGAGCACAACTGAGGGATTTATACGCGAGCATGCGCAGAAACCACTAACCTGGGAAACAGGAAGGGGTCTAAGAAAGCTGGAACCAGCGAAACTAAGCGTCGCCCGCCGCCACTACCTTAATCTGTCTAAACGCGACGGAAGAAACAGGTAAGCTCTTGCCTCTGGAGATTCTCCGGTGAAGTGCGCAGTAGAACGTTAGCGCGCGCTTCACAAACCGGTAGAATTCCATTAAACACTAGAATGCTGATCGATGATCGAGTTGCCGGCCATCTTAGAATTCCAGTGCCGCCAACACATCTTCCAGCTGGGACCATTGCGAGACTTAGGACTCTGCCTAAAATGCTTCGAGGGTAAGATGCAGGCAATAATGGACTTGCAAGGAGGAAACCTCCTGAGAACCCTGACAGTACCCCTCTCAACGGGGTTTCCTCCAGTCGTGGTTTAGTGGGAAATCTTTTATGATAGCCTCTGACCAAACGTGGGGCATGGACGTCAGTACTTTTCTCCCACGATCTTTCATCGGGTCCATAACCTTTCCAATCAATCAGGTAATAGAGTACGTTTTTAACCCTTTTTGAATCTAATATTCTTTTAACTTCATATTCAACCCCACCTTCAACGTCTAGGGGTACTGGAGGGGATTTTTTGTCTCAAAACTGGTTGAACCTTTTTTAGTAAGGAGATGTGAAAAACTGGATGAATCTTGGTAGTCTCTGGGAGTGTTAAACGGTAAGTTACTGGGTTAATGATTTTTCTATAGGATAAGGCCCTACAAAGCGTGGTTGGAACTTGCGGTCACCTTTTAGTCTTAGATTTTTAGTACTGAGCCAGACTTGGTCCCCTATTTGGAGATTGGGTTATTTTCTTCTCTTTTGGTCAGCGAAGTGTTTATAGCGATTCTTAGCTAGTGTCAAATTTTGTGTTGCTGATTGGTGAATTTTAGCTACATGTTGAACTATTTCTTGTACTGCTGGTACCTCCACATTTCCATATTCTATCAGGGAATTAGGGTGCCTGCCATAGTTTATGTAAAAAGGAGAATAACCTGTGGACACATTTTGGGCATTCTTATGAGCAAACTCAGCAGTCCACAAAAATTCTGGCCAGTCCCCTTCCTCATCCAGTAAGTAGAGCCTAAGATATTGCTCCAACTCCTGGTTGGTTCTTTCTGTTTGTCCATCAGTTTCTGGATGGAAACTGGTGGAGTACCGATGTTCTATGTGCAACCCCTTGGTGTAAGCCTTCCAAAACCTTGATATAAACTGGGAACCTCTATCGGTAATTAATATCTTAGGAAGGCCATGAATCCGAATTACATTTTGATTAAAGAGTTGAGACAATTGTTTTGCTGTGGGTATTCCCTTGAAGGCCACAAAGTGTGTCATTTTAGTAAAAGTATCTACACAAACTGGGATTGTGTTGAAACCGAAAGATGAGGGCAAATCTACAATTAGGTCTAAAGAAACTGTGTGCCATGGTTACGGGGGTGTGGGTAGCGGTTGCAACAATCCATTAGGAGCCTGCCTTTCTGATTTTCCTCAAGCACAGATCTCACACCCTAAAACGTATTGGCGTATATCTTGACTCATGTGTGGCCACCAGAATTTTTGTTTAATCAGGTCTTCGGTCTTTTGTACTCCTTTATGGCCGGCCATCAGGCTGTCGTGACACTCATACATAGCTTGGTTTTGTAGTTCCTTCGTGGGAAAATATAACGCCTTTTCTTGATAAGTCAGCTGATCTTCAATTTCTCTCCTTGGGTCTTCAGCTGCCCATTCTCTCATTTCCTCCTCATTTAGAGTGTGTAGAAGTTGCTCTTCCAGAGTTTCTTTGGAGATTATTCCTACAATTTTATCACTAGGAATTATCTGTTGGTCTTCAATGGGTTTCTTCTGGTTTTCCATGTCTAGCCTTGATAAGGCATCCGCCTTACCATTCTTTGATCCAGGCCTGTAGGTGATAACAAAATCATAATCTGCGAAGTATAGTGACCATCGGAGTTGATAGAGTGTGAGGGTTCGGGCTGACCTTAAAAACTTCAGATTTCTATCGTCAGTGAACACAGTCACAGTGTGTTTCGCACCCATCAAGTAGTGCCTCCAATCCTTAAAGGCATCTTTTATGGCCAAGATTTCCTTCTCTGTGATGGTGTAATTTATCTCTGCCGAATTGAGTTTTCGAGAACGATAAGCTATCGGATGCAACTGTCCCGTTTCCTTGTGTCTTTGGGAGAGAATTCCCCCGATGTCCTGTTCCGAGGCATCTGTCTCTAAGTAAAAAGGCTCGGTTGGGTCTGCATGGAGTAATACTGGTGCCGTGGTGAAACTTTTCTTTAAGGAATTAAAGGCTTCTTCGGCCTCTTCTGACCATTTGAAGGTCACTCCTTTTTTCAACAACCGTGTCAATGGTAGGATTTTTTGGGAGAATTTATGTATAAACCTATAGAAGTTTGCAAACCCAATGAAGCTCTGAACTTCCTTAATAGTTGTAAGGGATTTCCATTCAGTTACCGCTTTGACTTTCTGTTCATCCATTGTTATGCCGGAAGGCGATAACACAAATCCTAAGAATTCCACGGTGGTGACATTGAACAAACACTTCTCCAATTTGACATACAGTGTATTTTCTCTCAAGCGCTGCAGAACTGCTCAGACTTGTTCTCAATGTTCTTCTTCCGTATTTGAATAAATCAGAATATCGTCAATGTACACAATCGCACATTTGTCTATGAAATCACTCAGAACATCATTTATGAAGTATTGAAAAGCTGCAAGAGCGTTGCACAGACCATACGGTATTACTAGGTATTCATACAACCCATAATTCGTTCTGAAAGCCGTCTTCCACTCATCTCCCTCCCGCAGTCTGATCAGGTGGTAGGCCCCTCGCAGGTCCAGTCTGGTGTAGATTTTTGCCTCCTTCACTTGGTCCAATAGCAGCGAAATGAGAGGCAATGGATAGTGATTTTTAACGGTTATTTTGTTTATTGCTCTATAGTCAATGCAAGTTCTTAGCTCGCCTCCTTTCTTTGGCACAAAGAAAAGGGGTGAAGAGACTGGAGACTGAGATGGTCTGATAAACCCATTCTCGAGGTATTTCTTCAAATAGTCCTTCAAATGTAGATTTTATTTCTCAGTCAACGCGTAGATACGGCTGCATGGTAGGTTTGCTCCTGGTTCTGATTCGATTTTGCAGTTGTAGGACCTGTGAGGTGGCAACTTCTCTGTTTCTGTTTCGTCGAATAAATCAGCGTAATCTTCGTACTCTTTTGGAATTTCGTTTGTTTGTATAACACACACAGACACTCCATTCTCGCAAAGCTGTGCTGCCACATTTGATTCTAGATGTGTTTCTTTCTCAGAAAAACAATGTTCTTTGCAATATTCAGAATTCAACTTGACTGCTCGAGCCCCCCAATCGATGGACGGATTGTGTTCAGTCAGCCAAGGAAGCCCTAGGATGAGTTGAAACTGTGGGGCATCGATCAAATTAAACTGCAACACTTCTTGATGACCTTCTACTGTTATCATTTGCACCGGCTCTGTATGACTAGTTATAGGCCCCGACGTCAGATTGGTTCCATCTACCGCTCTTACGGTCTCACTTCTCTCTTTTCTGATGGCCTGTAAACCAATGTGTGTAGCGAATTTTAAGTCGCAGAAATTTCCGGTTGCTCCAGAATCGATCATAACCGTGATTTCCTTTAAAACTACATTTCGGAATTTTAGTGTCATGGTCAGAATTAAATGAGGGGAAGACACTTGCAGAGTGTTGGCCACTTGATGGTTTGTTGGAGTTGTTTCTTTACTTGCATCCACCAGTCCAACTCCATTTACTGGTGGTGCTGAAAGTTTTCCTTCATCGGTATCTTAGGTCTCTTCGGACACGCCTTCACAAAATGCCCACTACTTCCACAATATAGGCACAATTTATTCTGTCGTCTTTTCTCCTTCTCCTCTTTAGACAAAGGACCTCTGATTGTGCCAATTTGCATCGGTTCCACACCTGTTGAACTCTCTGCTGCTCGTGTTACGTCTGACTTCATTCGATCAAATCGGGGTACACTCAGTCGAAAATCTCTTTTCTTCTCGCCTTTCCTTTCATTCTGCCAGAAATAGATTTCTAAAACCAAATCCACCAGTGCAGAGATTTCTGTTGGATGATTCGGAATTTGCGCTAGGGCGTCCTTTAACTCTTCTCTTAACCCTCTATAGAAAACCGCTGTCCTCTTATTTTCCGGCCAATCCGTTTCCACAACCAGCTTATTGAATTGAGCCAAGTAAGTGACCAACTCCTGATTTCCTTGTTTTAATTCTAGCAGTTCGTTGTCCATAGCCTGTGATGCTTTTCTTCTATCAAAAATTGGAAGGAATTATTTTTTTAAATCTTCAAAATTATATAGAATGGTATCATCCTTAGTCACTAATGGCATGGACCAAGATGCAGCGTCACCGCTGAGATAAGACAAGATGAATGCAACACGAGATTGAGCATCAGGGAAAATCGTTGGGCGGCACATAAAGTGAAGGGAACATTGTGTCAAGAAGATTTGAGCCTTTTGAGGCTCTCCGTTAAAACGCTCTGGAGGAGCTGTGGGAATCACTGGGGATAATGAGTGGATAACTTGGGTGGGAGCGAAGGATATGGAACTCGTATTTGATCTCTGGCCTTCAAAGGTTGGAATTTTTTGACTTGTCCCTTAAGCTAACTCTCCCATTCTACTAGCTAGCTCTGTTGTTTCTCTTCTAGAACTGATTATTTCTTGTCTAAAACTTTTGTTCTCTTCCCTGACAGCTTCTAAATCTCTTTGAATATTTCCCAATATATCACCTAAGTTTTTCAAATTAAATCCCTCTGCCATTCTGCTTGGGTGCAAGAACCAACATGGGCACTTCACTCTGTCAGGACTGTGACCTCTTTTCAGTTCCCAACTTGCGCAGGAGCAGAACGACGCCTAATTCCCAATGCCCCCTTCGGAACACCCCTGCTAGGTTTTTAGATTCCTTGACAGGTAAGTACCAAGGGGGGAAAGGGGATGGGGATAAGAAGAGACTGCCAAAACACTCATATTCTGCTTTTCCTTTTTCGTCTTCTTCTTTCTTCTTTTTAGGTAGATGTAACAGATTACAATTCACACAAATACTTTCTTGTTAGATTTAATACATTTAACATATATTTTACTCAGTCTTACCAGAATTACTATTGGCCTTTGCCTCTCTTCTGTAGTGTATTCTCGTTGATTTACTATAGTCTTGAAATGCCTTGCAGTAACGAGAAGTTAATGTTATTGAAGCGACTTCTTTTCTCTTACAGGAAGAGCAAGAAGCAGGAAGCCCTTCAGCAAGATTCTCTTTACCCAGGAGAACGCAGGTAAGTTAACAAGAATGACTTTCTAATAGATTTCTGTAGAGGACGCTGTAATTCTAGTCAGGGACTTCCAGGTAAGAACTAAGCTTTCTCTAGAAATTTAACCTATGGTAGCACTAGTTCGTTTTTAGTATATAACTAGTATAACCTCCAATCTCTAATGTGTTTTTTAATTTTTTGTTGTCTTAAGTTATTGAGTCTTGTAGTTTAATTTCTAAATTATTTTAGAGAGAGAGAGAAGTTGCCATTTAGAATAACAGGAATTCCACTAACAGCTGAACCGTGAAGAAAACGCGACGTGAGGAAACTTCACGTCCGCAAACTCATCACGTCCGAAAACGCTTGCTCAGTGTCTGAAACACTATACCAAAACCGAGCATGCGTCAAGCACAACTGAGGGATGTATGCGCGAGCATGCGCAGAAACCACTAACCTGGGAAACAGGAAGGGGTCTAAGAAAGCTGGAACCGGCGAAACTAAATGTCGCCCACCGCCACTACCTTAATCTGTCTAGACGCAACGTAAGAAACAGGTAAGCTCTTGCCTCTGGAGAATCTCCGGTGAAGTGTGCAGTAGAACGTTAGCGCGCGCTTCACAAACCGGTAGAATTCCATTAAACACTAGAATGCTGATCGATGAGCGAGTTGGGGGCCATCTTAGAATTCCAGCGCCGCCAACTCGTCTTCCAGCTGGGACCATTGCGAGACTTAGGACTCTGCCTAAAATGCTTCGAGGGTAAGATACAGGCAATATTGGGCTCGCGAGGAGGAAACCTCCTGAGAACCCTGACACAGAGATATATATCTGGTGGCTGAACTGCAAAACATGAAACCAGATAACCTGGAATAAATACCAGCTGCCCTGCTTGTCCAAATTGTCTGATCCTAGGCAAACATTATATTTCACAGAGCCTCCCATTTCTTTATTATCTCCTATGAGAGCACTTTAAGTGCTTGAGTACAGGATATGCAGTGTGCAAGCACCTGTTATGTCTGATTTAATAGACTACAATGTTGATCAATCTATAGTAAGAATCTAGCTCAATTTAGGGTTTACATAACTATTGACTTGCATTGTCAGTGGAGGAGGGGGCAGGGGGCAAGTCATAAATGTTTCTAAAGTTCATGTTTAAAAATTACCACTTTCAACAAATATCTGTCTTTGCAGTAATATAATCTGATGTGTTAAGGTGAAACTCTTCCACATGTTAAAGAAATACACTTTTTGAAATTAGAAGAGACTGTATCATTTTATTACATTATGTTTGTTGCATGATATACATGCCAAACGTTTTCATAGGTTGACTCATGCAAGCACTCTTAAAGCCAAGCCAGACCCTTGGCTTGGCTCGCCCTATTAATTTGCCTGCACGCTCACCTCTAATTGCTACTCAGGCTCAGTACTTGGGGCCAAACATTACTTGATAATATGATCTATAAAAGGCAAGAATAGAAACATGGAGTGCGCCTACATGCACCGAATTGACAACTCTACCATCAAGTCATCTCTGACAGAGATGAAAAAGGGTATGTACAGTAAAAATACATTTAAAATAAGTGATCCCAGGACAGGGACTCCAGGCCATTGTTTTGGTTGTGATAGTAGTCATGAGTTCTCAGGGAGAACTACCAGGTCCAGATGGGGTAGGCAGGGGAGCATCTTCAGGGTGGTGTTTAAGATGTGGCACCCCCCGCCCCCAAATGCATTCTTGACATGGTAGTTGGGCGTGGATGCTCTGAGTTAAGTCTGCAATGTTTGTGCCAGTTTTTCTCGTCATCCTGTTTCACTAAGAGCTTATAACTTGTTCTTGTTTTGGAGTGGAAACTTAAATATATATAATGGCTGGTTTACCAAACAAATAGCAAAGGTGCACCCTTAGAAGTACTTCTTCAATGGGTGCAAATTTTACTTTTTGGAATTCACAAACATTGGCAGCAGTAGGCTTGGAACACTGCCACAATCTCAGGTTTCCAGGCAAACACTGTTTACTGGCAAATACCCAAAAGTTAATGGGATGAATTCTGGCAAATAGTCTATCCAGTGGCAATCACTCAGGGTACTATTCCAACCAGTGCTTAATTTGTAAAAAACATAATTGCCAGGGCCCTCGTCAGGAGGCCACTTCCGCTTGCAACGCCCATTGCTGCTGTCAGTTCTGCCAATTACAGCAACAACAAAACTACTAACCATCACAGTCGTACAAGTGTGGCAATTCTGACTATTCCAGGCCCCCAAACCTATAAGAATGGCTTTGGCAGCAGGTCATAGTAATTTTTAATGTATTTTGAATCAATGAAACATTGTTCCTGTACTGGTCTCCAAATAAAACAAACAGAGCCACCATGTGGTAGATTGTCATAAATGCCAGTGTTGACAATAAAGTACTGGTGCCGAGCACCGGAAACCACCAGGTCAATTAAGCGCTGATCCCAACCCATCATTTTTCACTCTCTGTACCACTCTAGATAGAGGCCCACCTAATGCAAATCAGTACTGACCCTGTTCCTCATAGAAACAGTTCATCCCAAACCTTGGTCTTCTCACCACTCCATCTTGAAGCTCACTGCTTTTTTAGTTGGGAAATTTGAGGTTCGCACCCCCAAATCTCGTTGACTAAGCTATGCCCCTGTTAATCTCAGCCACTGGTGATCACTCTGGGGCACAGTCCAGACCATTGTTTTTTGCCTACTGTGCCATTCTAGCCCCACGTCTGAGGATACCTGTTGCACTTAGGGTGTTTACTGCAAAAACAAGAAGGTGATGGAAGGAATGCTGTGGTGGAGCAGTCACCATATTTGTCACCATGTTCGGTGATATTGACATGTGAAATACCACCATGATCTCAATAGCAGTCAATCAACAAAGGGTGTGTTCAGGCCTTAATCGTATCCAGATTTGATTATGGTAATGTGCTGTACCTAGGTGCTGATAAGGCCATGATTCAGCGCCTTCAGGTTGTGCAAAACGCTACTGCAAGGCTGCTTTTTCATTTACCAAAATCTGCCTCAGTTTCCCATTTGCTGAGAGTATTGCATTGTTTTAGGATTACCAAACGCACTGAGTTTAAAACCCTGTGCTTTATGTTTAAAGTCAAGCCATTCAGTAACTGGTGGCTCCTTACCAGCCGACTCGTAGCCTGAGATCCTCTAATCAAACCCTCTTCTCAGTACCGAGGGTTCATTTAACTCATATGAAAGCCCGTTCTTTTGCATATCTCTGCCCTAAATCGTGGCACTCTCTTCCTGCATCTTTAAGGAATTGTAATTTACTCCTGAGCTTCCGTAAGGGTCTGAAGACCTGGCTATTTTAGGCCACTGCATCGGACCACTCATCTGTTCTTCTGCCTTGCACCGGGAAACCCTTTGGGGTAGCTGCGTGCACTACAAGTTGCACAATAATAATATGTAGAGTGTTCCGAACCTGCACTAAATGCACCCAGCATGTCTGGGAGACTAGTACTATGGGTATTGACCATATACCACCAATTTGTTGATACATTTCCAGTGTCCACATATGGTAGGGCTAATTCCAGAAGCTGCTATAGACTCGGTAGTATTTCTGGCAGAGATATTTCAGGCAAGATGGCCCATTGTGTGGCTGAGAAAGCTAATTGGGTATAACCACAAATATTTTATATATGTCCATCTTTCTTTACAGCATGACCTTAAGGAATGTGCCTCTTTTACTTTGCCCAATAAGCGCATTGCTTTTCTTTAGAATTTGAAATATCTTGATTATTGAAAGTTGAGGAGAAGCACTTTACTCTGAGACATAGCTCGGGGACACGTGGTCCTGACAAACCTCTGCTCACAGTGTCTATTTTGAGACAGTCGTCCCAGCTTCACAAGAGAATCTTTACCACACAGCCTTTTCTTGTGGCTCCTGTAAAGGACACCACCGTGTTTATTTTGTTTACTTTATTTCCAGTAGCGGCTCGTGGAGGGAGTGCCGCGGTGCGGTAGGGCTGGGCGGGGGAGGAGCAGGGTGGGGGGTAGTAAACTACGGCATACGGCCGAACAGAGGTAAGTAAACAAGTAAATAAATAAAACGAATTTCATTGCGCGCGCTCCATTGCCAAATGCGATGCAGTGCGCGCATGAAATTCGTTTTATTTATTTATTTGTTTACTTACCTCTGTTCGGCCATATGCCATAGTTTACTCCCCCCCTCCCTGCTCCTCCCCCGCCACACCGCCCCACGGCACTCCCTCCACGAGCCGCTACTGTTTATTTCACCTTGTATGGAAACATAAGGGAAGCCTATGTGACTCCTGCAATGTAAAATATATTTTTAGATATAAAACAATCCTTTTTATAGAACACTCCTGTTAGACTTTTTTTTATATATAATATACTTGTCTTGTGTACCTACATTCACGAATTGCTAGGTGGTCTTTTTTACTGCTTCTCCTGACATCTGGGTCTCTGACACACTTCTTTCCGTGCTCAAAGTTCCCCATTTCACTCCTCTCACCAGCCACATCTTATTACTCACATAGGGGCTGTGGTAATTGCCTGACATGCTGTGTTACGTCAGTCAGCTGGTTCCTTATAGAACCATTATGCACTCTAGAATGTTTATCTTTAAGACTCCATTGCTGTGTGTTCAGGAGTCAGTTATTTCCAGGGTGCCCTGTGGATAGGACTTTGTTGTACTTGAAGCTGACAATAAAGAAGAAATCCTCCACCTTCACTGTGCCCGACCTGCTTCTTCACACTGGCGACGAGCGGAAAACAGTGAACCCAAGGAAGATAAAAACTTCTATTGTATCTACTGTGATTTCCAGCAAACTCCCTAACACAGCAAAGTTTCTTCCTGAAACTCAAGGTACTGTGCGCGCTTTCCCCTGACCCTGTCACTGGCAGCTGAACTGACTTTCTTCTAAGCCGCTCCTTACCTCACTGCCTAGTGTCACAGCGCTATCTGGCACCCTTTATTTACCTCACATACTCGTCACCTCCCACAGCGCATCAAGAGAAAACAATGCAATCTATGTTCGTTTTACTGTTCTGAGACACAGAAAAACCAGCGCGTCTACTAACCCCTCGGAGAGGTGTGCTCTTTTTTGTTTTGGGATTACTCGCCCTTAAAACATATCTCATTGTTATTTGCGTTTGAGCCTCAGTCTCGGAGCATCTTTCAAACGCGCTCGTTACCTGCACACGCCGACTGCTGACTTTGTTCCTACGAGCGCCTCCATTCCTCACCGACGTCACCTCTTTGAGTCTCACCAAGTTCCTGATGCGTGACGCTCCCCTCCAGCGTATTTACATACAGCTGTGTTGCGGTTACTTAGCAACCAGCTCTGTTCACAGAAGGCCCTCGTTTCCCTGACGACGCGCTTATCCTCTCTAATCAGCCTTTCCGGCTTGTACATTTCTTTGATTTCATTTCTTTCTTCTGGCTGTCTTCAGAATCCACGCGACGGTGCTGTGGTCTCTTCTTATAAGAGGAAAAGGAGCTACTTCATACATGTACTTTGCCTCTACATATAAAGTTGACGTTTCAACTGAAGTCATATGAAAACTCTCACCTTACTTCTATGGTGACAAGCACACCTGCTTGTCAGCTACTTCATACATGTACTTTGCCTCTACATATAGAGTTGGCATTTCAACTGAAGTTGTATGAAAACTCTCATCTTATTTCGGTGACAAGCACACCTGCTTGTCGGATCACTTCTTCGGTGACAAGCACACCTCCTTGTCGGACTACTTACTTATCAGACTGCTTTGTTGTTAAGTGTTATTACACATAGTTTTATTATTTCTGCAGCATTCACATTAAGTTCGTTAATTACAAAATGCAAAATGTTACTCCACCACCGTTTTTTCTCTTTAACCCTGGTGATCCTGTTATACGATGATCAAAATGGAAAAAAGTTTTCCTTAATTACGCATGAGTTTGCGGGGTATCACTTAGTGCAGAGAGAAAATCGGCTTTACTATTGCATTGTCTAGGTTCCGAGGGACAGGAAGTGTTCGAACATCTTCCTGATTTGGGTGAAAGGGAATCTGATAGCCTCAATGAATTCAAGATTTGTCTTAAAAAACTCAATAAGCACTACCTTCCAAAAGTTAGCACTATCCTAGATCGGTACCATTTTGGAAGGCGAGTACAAAAGGCTGAAGAATCTGTTGAGACATATATTATCGCCCTCCGTAAATTGGGTGCCACCTGCAAGTTTGATGGGTCCCTTGAGGAACGCATTCGTGATCAGTTTATGCTAGGATGCAATGTTGAGAAAATCAAAGATGAACTATGGCAAAAAGATGACCCAAAGCTAGATGAAGTTGTTTCAATAGCTAAGAGGATAGAACACTCCCTTGCCTGTGTCGAAGTCATTAAGAAAGAAAATGGTGTTTTAGAGGAAAAGGTTCACTCTGTGACAAAGAACCCCTTAAAACCTACTTTGAAACAGCGTGAACCTGCTCACTTCTTTTCGGTCCCTAAACCCAAGGGAGGTTTCAAGGTGAAGTGCTACCGATGTGACATGATTGGTCATCTTGCCAATGAGAAATCGTGTCCTGCTCTCTCTTCTAAGTGTCTCAATTGCAGGAAAATTGGTCACCTAGCCAAAGCTTGTAGAGCTCAAAAGAACAAGAAGGGCAGACGTGTCAAAGAAGTTTCCCTTGAAGATGAGAGTGATTCTGATTATGATGAGTTACACTGTGGGGAGGTTTTAGTACAGAACGGACAGAATAAGGGTAAGGGGCCAGTGGATGTGGTACAGGTGAATGATTGCAACATTAAAATGCTTTTTGACTCAGGTGCGAAGATTTCCCCTCATCCCCAAAGAGTTCTTTGACAGTAAGTTGAGCAGGAAGGTGAAAGTCTTCAAACCTGACATCAAGCCGTTAGCCTATGGTGGTCAACCCATAAAGTTGTATGGTTACTTCATAGGCAATATTGAATACAAAAGCAGACTAACTGCAGGGAAGATATACATCTCTTGCAGAGGCGACAGTATAATTAGCAGGTTCCACCAGGCTGATCTGGGTGTATCACTGGTTCCCGGCGGCGATCCCTGCATCATTCTGTAGTAGCCTGTCTTTATTGTTATTTATCATATGCTCTACCAGTGGAATGTTCCTGTGATGATGCGTTATGGAATCTTGGGAGCTTGTCACAAAAAGTCACAGTTGACAGGGGCTGAGCAGCATGCTGGCTGCTCCTGGTGGGGCTAGTCCTGAGCTGAACTACAGAACATGTAACCAACTACAATAAAGTCTCCTGAACTACAACAACCAGCCTGGACTCAGTTACTACATTTTATTGGCGACGAGCTTGAAGACAACCTGCATGTGTCACCTCATAGAAACTTAAATCCTGAACAAACTCCTAGATACAGATCCTCTTGCAACTAAAGCTTCACTTTTAAGGCAAACTGGCACCGCTGAGCCCCACCAGTGACCTTTTCATCGGTCGCCCCAACCAAATGTGCCAGTCCCTGCTCTTCTTGCCCTGCTGCTTTGAAAGAGGTGCTTTTTTCCTGCTACGGTGTCCGTCTAATTTGGGACTGTCCCTCCCTTTTGTGGAAATTCCCAGAGGAGTGACGAGAATGAAAGGGTTTCACTTTACCCTGTGGCGATCAGTGACTGTCGCACTGATTTTGTCATCCTCCTTATGTGCGCGCATGATGAGAAGTTCCTACAACTACAGCAAGACTTTTGCCTATCCAGCTTTTGCGACTTTAGCTGACTTCGTGTTGTGGATAGCGTCAATGAGAAGGAAACTGTCACCTCTCGTGTATTTTGGACCAACCTGCCACGACTATCATGTGAGGTGTTGTTTTTTGCTCTTCGAAAAGTGTTCTGTGTTTTTAACTCGTGTTGTGACGGAGTTAATCAACCTCCTGCTGTCTGCTGTCTGCACTCCGTTACCAATCAAAGTATTCTTTACTTGAGAAATCGTGTTCCGGACCATCCACTTTTCATGCACAGCGGCATGAAGTGCTTTGCCACGCATGTTGACTTTCCTTGGTGCTGGGGCATACGATTCAACTTTGGAGGTGAGCCCTTTTTTTCGTCTATTATAGTTGGGATCTTTTGAGCCATGCGCCAGTTCAACCGCTCCTTATTTTTTTTTTTTTAAATTGGCGCGTGTCACAACCAGCGCACACATACCTGCATTGTGGGGCATGCAGCTCCGTGGTTCTGTGATCCTCCCATTCCATGCTCTGCGCGAACCTCTGTGATGCCCGTGTCTTCTTCTGATGTTTTGTTTCACGGACGCACCGTGAACCGATCGACACCAGCGTGACACTGCGTGCTTCCATCTTGGGTTTGTTATGCTGCGGCATACATGGTCCGATGCGTGGTTCCTGTTTGTTTGCCAACCATGTTGTCTACTACATAAAATACATTCTAACTCTAAGACCGTCACAGTTTGGATATAAGGGAAGTGGGTCCGGCTCTCCTGATTTGTCAGTCATTTACAAGACAATGCTATTTTTCTTTCTTTAGTTTGCCCGCGTCGGAGCATCTGTACTGTTGGGGCATTTACTAACTCTTCATGATTATACACTGCTCCGGAATGAGAAGATGCTCACCGATGTGGACATTTGTTTTATAAATTGATATAGCATTTGTTTTATATTGCTTGTTTGTCTACATAGCTTCTTTACTACTGTTTTTTTTTTACAGGTATCCAGTGTTGCTTTACTTAGAATTTATGTAAGAGAAGTTTCAGGTTCGCAGCACACGTCCACATACGTCCACAATTTAAGTTTCCTTATCTAGGGATCTATTGTACATCTACAGAGTAATTTAGGTTACGGTACTGGACCCTATCAAGAGTTTTGTTGGACATAATTTACGATCATAGCTCTTTTTTTTTTTAGTCATGCCACATCTTTTGTTCCCTTTCTTAAGGGACGGCCTAGTCTTCTAGTTTGGCATTCAAACTAGATGGATGGGTACTAGTCCCATTCACACACAGTGCATTATTTGACCCTTTGGGTGTTTCTCCTAAGGGTGCGGTTCTCTCGCACACTTGTCTAGGTGATAGTCTCATGTACTCACAGTACTCATGCCCTTTTGAGCTATGTTTGGTTTCTCTTTCGGGGCAATTATGCATAGGTTTTAGTCCTATTTGCATCTCTCACCATGGGTTCTTACCCATAAATGTTACCTGACCACAGTTTTCCTCCCTTACGTTTTGGGCTATTTTTAGATTCAGGTTTTACTCTTCTAGTACACATTTGCCCCACACAGTATGTACGGTATGGGTTTCGGTACCATTACTTCAGCTTTCTAGTATACAATTAACCCACACAGGGTGTACAGTATGGGTTTCAGTCTCTTTACTTCAGTGTTCTAGTATACAATTACTCCACACATGGTGTACAATATGGATTTTAGTCCCATCTCTACTGTGCACAACATTTGACCTCTACACGAGGTGTGTCGTATGGGTTATAGTCCCATCTCTACGGTGCACACCATTTTACCTCTACAGGAGATGTAGTATGGGTCATAGTCCCATCTCTACGGTGCACAACATTTTACCTCTACACGAGGTGTGTCGTATGGGTTATAGTCCCATCTCTACGGTGCACAACCTTTGGCCTCTGCATGAGGTGTGTCGTATGGGTTGGTCCCATCACTACGTTGCACAACATATGACCTCTACATGAGGTGTGTCCTTGCACGGACTCTGTTCGTATCTCATACTTTGAGTTCTTCTTGCCCTCATTCAGGGTGTGTTTCTTGGGTCTCACCCCATTTGTTTTGTTTTCTCAACGTTTTTCTTGCTTTTCATTACATTGTCAAGCTTTCGAATGTAATGTTATGTTCATATCATATTTTCTTAACAATTTGTTATCGGGGTTGATGAGGGATCATATTTTATTTTCTCTCATCTTCCCTGTTTCTTGCTTGTGTTCAGTTTTCCTCCTGATGTCTTTTCCTCTTTTATCATCTGTGGATTCTGAACTCCTCTCTTGCTGTCAGTTTTTTTTTCTTTGTTCTCCATCTGGTTTCACCCTAGTGTTGTTCTAGTGCTATGCCTTACCTCCTCGCATGTCTGCCTGGCCAGCTGACATGGTTAGGGGATAGTCATTGGTGCTTTCGCGTTTGTCTTCTTTCTTGTTGTTTTCTTTTGCTGTGCTCTTCTTTTCTTTTCTGTTGTTATTTATAGAAGGGAGGATGGATCAAATTTATCTGCTTTCCTCGCCTGTTCACCCGTTGTTTTCTCACCTTTTCGTCGGTTGTTTCTTCTGTTTTTCTTCTATCTTCATGTTCCCTCCTTGTTGCCTTCTTCTCTTTATTGTCTATCAGGTTTCTGCTTTCTTCTATTCTCTACTTTCGTTTTTTTTTCTGTTAACCATATAGAAGAAAAGGGGATATGTAGTATCCTGTCTTTATTGTTATTTATCATATGCTCTACCAGTGGAATGTTCCTGTGATGATGCGTTATGGAATCTTGGGAGCTTGTCACAAAAAGTCACAGTTGACAGGGGCTGAGCAGCATGCTGGCTGCTCCTGGTGGGGCTAGTCCTGAGCTGAACTACAGAACATGTAACCAACTACAATAAAGTCTCCTGAACTACAACAACCAGCCTGGACTCAGTTACTACACATTCTCAGGGACATCCCTACACATCCAGTACCTTTGAATGTTGTGTCATGTGGTTTAATGGAAGTAAATCCAAAATGTGACTTGCATACTGAATTCATGAACGTTTTTAATGAGAGGTTAGGATGCCTCTCGGGATACACACACAAGATCATCCTCAAACCTGATGCTGTTCCAGTAACCTGTAAGGTGCGCAGCGTACCTTTGACCATGGGAGAATCTATGCGCTCCGAGCTTGAGAAGTTAAAGAGAGAAGGGATCATTGTTGAGACAGAGGCAAGTGAGTGGTTAGCCCCTGTCGTCCTTGCTCGCAAGGCCTCTGGAGAGGTGAGGTTGTGTGTGGACCTCCGTGCCCTCAACCGGGCAGTTGTCTCAGACAGGTACCCTCTTCCCAACATCACGGAAATGCTGGCTCAATTAAAAGATGCCCGAGTTTTCTCCACTCTAGATCTCAAGGCGGCCTACCATCAGGTCAAGATTGACGATGAGTCCATGAACTTGACGGCCTTTATAACCCCTTTCGGAACTTACAAGTTCACTTGTCTTCCCTTTGGCTTAAACTCTGCGGCCTCCGTATTCCAAAGAGTGATGGAAGACGTGTTGAATGGTGTGGAGGGGGTTAAGATATACCAAGATGATGTTCTGGTTCATGGCTCGTCACTACTGGAACATGATGGAAGTCTTAGGACTGTTCTCGAGAGATTTAGTGCAAGAGCCTTAACCTTGCGTGAGAACAAATGCAGGTTTAATCTCTCAGAAATCAACTATTTGGGCCACAAATTAACTGAAGGAGGAGTTAGACCTAGAGACCGCCTCGTGATAACCATTGAGGAACTCCCTGTCCCACAATCCAGAGATGGTCTAGTCACCTTTTGGGGGATGGCAGAGTACTATAATAAATTCGTTCCCCAGTTTGCGGGTCGCACCTTCACAATGAGGTCCCTCCTGAAAAAGGGTGTGAAGTTTTCCTGGTCTCCTCAGTGCCAATTAGAATTTGAGGACGTCAAGAAGGCCCTAAGTTCTGCTCCCTCTCTTCAGAGCTTCGACACCTCTTCGAGCTCGATTTTAATTACCGATGCCAGTTCAAAGGGGTTAGGCGCTGTCCTTAAGAAAGTAAGAGGCGGTGAAGAAACAACCATCATGTTTCTTTCACGAGCACTCGTTGTCCCAGAAGCACAGTACTCCGTGATCGAGAGAGAAGCACTGTGTATTTTCTGGGCCATCAAAAAAGTAAAGAAATTCCTTTGGGGCACTTCTTTTGTTGTCCGTTCCGATCACAAACCGTTAAAGGATGTGTTCTGCAAAAAGAGCCTAGATGCTGTCTCCTCTAGGATATGTAGGTGGGTGATTGCTCTGCAAGATTATGACTTCACTGTAAATTACATACCCAGTGCAGAGAACAAAGTCGCTGACTGCCTCTCTCGCTTAGTCACCAAACTGAGTGTGGATGTCCCAGTTGATCCCGAGGATGCATGGGTAGATGATGACTTCAAGGTGTGTGAAGTTGTAGAGGGAGTGATTTCCGAACTGGAGTGGAAGGATGCCATGAAGAATGACTTAGTCATGAATGAGGTGTGTAAGCTGGTAACTGAAGGTTGGACCAGCATCAGAACCTTGAGTGAAAGCGTGTGGACGTGCTGGAATGTCCGAGATGAACTCTCTGTGAGTGGTGGCTTGCTTTGGAGAGGTACTAGACTCATTCCTCCGTCTCAAGTCAGAATGAAATTTATTCACTTGGTCCATCAGGGACACCAAGGAATCTCTAAAATTAAGGAGAGGGTTTGTTTGCACTTCTGGTGGCCAGGCATCGATATTCTCGTGGAACGAATGATAAGAGACTGCACGGAGTGCAATGCCTGTGACAAGACTTACAAAACTAGAGTACAACCAATGGTTATACGTGAAGCACCCACAAGATGTTGGCAGCACGTAGCCTTGGATCTGTTAGGACCTATCACCAGTAAGGCGGGCCAATCCTACGTCCTCGTGTTGGTGGACATGTACTCCAGGTGGCCTGAAATCAAAGTAACACAGAGTATCGAAACTAGGGACGTTACTAGATTCTTGGAGTATATCTTTTGCAGAGAAGGCCTCCCTGAATCCCTATTGACTGACAACGGTGTCCAACTCGTGTCAAAAGAAATGGAAGAATTTTTGACCAAAAAAGGGATCAAGCACAAGTGTTGGTCCCTCTACCATCCCGAATGTAACGGAATGGTAGAGAGGTTTACCCACGTGCTAAAGGAGTCAATTCAACTAGCTAAGGAACAAGGCAAAGACTGGAGGTCTAGCATCTTTGAAAGAGTGACGGTATGTACAAGCCCCTATCGCCATGGGAACGTCACTTTTTGTGACGTTTCCTTGGCGATAGGGGCTTCGCCTTATTTACAAGGCAGCGTTCAGCCACTTAACCTGGCTTAACGCTGCCTTGTAAATAAGGCCCCTTTCACGCTATGCTTAGCACGAAAGGGGTGTGCAGTGGGTGTTGCAGTGGGCGTTCCACCGTAACACCCATTGATTTTGACGCTGCCACCTATTTACAAGGACAGCGTAAACAGGAGGCAGCACCAAAATTAAGACCAGGGAAAACCTGGTCTTAAGATGGCGAAACGAGGAGAAATGGTTTATTTCTCCTCGTTTTTGCTTTTACCATGGGTGCTGCCTTGGGCAGCACACATGGAAAAAGCAAAACGCCTTGGATTGTTAATGTTCAGGAAGGTGACCCTTCCTGCACATAAACAATCCTTTAAAAAAAATTACATTTTGTAACTTCCATGTGTGCTGCATTAAGCAGCACACCTAGAAGTGACAAAATGGCATTTCAGGATTGTTTATGTGCAGGAAGGGACACCTTCCTACACATAAACAATTCTCCCCTGCACGCAGACACCCTTGCACTATGGTGTAAGGGTGCCTGCATTAACACTACACTGCTAAGTGTAGCGCCAGCGCAGGGGGAAATGCAAGGCTGCATGATATCCTTGTAAATATGGTGCAGCCTTGCGTTTCTGAAGTGGCGGAGTGAGGTGTTAAGTCATGACGGCTAAGCCTCACTCCACCATTTCTTTGTAAATATCCTCCATTGTCCTGTCAAGAAAGTTAACTACAAGAAGGCCGGAGTAGAGCTGATATCTCTATTTTGCAGTTTTTTATAGCGTGAACATGACCACCGGGATTGGAGCGCTTTACAATAGATCGAGAGTAGGTTACACATTTTGGGGGAGATTTACTAAGCTTTTGCGCCGTGTTTGCGCCACAAAAGTGACGCAAAATGGCGCAAAATCTTTTTTTTCTAATTTACTTTCCAGCGCTAAACTTGTTTAGCGCTGAAAATAATGTAAAAGTAATGCGAACATTACTTTGCGCAATGGGGGCGTGCCAAGGGTGTTGTATGGGCGTTCCCATGCAACCACCCAAGGTTTCTCACGCTAAACCCAATTTACTAAACACAGTAGATTGGGTTTAGTGTGAGAAAACTGCGCCCTTTTAAACTAGGCATAAGGAAGGAGAAATGCTTTCATTTCTCCTTCCTTTTCCGTCTTTGCTTGTGTGCTGCACTGTGCAGCACGCATAGAAAGTGGGAAAAGCTTTCGCTCGTGTCTAGGCATAGAATTTTGTACAGGAAGGGTATCCTTCCTGTACAAAACCTATGCTGGACTCACACACACACCCTAGCGCTACGGAGCTAAGGTGTGTGGGTGGCGCACGGCAGCTGTAATCAGAGCCTGCGCAAGGGAAAGGGGAGGAGAGAGCCCTATCTCTGAAGATATGGCGCTCTCCTACTGCTTCCCTGTCGCGCAAAGCAGCGCAGCCTCGCGGGGGGCTGCGCTGCACTGCGTGAATTTTTCGTAAATCTCCCCCCATGGGGCTTATTAACAAGCCCCTTGTGCCACAGGTAGGTCACTTTTTCCCATATTAAAAGTGACGCACCAGCGGCGCAAGGGTCTTGTAAATAAGCCCATATATTTTTACTCACAGGGAGTTTGTGAATTTCCCAGAATTAGGATGAACCATGTAATAACCTTGGGCGACGTAGGTGAAGGGGGCGAATCTTGCACGATGTCACGTTTGTCTGACTTCTCGAATTTTGGTAACTCGAGTTGTATGTCCTTCGGCCCTCAGACTAATGGTTCGCGGGGGACGCAAATGTTTGCGTCTCAGAACCGTGTCTGGTGTCGGCCCTTTTCTCAACCCTATCAAAGGGTTTGAATTTAGAAGGTACCATCGCAGATTTGGCTTAGTAGGTACGTTGATTTCGAAATAACTTCTTATCGCACTGCAAAGATACTTCACAGTGCCAAAAACGGCGCGAGACAAATCGTCATGAAAGCCAAGCTGTTTCTTGAATATATTTTATCAGGGGTAGGGGTCGCAGGAGGGGTTAATATATATTAATAGCAGCAGCGCTGTTTTTATAAACGCTAGAACAGAAGTCTTACCCTGAGGTGAGTTATATCTTCAATAAGTACAGGCCTCCTACCAAGCAGAGCAGAAACAGTTCCATTCGTCGTATTTTATACCGATAAAAAAAATAGAAACGCAAATTCCCCAGTGACAAAAACTGCTGCGGGCCGCTGATGAAATATCCGAGGTCACGGCGGTGAATGGGGTTGCCTTTATTTTTTTAATTGGAACGCAGCACATAACGCTAAATTTTAGAGAACATGTCTGCTTCTTTGTTTATTTGTTTTAATAAAAAAAAATCTTGATAACGCTAATGAGGCATCTGTCCTCTCAATTATGTCTTGTTACTACCACCGCTCCTCCTTGCAGTAATGGGGATGCAATAACGGCTCTTGTTAGTGAAAGTAAATTAAAATTAATTGCGTTTTTTTTTAACGAAATAACTTGCTGCTCAATTGCGGGTGATGTGAGCTTGTATCATAATCGCACCCTGCAATTAGAAGCCGTATTTAATGTGAGTGCGTAGCTCCGAAGGGCTTGCCTACATTTACTACTTTTCATCTTTTTAAAATAACTTTAATATTCGTATTTTTCTACAGAGTACGCTTCAGACTAGATTCAGATTTCAATCGCTGTGAATATCAGGATTCATTAGAAATCCACCTCTGTGCCATTAAATTCATTCACTCTTTTATGATGAAAGGCTGGGAGACTGTCAATATAAGTGATTCATTTCTTCATTTGTTTTGTATAGCACTGCTACACTAACAGAGGAAATGGAAGGTGAGGGTGGAGGGGAAGAGATAAAGGACGGACAGGGATATCTAAAGAAAGGTGTGGAAACAGAGGAAGGACGAACAGGAGAGTGTGAGGAGGTGTTTCAGAGGAAGGAATGGTACTACATTTAGAGGCTGGCTAGGAAGGGCCAAGTGGTAGTCCCAACCGATGGGCACAAAAAGCTTGGCGTACCACATATACTGCCGTCGGCGATAGTAACTCTAGTTATGCTTATGTTTCTTTTCCCACCTAATAAAGAAAGGTCTTTTTTGATTTGCAAATAACTTGAGCACAGTTTGATGAATCTCAACAAAATGTGACAGCCTATTAGGCTGGGCTTAGTTTTGATATTTCAGGTCTCATGTACATCTGCAGGGGGGCAGCAGGAGATCTGCAGATTTATTTGGGGCGATGCCAACAAAAGAAGCATTTTCCATATTAAGTCGTATTGCAATGTTTGCTCTCTTTACAGCCAGATTACAGGGGCAAAATCACACCAGACATGAAATATAAACAGAACTTCATTCAGAATAGACTATTTTTGCAGGTTGGTGCAAATCCATTTAACAGATTTCGAGCTTTTTGCTTTACAAAAAGGAGTCTAATAGGCTTAAAAGGATTAATTCTATGCATATCTTGTTACTTCACTCCCTATATGTACAAATGACTCCCCAATATTTAATTTATTACTTATAGGTGTTAGTTTTATTATGGGACCTTGTGGAATGTAATTACCTTAAACATATCACACTGTCACATATCCAAATATATTTAAATAATTTACACATCTCATACACCTTCATAATCTGTTAGACCTGGCATCCTTGGCGTGGGTCTCCCTTCCATTTTTTTCATAATGCCTCCACTGTTGCCGATATGTTTTTGCTGGACTAGATGCTCATGGGCACTTTGCCGCTGCTAATCAGTGCCAAAGTGCAAGTGCTCCCTATCGTTAATTGATACATGTATTAGTGACTCCATGATTGGATGATTGGTTTACTTGTCAGTCCCTAGTACAGTGCACTCAGTGTGCCCAGGGCTTGTAAATCCAATGCCGCTGGTGGGCTTGCAGCACTGGTTGTGCCACCCACAGAAGCGGCTGGTAAAATGTGTCTCAGGCCTGCCATCGCAGAGCCTGTGTGCAGCCTAGGGCTGCCATGTCGACTTGGTGAGTACACCCACTTACCAGTCCCTAAACCTTCCCTTTACTGCATGTTGGTCACCCCTAAAGTAGGCCCTAGGGCAGGGTGCATTGTAAGTATAAGGTAGGACATGCCCTGGTGTGTGTGGCATGTCCTAATAGTGAATTACAGCCATTTTCGTTTTTCACTATTGCAAGGCTACCTGCTCCCCATAGGCCAGAATGGGCAGACTGACTATTACACCTTATAGTCAGAACTGACCCAGGGAACATGGTAGAAAAACGAATTTAGTATGCCTGAACTCAGGATGATAAAATACATCTTTTAGTGAAGTTGGTTTTAACATTCTGTGTTCGAAAATACCACTTTTAGAAAGTGGGTATTTTCTTGCCTAACTATCCAAGCCTGCCTCTGCTAGGTTGTGTATTCCTTGTCTGGAGATTGAGTGACAGGGGCTGGGGGTGGCTACCGGAGACAGGGTGAGTCAGCGCAGGGCTGAATAGAAAGATCTGCAGCCAGAGTGGAGGGAGGAGTTGCACCTGGGTCTGAATAGGGCTGTGCCTGCCTTCCACAATGCTGGCTCCACCTCCTGCCGGGCGGCTGAGCACTCTGCCCCACATTCTGAAAGGAAAGAAGGAGTCAGAAAAACAAAGTGCTCCAGGACTGACCAGAACTGGTTTTGGACTAGGCAGAGGCCTCTCTGCCTCCAGAGAACAAAGAGAATCAGGGTATAAGAGGGGCACCCAGACCCCAGGAAAATTAGATCACTTTTGGGAACAAGAAGAAACCTTTACTGAGGAGCGGAACCAAGAAGAAACTGAGGAGAAACTATCCCTAAGCCTGAAGTGCTGCTTGGGGGATTGGCCTGCAGTGGTTTGCCTGACTGCCAAAGAGAGGAGAAAGGAACTTTTGCTTTGCTGTGACTTTCATCAACTTGTGAAGGATCTCCAAGGGCTTGGAAGAGAGCTTGCCCCCTGACCGAAGTCCCAGGACCATTGGACTTCACCCCCTTTGTGAATTGCTGCTGGAAACTCTGTTTCAGTGGCTACAGAGGTAGGGAGCTGTGACCGACTCTCACGACCGACTCGGTGTCCTGCAAGCACCGCATCGAAGCACCGTCTCGCCCTGCAACGCACGGCCCTGGTCTCACCGACTCCGTCAACGAGCCGCTGCCTGCACCGCATCGAGGGACAACGCGTCCTGCAACGCTTCGCTACGCCGAATCGAACTGGTCCGACCGACACGGTCACTGCTGCTGAGTTCGAGTCCTGTGACCGCACCGGAGTTGGGCACCGCTCGCACGCTTTGCGACGCACCGCCCGACTCGCACCGCTGTCCGGACTGATCGACGCCAGCTCCTGAATCCGGCTCCGTCGCCGCACCGCAACCTGCCAGCACCGCATCGAAGCACCGTCTCGCCCTGCAACGCACGGCCCTGGTCTCACCGACTCCGTCTCGACGACGTCAACGAGCCGCTGCCTGCACCGCATCGAGGGACAACGCGTCCTGCAACGCTTCCATTTTTGCATCGCGACCGCGACGAACAGCCATCCGGCTCGCACGCCCGTGCCTGCCGCTTCAAGTAAAAGGTACTGTGACCGAGTCTGTCTACGCTGTGTTGGCCCGTCTCGACGCGGTCAGCTGGATTTGTTAGACTCTGTTTGTTCTCGACATCGCCGTAGCCGGAGGAGGCTACCGACTCGCACAGAACCTTGAATTAAGCCTTTTTGATCAGAACTAAGTATTCTTAACAGTATTGTGGATTATTTTTGTCGTTTATGGTCTTGTGATAAATCTATATAAAGTATACCTATTTTTATAAATATATAACCTGTGTGGTGTCCATTTGTAGTGTTGTCACTTGATTACTGTATGTGTTCACAAATGCTTTACACACTGCCTCTGAACTAAGCCTGTCTGCTCGTGCCAAGCTACCAAGAGGGTGAGCAGGGGTTATTTCGGGAGTGTACCTACTTTCCCTGACTAGACTCAAGGGTCCCTATTTGGACAAAGGTACATACCTCTGCCAACTAGAGACCCCCAAATCTAACATTGGTGGTCAGCGGTGAGGATTCTGGACTTGCATTTGTGACTCATGTACAGTGATTGGTGAACACTACTTAGTGAGTGCAGACCAAAACGCAACCACATACTTTAATAGCATTTTTTCTGGGATTTCCTATTTTTGCAAATGCCAAGTTCAGTCACTATGGAGAAACCAGCATCAGTAGCCTCTGTTGAATGTGATTGGGAAGAAGAGAGGCTAGAATGCTACACCCTTAAGCAGCTCAAGCAATTCTGCAAAAAGTTTAAAGTGTCCATGACCGGGATCTCCAGGAAGGAGGACCTCCAAAAGGCGCTGAGGGCCTGGGTCGAATCAAGGAGTGCCCCTGTGGAGGGGGCTGAGAATGCAGAAGGGCAGCTGGAGGGGCTATTGGGTCTAGGGGCTAGAAGACCACCTTCCCCAGTAGGTAGCAGTGTTTCTGCCAGAGGACTGTCTCCAGAGGAGTTGGAGGACAGGAAAGAGAGTAGGATGCACGAAATAGAGCTGACCAAACTCAAGCTGAATAAGCAGTTAGAATTCGAAATGCAAACAAGGAAATTAGCCCTAGAGGAAAAGAAAATGCAGTTTGAACATGAGAAAGTTTTGAGGGAGTTGGAATTGAAGGCCAAGAGCTTAGAGATTACTCCCTCTGGTGGCAGTGTACCGCCTGTGCCTGTTGAAGCTAGGGTGTATATTCCCAAAGATGTGGTGAAGGAGTTTTTTAAAAATGACGACATAGGGCAGTGGTTCAAAGCCTATGAGGTAGCCATGTCTTCCCACCGGGTCCCTGAGAAGGATTGGGGAGCGGGGTTGTGGGGACGGTTCCTCAGTGAAGGGCGGGATACCTTGTTGGATTTGCCCTCTGAAGTCTATAATTCGTACAGCCACATGAAGGATGCCTTAATGACTAGATATGGTTTGACCCCTGAGCTTTATAGGCAAAGGTTCAGGAACTGTAGTAAGATTGAAAGCAGTACCTGGGTTGAATATGTGACCTTCTTTTGCAGAGCCTTGGATGGTTGGGTAAAGGGTAGCAAAGCGACTGATTTTCAGGCGCTCTTTGATTTGATTGCCTGGGAGCACTTGTCCGGTAATTGTTTTCCTGAGCTACGCCAGCACCTGATTGATAGTAAGCTGACTAACCCTAGGCAGCTTGCTGAGGAGGCGGACCGCTGGGTGAGTACCCGGGTCCACAAGGGTCACGTGGGAGACTCCGCCAAGGGTGGGCAGGGTCCCCAGCAGAAGAGTGGGGGGGACAAGGGTAAACAGAAGGAGTTCCATAAAGGGCCCCAAAGTAGACCCCAAGGGAACCAAGGGAAAGGTTCCCAGCCTCCCCCTGAGAAGAAGCCAGTGGCCCTGACAGGCCCCCTGTTCACCAGGGACCACTGGTATGTTACAAGTGTGGCGCCCCTGGCCACAAGGCAAACGATCCTCGTTGCCCTTTGCATGGAAAACCAGCACCCACCAGTGCAGTCCCCCGGCAGTTGGCTAGTGTAGCCCTGGGGGAGGAGTTGGGTGCCCAAGGTGGGGGGATCCCACAGTGTTTTCCCTTGTCTCATTAGGAGACTCTGAGATGGTCCCTAGGACCCCGCTGCCTGAGAACACTAAGAAATACAGGCAGTGGGTGACCATCAATGGCCATAGGGTGGAGGCTCTGAGAGACACAGGAGCCAGTGTGACAGCTGTCAAGTGTCACCTGGTGTCTAAAGAGCAGGTTATCCCTGATGCATTCTATCCGGTTGTTGCCGCTGACAACACAGAGAGTCACTGCAAGGTGGCTCAGGTTCCCTTTGAGTGGGGGGGGTCTCGGGTACTCTTCAAGTAGCTGTGAGGCCAGCCATGCCTGTTGACTGTTTGTTAGGGAACGATTTGGAGAGCTCACCTTGGGCTAAGGTGGAGCGGAGTGCGCATTTAGAAATGTTGGGCTTGCCTGATTGGGCATGTGTGACCACCCGGTCAATGGCAGCTAAAGGTGTTCAAGAGGACCTGGAGCCTGAGAGGGAGGCCCAGGTGCCTGCCGGAGAGAGAGGAGGCAGGGGGCGCGGGAAACCGGCCCCCGAGGTTCCCACGGTCCAGGAGGAGGCAGACCCTGAGGGGGATGCCCTGGAGCCTACAGGGGAACAGGTAGCTGAACTGGGGGACCTACCTGAGCTGACCCATTGGCAGCAAGAAGGAGGACCCTCCAGGGAAGAGTTCTGCAAGGAGCAGAACACATGCCCTTCTCTCGTGGGTCTGAGGCAACAGGCCACAGACCAGGCAGCAGGTGATCAGTCTGGATCACATTGGGTTTACTGGGAGAATGGTCTCCTGTATTCAGAGCCTAAGGTTGCTGAGCCTGGGTCAGCCCGTGTGCTGGTGGTACCCCAGCGCTTCAGAGCCTTCCTACTGGGGTTGGCTCATGATGTACCGTTAGCGGGACATCTGGGGCAGGACAAGACCTTTGACAGGCTTGTTACCCATTTCTATTGGCCCCAGATGCGCAGGAGTGCCGCCACTCACTGCAGGACATGCCAGACTTGCCAGGCAAGTGGAAAAAGTGGGAGGAAGCACAAGGCTCCTCTCCAGCCATTCCCTGTGGTCAGCACCCCCTTTGAACGGGTGGGTATTGACATTGTGGGGCCACTGGACCCCAAGACAGCCATGGGCAACAGGTTTATCCTGGTCTTGGTGGACCATGCCACCCGGTACCCTGAAGCCATCCCTCTGAGGACAGTGACGGCCCCCGTGGTGGGACGGGCACTGATGGGAATTTTCTCACGTGTGGGATTCCCTCAAGAGGTGGTGTCTGACAGAGGTACCAACTTCGTGTCCAAGTACATGAAGTCCCTGTGGCAGGAGTGCGGTGTAACTTACAAGTTCACCACTCCTTACCACCCTCAAGGAAATGGTCTGGTTGAGAGATTCAACCGGACCCTCAAGGGCATGATTATGGGTCTGGAAGAACCCATGAGGCGTAAATGGGACGTCCTCTTACCATGCCTGTTGTTTGCATACCGGGAGGTGCCACAGAAGTCTCTAGGGTTCAGTCCCTTTGAGCTCCTCTATGGACACCCGGTGCGAGGACCTCTGAGTTTGGTCAAGGAAGGCTGGGAGCAATCTCCCAGGAAACCTCCCCAGGATGTATACAGTTACATGCTGGCCTTCAGGAACCAGACTAGGCGTTTCAGAGAGCTTGCTGAGGCAAATCTGGAAGCCAGCCAGGAGGAGATGAAGCGGTGGTACGACCAGAATGCCACTCTGGTAGAGCTTCAGCCTGGTCAGAAAGTGTGGGTCATGGCCCCTGTGGAGCCCTGTGCGCTCCAGGACAGGTGGACCGGCCCTTTTACGGTGGTGGAGCGCAAGAGTCCAGTTACCTATTTGGTGGACTTGCAGTCTCCCAGGAACCCCTTGCGGGTCCTGCATGTGAACCGCCTGAAGCCCCACTTGGAGAGGTCCCAAGTGGGCATGCTCTTAGCTACAGATGATGGAATGGAGGAGGAGACCGAGCCTCTTCCTGACCTCCTGTCAGCCCGAGAGCAAGATGGATCAGTGGAGGGAGTAAACCTCTCTACCTCCCTGACACCTGAGCAGCAGGGTGACTGTCGCCAACTGTTGGGACAGTTCCCTGACCTGTTCTCCCTGGTTCCCAGTGTCACTCATTGGTGCGTCCATGATGTGGACACTGGGGACAGTCTTCCTGTGAAGCACAAGGCTTACAGGGTGACTGACAGGGTCAGAGCCTGCATCAAGGAGGAGGTCTCCAAGATGTTTGCGCTAGGGGTGATTGAGTCCTCTAACAGCCCTTGGGCCAGCCCCGTGGTCTTGGTTCCAAAAGCTGCCGCGCCTGGTGCCACACCAGAACTCCGGTTCTGTGTGGACTACAGGGGACTCAATTCCGTCACCAGGACTGACGCCCACCCCATCCCCAGAGCTGATGAGCTCATAGATCGGTTAGGGGCTGCGCGGTACCTCAGCACGTTTGACTTAACGTCTGGATACTGGCAGATCGCCTTGACTGATGGGGCAAAAGAGAGGTCAGCATTCTCCACACCAGATGGGCACTACCAGTTCCGGGTGATGCCCTTTGGGATGAAGAATGCCCCTGCCACCTTTCAGAGGTTGGTCAACCAGGTGTTGGTTGGACTGGAGGATTTCAGTGCCGCCTACCTGGATGACATCGCAGTGTTCAGTGCCCGTTGGGAAGAGCATCTGCGCCACCTCTGGGAAGTGTTGATGGCGCTGCGGAGGGCAGGCCTCACAATCAAGGCGAGTAAGTGCCAGATTGGGCAGGGTTCTGTGGTGTACTTGGGACACCAGGTTGGGAGCGGCCAGGTGGCGCCCCTCCAACCGAAAATTGATACCATTCTGGCTTGGGAGCCCCCCAAGACCCAGACAGAGGTGAGAGCCTTCCTAGGACTCACCGGGTATTACCGGAGATTCGTCAAGGGGTATGGCAGCATTGTTGCCCCCTTGACCGAGCTGACTTCCAAGAAGCAGCCCAGGAAAGTGATTTGGACTGACGCCTGTCAAAAAGCTTTTGACACCTTGAAGACTGCCATGTGCACGGCGCCTGTGCTCCAGGCACCCAACTTCTCCAATGAGTTCATTGTTCAGACCGACGCTTCAGAGCATGGTGTAGGGGCTGTTCTATCACAGATCAATGAGGAGGGCCTAGACCAACCTGTAGCCTTCATCAGTAGGAGGTTACTTCCCCGGGAACAGAGATGGAGTGCTATTGAGCGTGAGGCATTTGCTGTGGTCTGGGCACTGAAGAAGCTGAGACCATACCTGTTTGGGACTCACTTCCGGGTTCAGACAGACCACAGGCCCCTCAGATGGTTGATGCAGATGAGGGGTGAGAATCCAAAGCTGTTGAGGTGGTCCATTTCCCTACAGGGGATGGACTTTACGGTGGAACACCGCCCTGGTACAGAACACGCCAATGCTGATGGACTGTCCAGATTTTTCCGCCTTAGCGATGAGAACTCCCTAGGGGTAGGATAGTTCTCCCCACATTTCAGCTGGAGGGGACACGTGTTAGACCTGGCATCCTTGGCGTGGGTCTCCCTTCCATTTTTTCATAATGCCTCCACTGTTGCCGATATGTTTTTGCTGGACTAGATGCTCATGGGCACTTTGCCGCTGCTAATCAGTGCCAAAGTGCAAGTGCTCCCTATCGTTAATTGATACATGTATTAGTGACTCCATGATTGGATGATTGGTTTACTTGTCAGTCCCTAGTACAGTGCACTCAGTGTGCCCAGGGCTTGTAAATCCAATGCCGCTGGTGGGCTTGCAGCACTGGTTGTGCCACCCACAGAAGCGGCTGGTAAAATGTGTCTCAGGCCTGCCATCGCAGAGCCTGTGTGCAGCCTAGGGCTGCCATGTCGACTTGGTGAGTACACCCACTTACCAGTCCCTAAACCTTCCCTTTACTGCATGTTGGTCACCCCTAAAGTAGGCCCTAGGGCAGGGTGCATTGTAAGTATAAGGTAGGACATGCCCTGGTGTGTGTGGCATGTCCTAATAGTGAATTACAGCCATTTTCGTTTTTCACTATTGCAAGGCTACCTGCTCCCCATAGGCCAGAATGGGCAGACTGACTATTACACCTTATAGTCAGAACTGACCCAGGGAACATGGTAGAAAAACGAATTTAGTATGCCTGAACTCAGGATGATAAAATACATCTTTTAGTGAAGTTGGTTTTAACATTCTGTGTTCGAAAATACCACTTTTAGAAAGTGGGTATTTTCTTGCCTAACTATCCAAGCCTGCCTCTGCTAGGTTGTGTATTCCTTGTCTGGAGATTGAGTGACAGGGGCTGGGGGTGGCTACCGGAGACAGGGTGAGTCAGCGCAGGGCTGAATAGAAAGATCTGCAGCCAGAGTGGAGGGAGGAGTTGCACCTGGGTCTGAATAGGGCTGTGCCTGCCTTCCACAATGCTGGCTCCACCTCCTGCCGGGCGGCTGAGCACTCTGCCCCACATTCTGAAAGGAAAGAAGGAGTCAGAAAAACAAAGTGCTCCAGGACTGACCAGAACTGGTTTTGGACTAGGCAGAGGCCTCTCTGCCTCCAGAGAACAAAGAGAATCAGGGTATAAGAGGGGCACCCAGACCCCAGGAAAATTAGATCACTTTTGGGAACAAGAAGAAACCTTTACTGAGGAGCGGAACCAAGAAGAAACTGAGGAGAAACTATCCCTAAGCCTGAAGTGCTGCTTGGGGGATTGGCCTGCAGTGGTTTGCCTGACTGCCAAAGAGAGGAGAAAGGAACTTTTGCTTTGCTGTGACTTTCATCAACTTGTGAAGGATCTCCAAGGGCTTGGAAGAGAGCTTGCCCCCTGACCGAAGTCCCAGGACCATTGGACTTCACCCCCTTTGTGAATTGCTGCTGGAAACTCTGTTTCAGTGGCTACAGAGGTAGGGAGCTGTGACCGACTCTCACGACCGACTCGGTGTCCTGCAAGCACCGCATCGAAGCACCGTCTCGCCCTGCAACGCACGGCCCTGGTCTCACCGACTCCGTCAACGAGCCGCTGCCTGCACCGCATCGAGGGACAACGCGTCCTGCAACGCTTCGCTACGCCGAATCGAACTGGTCCGACCGACACGGTCACTGCTGCTGAGTTCGAGTCCTGTGACCGCACCGGAGTTGGGCACCGCTCGCACGCTTTGCGACGCACCGCCCGACTCGCACCGCTGTCCGGACTGATCGACGCCAGCTCCTGAATCCGGCTCCGTCGCCGCACCGCAACCTGCCAGCACCGCATCGAAGCACCGTCTCGCCCTGCAACGCACGGCCCTGGTCTCACCGACTCCGTCTCGACGACGTCAACGAGCCGCTGCCTGCACCGCATCGAGGGACAACGCGTCCTGCAACGCTTCCATTTTTGCATCGCGACCGCGACGAACAGCCATCCGGCTCGCACGCCCGTGCCTGCCGCTTCAAGTAAAAGGTACTGTGACCGAGTCTGTCTACGCTGTGTTGGCCCGTCTCGACGCGGTCAGCTGGATTTGTTAGACTCTGTTTGTTCTCGACATCGCCGTAGCCGGAGGAGGCTACCGACTCGCACAGAACCTTGAATTAAGCCTTTTTGATCAGAACTAAGTATTCTTAACAGTATTGTGGATTATTTTTGTCGTTTATGGTCTTGTGATAAATCTATATAAAGTATACCTATTTTTATAAATATATAACCTGTGTGGTGTCCATTTGTAGTGTTGTCACTTGATTACTGTATGTGTTCACAAATGCTTTACACACTGCCTCTGAACTAAGCCTGTCTGCTCGTGCCAAGCTACCAAGAGGGTGAGCAGGGGTTATTTCGGGAGTGTACCTACTTTCCCTGACTAGACTCAAGGGTCCCTATTTGGAC